>WNWU01000003.1:15263168-15277919 GCA_012654045.1 Ptyas mucosa
AGGGAGGGGAGGGGAGGGGAGGAGAGGAGAGGAGAGAAGAGAAGAGAAGAGAAGAGAAGAGAAGAGAAGAGAAGAGAAGAGAAGAGAAGAGAAGAGAAGAGAAGAGAAGAGAAGAGAAGAGAAGAGAAGAGAAGAGAAGAGAAACTGCAGGTAAACTATTTTAAGTTAGCTGTGATAGATGAAACAGTATATAAAGACCAAAAAGATGAGAAATTGTACATAAAATGTGATAGACTTGAAACATATGCAGTTGCATATTAATGATGACATCTGTTATGTACAACCTAGAAATCCCTTAACTATGGAACACCACATAAGCACTGACAAGAGATTTAAAAGGCTTCCATTAATTCGTGATGGCAGCAATTAGCAAAGAGGGTGTTAATGCTTGCTAGTGCTCAAGCTGTCGATTTCTGGCAATTTTTCATTGTGGGGATTTCTTTTAAACTTTCACTGTGGCTTATCTCAACATAGGAGTGCATTCAATCTGTAAATAGTTTCTCCCGCTGCCCTTCTTCTCCTTTGGTGAGATATTTTAGAACATATACAGTTTTCTGGACACCTTTCCAAAACCTTTGGGTTTAAAAATAGTAGGAATGTAAATCGGCCAATTCACTGCAGACTAGGAGAGTCTGTTTGAAGTCTTAAGAGGAAGTATTTGGTATCAATAAATGTTCCAAAATGTAATCACCACCATCATAATGGGCAGATGGAGAAAGACAGGTGTTGTCCACCAACTGTTTGTGCAGTGCAGCAGAAACAGCCTACAGAGAATCAGTACTACCAGAAGAACTGACAGCCTCCTGCCAGGAATGATTTAAAATCCAGAATTGTTTATGAGCAGTTGCGAGGCCTCGCTTCAAGTTCCCTGAGAGAAATTTCACAAGAATTTTTAAACCAGTAATTTAGGAATCCACGAGTATCTGCTATTGTAAGAATTATTATTATTATTTTGAAAAATCGAATCTGGGTCGGGACCAGAGGTTTACTCTTTCGAGCTTTCATACTCACACTGGAGCCCATTTTCAGGGAATTTTTCTCTACTAGAATATGTGCTTTGGGCTATTCTGTGAGTTATATTTATGCGAAGCCTTCCTATTGGTTGATTGGTATGTTGATAGCTGGTGATTGGCTGTTGTTTCCTTGTTCTGCCAAGCCTCTGGCTCCTACGTATCTGATAAGCTGGTAGTAAACCAGCTCCTAATACTCCTGTTAATGGACAAAGGGCCCACTTCCAAGGTTTCAATCATTTCCCTGGCTATCTTTCTACTTGCATGGCCAATGATCTTAGAAGCTGTGAAATTGAATGTATGTCTTTATTCATTGCAATGTGAGGCTAATAGTTTGGGTCTCCTTATCTGATTGCTTATGTTCTTGTAACCTGGTGGTTAGCTTCCTCCCTGTCTGTCCTATATGGTCACAGGCCAATCCATGCAAGGATAATAATAAAATAATCCATGTATTATTTCACTTTATTTTGACTTCAATCTTTTGAAATTTTATTCAATTTTAAGCTGCTTTTCAGAGTTACAGATTTCCTCCGAGGATATACAATATGAGACGCAAAAGTGGTATTTGCTATATTTTAAGTTATCACTTAATGGGGATGCGGTGCCTCGGTGGCTAAGATGCTGAGCTTGTCGATTGAAAGGTTGGCAGTTCAGTGGTTCGAATCCCTAGTACCATGTAATGGGGTGAGTTCCCGTTACTTGTCCCAGCTTCTGCCAACCTAGCAGTTCAAAAGCACGTAAAAAATGCAAGTAGAAAAATAGGGACCACCTTTGGTGGGAAGGTAACAGCATTCCATGTGCCTTTGGCGTTTAGTCTTGCCAAGCCACATGACCACGCAAACATCTTTGGACAGCACTGGCTCTTAGGCTTTGAAATGGAGATGAGCACCGTCCCCTAGAATCGGGAATGACTAGCACATATTTGCGAGGGGAACCTTTACCTTAAGTTATTACTTACATGCTAGGCTATTCAGTGGTAGTATTAGGGCAGTGGGGCACTACAGATTTTAAGGGAAAATCTGCTTCACAATACACATTGGTATGCTTCTGTCATAAACCAAATCATAAACCTGTCTCTTCTAAGGATTCCACTACAGTGGCAGAGAGCATCTATACAATTCCAGGGAAAGATGGCACTGAAGAATTCATAAAGGTACAAATTAAAAAGCTGCAGAAAAAAGGAACATTTACAGAGCATATTCTTATGTTCTATATGAGAATGGGCATTGGCAAGTTTTGACAAAGATAAATATTTATTTTAAGTATCCACAAACAGAAACCAGGTTAAACAGCTGATCTAACATCATATACAACATTTCCTGCCTATCTAAGCACCTCAGCCACTGTGGATTTATATACCTTTCCCCACATTTTCTCACTTCAAAAATAGAAATTGTTGTTAGAATTAACAACATTTAATAGCCCTACCTTCAGAATCCCCCAGGTGAAATTTATGTTCTTGAAATCCCCCTTCTAATTAAATATTATTTTAAGATTTATAATCACTATTTTTTTTTAAGTTTTGGAACTGCATATTTTGTTTTATTTTGTGTTTTAGATTACTAATACAAGTGGTGATTCATAAAGTTTATTATCTGGTTCAGGGGTGAAAACATAATTAAAACATGCTAGGGTGAAGAAAATTTACCTCATATACTTGACAATTGCATTATAGTATTAAAATTATCACAGATAAGGAAATTAAGCCGTCGGTCCTATATTACAGTTACTTGATAATAAATCAGTTCTAAAGTATTACTTCTGAGTGGGGTATAAAAGAAATCTGTCCCTGGATTATAATGTGATATGTCACAGCAGAATTTTTTGTGGCACCAACAGACACATAAATCACAATTCAAAAAATGTGCACAAAAATTATATATTGAAGAAAATTGAATGTAAAAACCCCTCATGCCTTTAGGGAAATGTTATGCCAAAAAAAAGCTTATATTTGGGGAGTTGCATAGGAAAGATTTATGTGTACAATTCTTACTAAAATGTTTATTTTGGATAAAGGTTCAGATAGTAGCGAAATATGCACACAAAATTCATTTGCTAAAGTTCAGTTTTGATGCAATCCATTAAAAAAATTGCAGAATGAGCTATAAATTAATGAATACTGTATTGAAATGAGCTGGATACAGTTTGTTTGATGTATCCCTATTTTAATGCATGAAACAACATTGCATTAATGCTCTATTATTGGAAATGATATGATTCTGATAGCTGAGAGATAACTAGATTATTCTAGATAACTGGAATAAATATGATCTGATAATCTTTCCAAATTAAAATAGCCTCAGGGAGGGGAAAATATTGTAAATGCTAGTCATTTCTACTATTGTAAGAGTGGCATAAAAAGCATTTCAGTACAGTCAGTGGAAGTTTTATAGTAACTTCATACCTGAAAATAGAAAGAAAAAGTCAAATGATTGTTCAATGCTAAGACTTTAAGATGATCTTGATAAAACTATTGATGCTATGAAGATTGGAGTTTTGATAAATGTATGCGTGTCCTCAGAGCAACTGAAAGGAAGCAGAAGATTAGCTCAGTCAATAGCTTCCAAATAGAAAAGCAAAAAAACACACTTAGGCTTAAGCTCAAGGCAAATGAAGGTATTGCTATGTCTGTGTAAATTCCTAGGATTTATTCTGTCTCTTCAATCATTCCATATTCCAAGGGAACTTTAAAGTAAAGTTAGCCTGGGGACAAAAAATATTTTCAGCACTTTGCTAAACTATAATTCCAAACAGACTAAAGAGGAATGTAAAATGAGTAGAAAATGTGTGTGTTTGTTTATAATTGTCCGTGCAGGGGGGTCGAATCCTGCAATTTTTCCTTCTCCTATTGACTGAGAGTGAAGAAACTCAAAAGTGAAAAGGGTGTTTGCATTAGGGGTGAAATCCACTTACCTTCGCTACCAGTTCGCAAATGTGAGCATGTGCGCTTGTTCGGTAAGCTCATGCACGCTTCCTCCATGCATGTGCAGAGCCTTCTGCGCATGCGCAGAGGGTCAAAAACAGGATGTGATGATGTCCAGGTGGGTGAGCAGAGCCTCCCGCCACCGGCGCTACCGGTTCGCCTGAGCCAGATAGAATCAGCTGAATTTCACCACTGGTTTGCATGTATTTAGTTAAAAGATGACCAAAGATTGTGTATGAGTTCACGATTTTTCATACACAACATAACTACAGAAACATTTCTGATTTAGCCACATATTTTTCAGAAAGCGTTTATATTTGGAATTAAGGACGGTATTCTTTAAAACAGGAATGGCTGTTTTCTAACTTTGCTTATATGGCATTTGTACTAAAATGACATTAAGCATCACCTGCCTTTTCACAACTTTTCCAAGTTAATCTAAGTGATATATCAGTGTGATCCACCTGATTTAGCTAGGTGTTAAAAAGAAGAGCTAATGTAAGCTGTACATTTAAAAAATAAAACAGATGACTAATTGTTTTTGCTTCACAAGTCTCTACTTTATCAAAGGAATTTTATCCTCCTTTTTTTCAAAGTGATACTTTTCATTAGAACTTATTCATCTAATGCAGGGGTGGCAAACTCGTGTCGTCACATTGTCATCACATGACGTATCATGACTTTTTTCCCCTTCGCTAAAATGCATGGGCATGGCCAGTGTGTGACGCATCCGGCCCGCAGGCCACAAATTTGACACCCCTGATCTAATGCCTTTAAGTTTAGATTATTGCAAAAATAATGAATTCAAGCATATAAATACTGGTTTCAGAAGCATCTCCAGGAGTTGAGCCTTCCAACAAATTGACAAAAGCAATATTGCAACATGAAAACAGGAAGACATCACAACATACATACAAAAGGGCTGAAGCTTGCTTTGCAATGATGCAATAATGCTTCTGTTATATCACACACACACACATACACAAACACAAACATACACACCTTACATATGAATCAGTAGTGGGGTTCAAATCCCGGGGCTACCGGTTTGCTATTGGTAGCACGCAGTGCTTCTGCGTATGCATAGAGTGTTTTTGATGACATCTGGGTGAGTGGGTGGGTGGAGCCTCCTGCAGCTGCCACTACCAGTTTACCCGAACCAGGGTGAACTGGGAGCAACACACTACTGATATGAATATTCTGATTGGTTTTCACCATTATACTGAAGAATTATAGGCACACCATAACTGGATTTTAAAAATCTGAAGAATCATTAAATGGCAACAAAGAGTTATGCCTGTGCCTTGATTCCTAGAGGGAATGAAGGAAGATGGGCTGAATATGAGAAGTTAGCATCATTTCACTGTCAGATAGGGTGCTGCCAGAGGAAGTGAAGATGTACCCTTACTAGATCCAGCAATTCTGGCAACTTTCCCTTCTTGGAATGGATTCTTGAGCACATTTTTTTGTTGAGCACATCTTGTGGATACAGATATAGATTATCTGGGTCCTTTTCATTCAGGCTTAAGTATGGAACTGAAATGGCATCACTCTGGTAGATTATCGTTGTTGATGTAGTGCTACCCCAAACAATACTTGTCATGGTGGGCAGCTTCAGCTTCAGTGAATTTTCTTCTGTGCCATTGTACATACTTTTTAGGCCTTCTTTAGGGATTAACTGTGTTTAACGTAACTGCTTATTCTCCATTTTCTCACAGTTATTTTCTATTTCCCAGCATAAATTCATTCTGAACCTGCCTTATCAGATTTTAATGCTAGCTACCTGGAGGAAGAAGGAGGGATTGTTGAATGTGCAAATTGGCACCATTTAGAGCAACATTTCTAAGAAAATCTAAGTAAACCTAAATGATAGAAATACCTAATGACAGTCATGATACTGTATACATTTAAGCTGGAGAAACTTCTCAGATGAAGGACCTCAGGATCAACTGCATCAAAGGACAGTACTATATCTTAAATGGCCTTAGATAGTTTCAATTATCCTTCCAAGCCCTGACTAGAGATGCAGAACCTGAACAGAATTCGGATGTTACAAAATAGCCTAAAGTTGAATTCAAGTGATGCAGAATTTCTCTTTGTCCTTCACAATTTTCTGGCAGCTCTGGTGATATTTTGCAAGGGAGAAGTACTACCCATGAAAGATCAGGTTCATGACATTATTGGTCTCCTGGATTCATGGCTACCTGCTAGATGGGCAGGTGGAAGCCAAAGTCAAACCGTAACCCTGTTTCAGGCCAAAGCCACACAAATACATGAAGAAGTGGTTACAGTGGTTTTCAAAGCTAATTTTGTGAAATAGATGCTCAATTGGTAGAGAAAGTAAGAGCACAAATGCACATGCATACATGGTGAGAAATAAATCAGAAAACAATCCAAATCCAAAGCAGTAGGCACAAGAAAGCGAACTCCAAATGACAAATATTGTGGGAGGTTTGTAAAATAGACTGGGTCCAAAGCCAAATTATAAGACTTTAACTCAGGAGACAAGGCACATAGACTTTTTGTCAGAACTTCCACCTCAAACCTGCCATTTGGTCTGCTTGGGGATGGGGGGGGGGGGGGGCAATGTGAAAGAGAGTGAGAGTTCTTGGGGGGGGAGTAAAAGTTACAAAAGTGAAAGTGCCTCTTCAAGAGGGCGTTCAAGGTCACCTCCTATGAGAAGAAGGCAGCTGCGAGCCAGCCTATAATCAGATGGCTGTTTCAAAAACATCTCATTGGAGATTGATCAGACAGTGTAGAGGGGGGGACAGCAATGGGAAGTGCCTGAGCGGGGAAAAGTTGAGGAATTGGTGCATGAATTTTCAGTTCTGGCTTTCCCCTATTGTATTTCACTTGGCTTCTAGTAAATCATACCTTTCTCAACCCAATACTGTTAAGGATCATTTTTTTACTTAGAGGCTCAAACTGAGGCAGGTCTGACACTCTGGATGAATTTATTTATATATATATTTATTTATTTATTTAATTTATATACCGCCCTTCTCCCAGAGGGACTCAAGGCGGTGTACAGCCAGCTAAAACACACTCATATAAAATTTAAAAGCAATTTTAAAAGATATTAATTATTTTGGCCCACATCAAATTAAAATGAAACTACCCCATTAAAACAGTTAAAATTATGAATTAACAATTAAATTTAAAATGTAATTTTTTAAAAAATTAGGCCAGCCCAGCTCAATGAAATAGAAGTGTCTTGAGGGCCTGGTGGAAGGTGCGTAAGTCAGGAATCCTCTGTATCTCGGGAGGCAATTCATTCCAGAGGGCAGGAGCCCCCACAGAAAAGGCTCTCCCCCTGGGGGTTGCCAGCCGACATTGTTTGGCCGACGGCACCCAGAGGAGTGGGAGCGAATTGGCCAGTGGGAGGCTATTGGTAGCAGCAGGTGGTCTTGTAAATACCCAGGTCCTATGCCATGGAGCGCTCTAAAGGTGGTAACCAATACCTTGAATTGCACCCAGAGGACCACCGGGAGCCAGTGCAGCTCGCACAGGAGAGGTGTTACATGGGAGCGCCATGACACTCCCATAACCACCCGCACGGCCACATTCTGGACCAGTTGGAGCCTCCAGGTGCTCTTCAAGGGGAGCCCCATGTAGAGAGCATTATAGTAGTCCAGGCAGGAAGTGATGAGGGCATGAGTGACCATGAGTAGGGAGTCCTGATCCAGAAAAGGATGCAACTGGCGGATCAGGCGAACCTGATAAAAAGCCCCCCTGGCCACAACACCCCTGGCCACAGCCGTCACATTCTCTTCTAAAGACAGCCAACAGAGTCAATTGATACCAACAGAGAAGGAAGAGTTTGCTGCACTTCTTAAATAGAACCGGCACTGGTGTTGCTTATTAGGAAGGGCACAGTTCATTTCTTGCCAGAACTTTCATAGAGCACCTTAGCTCTGCTGTCTTCTTTGCATGGAGAGCCCTTGCATTGGGAGTATTCGCCATCTATATAGACCAATGGTAACAGTTGATTGTCAGTCAGCTCTGTCTCTACAGTCTGTAGTTCTTCAAGTGGTAAGTTGCCCAGCAACTGAGGAGTGAGCTTCCCTTGTCAATCTCCTACTTGAGTCAAGCTCCCATGGCAAGTTTCCTTGGGAGGACCAATTACAGCCCTATCTGGAGTGGAAAACTGTTAAGTAGACCAGATCAGGGATGAAATTCACTGAAAGGCTAAACTACTTTGAGAATGGCTATAGTACAGAATCTTGCAAGTCTGGTTGTGCTGTACCTTCTTCCACCTGTTATGTGAAATGGAAAATCATCTTATGTTTCTCCATTTATTTCCTTTATTGTTTTGGCAACAGAACTTGCATATCTCCATCAAAGTCATCTTTGTTACTCTTTGAAGAGTCCTTGCTACGGTGACTTTTTCCCTAACCACCATTCTGCTGGCATTCAGAATTCAGCAACCTGCATGTGGATTGGTGCATGATGACATGACCATGTTGCCCTGATCTTTCTGGACTTGCAATGGTTTCCAAAAGATGTCTGATTGCATGTCAGCCCTTAGTTTGATATTATTAATTCATAATCACAGTGACCAGAACTTAATGTGGAGTGCCGCAGGGGTCGGTCCTCTCGCCGCTTCTGTTCAACATTTACGTGAAGCCGCTGGGTGAGATCATCCGTGGCTTTGGGGTGAGATACCATCAGTACGCTGATGACACCCAGCTGTACATCTCCACCCCAGGCCACCCCAATGATGCCCTCGAAGTGATGTCCCAGTGCCTGGAAGCCGTGCGGATCTGGATGGGGAGAAACAAACTCAGGCTCAACCCGTCCAAGACGGAGTGGCTGTGGTTCCCGGCATCCCGATATAGTCAGTTGACTCCATCACTGACTATCGGGGGCGAGTCTTTAGCCCCCGCAGAAAGGGCTCACAATCTGGGAGTCCTCCTGGATAGGCAGCTGTCCTTGGAGGAACTTCTGACAGCTGTAGCCAGGGGGACCTTTTGTCAGGTTCGCCTGATTCGCCAGTTGCGGCCCTTTCTTGATCGGGATTCCCTGTGCACAGTCACTCACGCCCTTGTCACTTCCCGCCTAGACTACTGTAATGCTCTCTACATGGGGCTCCCCTTGAAGAGCACCCGGAGGCTCCAACTGGTCCAAAATGCGGCTGCGCGGGTAGTGATGGGAACAGCGTGGCGCTCCCACATAACACCGCTCCTGCGCGAGCTGCACTGGCTTCCGGTGGTCTTCCGGGTGCGCTTCAAGGTGTTGGTGATCACCTTTAAAGCGCTCCATGGCATAGGGCCTAGTTATCTCCGAGACCGCCTGCTGTCACCGATGACCTCCCATCGACCCGTGCGCTCCCACAGAGAGGGCCTCCTCAGGGTGCCATCAGCCAAACAATGTAGGCTGGTGACTCCCAGGGGGAGAGCCTTCTCTGTGGGGGCACCCACCCTCTGGAACCAGTTGCCCCCGGAGATTAGGAGAATTCATGACCTCAGTGCCTTCCGCCGTGCCCTAAAAACACATTTTTTCCAACAAGCCGGGCTGGCTTAAGAAGAAATTTTAAATATTTTTAATATTTTAATTGGTCTGTGAGTTTTAAATTTTGTAGCCAAATTATATATATATTTTAAATATCTTAATATTTATATTTTATGTTTTTTATGTCTGGCTGTACACCGCCCTGAGTCCTCAGGGAGAAGGGCGGTATATAAATTGGAAATAAAATAAAATAAAATAAAAAATAAATTAGAGGAGAAGGCTCTTCTGTTCAGAAGCATAAGCCTTTTTCCTGCCAAGGAAACCTCATAATTTGTCAAATTATAATGCATTAATTTCTCTCAGTGTGTATGCATCATTGCAAATCTCACTGAGATACATAAAATTCCCTATTTTCCATGGTGAGGAGGGAAGCAGGAAGGTTTATAACATATGCATTGACATCATAAAGCAGATATTGTACAGTAGCTATGACTGTACAATACTACTACTCTGAATTCTGTATTTGTTGAGGCTATTGTGTTGTAAGTATTTATTGTAGCATGTACAAGATGATGTTATCATATAGTGTCACTTTGCAGATGCTACTGCTATCAGTTAATCTTTACAGAAATTGAGAGTCCTATGCACTAAGCACAGCCTTTTGAATATGCTTAATAGTGTAGTAAAATCTGCAAACTGTACATTTTCACTGAAATGCCTTCTAAGTTATCTTCTTAAAGGGACCTTATTCCATTCTTTTCAGCATAACAGGGCTCTATCTATGCCACTCCTAAATGGGTGCTGCTATATCAGTTACATTCCTGAATGCCATGCCCTTTGAAAGTATGTGGAAGCCCTGGGGTGGCAGAGTTAACAACAATAAATGTCTGGCTTCCCACTGGTCACTCGTGCTGTTTATGTATTTCTCAGATAATCTCTATGGCATAGAGCTGGAAAACAGCATTGCCTCTGTGACTGCTGGAAAGCTGCCAAATTGCTTACAGAACTAAGATTGCCATGGGCATGGCAATGAACAAAGGTTGGCTGCCATAATGAGGATTTGATGCTCAGCAATAGAAACAGAGCACAACTTTCTAAGTATTTTGCCCTATTCTGCATGTTACAGTGTAGCATCATAATTGAAGCTACTGTACAATATCTGGGTGCCAAATCCAGCTCATCGGTAGATGGCAATATAACTGAACCATTCAGGTTTTAAAGATCTCAACAACTTTGTCCAGCCACAACTTTCTTAACTCTCACTCTATTTTCCTTCCTTCCTTCCTTCCTTCCTTCCTTCCTTCCTTCCTTCCTTCCTTCCTTTATTTGTTTTGTAATTTGATTCTCATTCTCTCTATATTGCCAAACCACATTAAAAAGGTAAAGGTTCCCCTCACACATATATGCTAGTCGTTCCCGACTCTAGGGGGCAGTGCTCATCTCCGTTTCAAAGCCAAAGAGCCAGCGTTGCCTGAAGATGTCTCCATAGTCATGTGGACAACATGACTAAACGCCAAAGGCGCATGGAACGCTGTTACCTTCCTACCAAAGGTGGTCCCTATTTTTCTATTTCATTTTTTACATGCTTTCGAACTGCTAGGTTGGCAGAAGCTGGGACAAGTAATGGGAGCTCATCCCATTATGCGGCACTAGGGATTTGAACCGCTGACCTGCCGACCTTTCGATCGACAAGCTCAACGTCTTAGCCACTGAGCCACCACATCCACATTAACATAGTTCTTTTGGTCACTCACTTATTCAGTTTTCTTTCATTTACTCATAATCCCATCTCTTCTCATTTTGCCATACACTACCTCATTCTGACTGTATTCAATTTATTTTTCGTGTGACATACCTCAATAAACAGACACCTCATACACATTTCTAGATAATTAAGTGTGTAGAATCGTGCTCTTTTGTACATATAAATGACTTTTTGCTTCTTTCAACAAACATTCATTCCAACAGACCATACATTGCTCACTTCTCATGGTCTACTAGCAGTAGCATATCTAAAAATTTTCTCATCCAAAAGAGGAGAATATTTGTAGCTCAGAGTTGAAATGAGAGGTTCTTGGTGCTCTCTGAACTTGGTTGTTTCCTGCAGACATTTCTTTACCCAAACTAGGTAACATCATCAGTTTGGGTAATGAAATGTCTGCAAAAAAACAACTAAGCTTGTTTTCACATCTTTTCACATTTTCACATCTTTAGTAAAATTTCTACCATGGTAAACAATTCATCTATTTGCTCAAGTTCCTCATCATTTATGTCAAACTTGCAATCATCACTCCATTTTCTAAGTCAAACACAATTATCTTTCCTACATTAATTTTCAGAGTCATTGTTTCTTCTTGTATTTCTTCTTATATCATATAATGTATCTAACAGTTGGTGCAAATTATTCAAGCTTTCAGCCAACAACACAACATTGTTTCCATACAAAGTAGATGTACATTGAAATCCCCAATGCTTCTAATGTCACCATAAATATCCTTTATGCATTTTTTTACAAGTGTATTAAAGAATGAAGGAGTGTCACACCTTCTTATTATATTCCCTGTTTAATATTGAATAATTTGGTTGGCATTCCATATTTTTTCCACTCAACACACTTCATAATTCAAGCCTATTTTTGTTATCATACTTCCTCTAAATCAGCTAATGTAAAATAAACTTTCTCACACTTATGCTATTCTCAGTGACCTACACACCCTCTGTTTGGCATAAAGTCACAATATATTTCTCTTTTCTTTTCTTTTCTTTTTTTTGTTCGTTGTCTCTTTTCTTCTATTTAGGTCAGAATTGTGCCAAAAAATCTTTCAGGTGCAGCTAACAAACTAGTTTATATTCATTCTTTCTCCTTCTCCCTTTACGTATTGTTCTCCCTTTACGTAGGAGAACAATAAAAGCGTTCTTCAATTGTTAGGGACAGATTAAGTCATCACGTGCACATTACGGTTAAACAAGTTGTACATGGGCAAATTGCAGCCATATGTTAACATTTCTTCAGTTATACCAACTATACCTCCACCAACCACCATTTCTCACTGTGTTTATTACTTCTTTTCATCATTTCTTTTTTTATTGTATAGTAACATTTAAAGCATTTGTTTCAATTTGTTTTTTTTTCTACGTATGCTGACATTCCCATGCAAATCTTTAAATACACCTTCCAGTATTTCATTTTCATCATAAACTGATTTCATCCCCAATTTCTACACTTTCATTATTAATTCCATTCACTCTGTGGGAGGTTCCTTACTTAGTTCTTTTTACCCTCTTCCAAATAGATTTTATTTCCATCAAAATCACTCTGCTTTTTTTTCTCTTTTAATCCTAACAATTTCTTGTTCTCTTTAACTACATTTGTTGCAATTAAGCTTTCCTTTCTACATACCTTTACAATATCTTGCTTTCTATGCACCTATACAATATCTTCCTTTCATCCTCATTTTTACAGCAATCATTCTCTCATGTATTTCAGCATTTTTCATTTCATCATTCCACCCACACCATACTTTTTCATTATTCTCATAAAGATCACTATACATACTTTTGTAATACTTGGAACCTAATGATTTTCCCCTCTGTTCCTTCCACATCCTTTCCTTTCCATTCATTATCCTTATTCATTATTAGATTCTTTACGATGCAAGCTGGAATGTGTAATCTAGGGATTATCTTGCAAGCCTACATCCCACCAGCTAAGAGCTATTTGAGGTACATTGGCACTTATTCAGGAAGACTAAATTTCTTATAAAATTTATAAGCAGCAGCGATGTGAAGGAGTTTGAAAATAGTTGACCTCTGGCATAGAAGCTTTTTATTTATAATTATAAGTTAATAACTGATACAATTAAAAATCTACTTATTGATAATATATTAGGCCCAATGACAAAATTGATGTCTTAGATGTTTAAATTAGTTCTATAGCTCTTTTATGGAATAGATACATAATAGATACTCCCTTTCAATATCTGTATGTATATTTCAGCTGAACGCAAGCAACATTAAAATAATCCAAACAAAAATATAATATTAAAGTAATAGAGTACTATTATATTAATAGCAGTGAAGCTACTTACAATTAAATTCATTGGAATTTTAATATAGTGAAAAGAGTAGGTTATCTCAAGTTAGGCAATATACACTATGGAATAGAATTGGGCTACATGGCATGTAAAACACTAAAGTGCCTATTTGAAAAAGAGAGAAAATAAAAGTCATGTGAAGAACCTGGAAATGTTGGTAGAAAGGTAAAATAAGCTTATGTTTTCCTATAAAGCATGCAGTATGTCTACTTGTTTCAACTGCACCTGACGCCAAACAAAATGTCTATTCCATATAAAATATTTTATTAAACCAATTCTTCAAGAAGGTTGACATTAGGGTAGATCCAGGAAAAGTTTCCTTGGCATCTCAACAATTCCAAGGTAGTCAGATAGTCCATCAATTCTATCTTAATATTCACCTAATAAGTTGGACACTAGATTTAGATTGCTTTGCATTTCAGCATCAGAATTTCTTGTTTAGAATGTCTGTTGCTTTTTCACATTGTATATTGGTAGCAAGTGCTCTGTGAAACACAATAGACTAGCAATATTTTCAGACATCTTTTTTCCAAGTCATCTCATATTCATCAAGAAAATTTAAGAAAGCCAATTTTATTGGACAAAAGTTTAGTTTAAATCAGAGTCCGCAGCTCACTAACCAAGATCAAATTTCCAATTCAGTATCCAGATGGAGCTGCATTTAACACATGCATGGAGTTGCTCTCAAAACTTAAATGGAACTTATTCTGGTATACTGTTGTTGGAATATGGGCCTAATTGAACTCTACAGAACAACTGTACAAAACTTGGCTGCAAATAATTTATTTAAACAAGAACACATAATCCTTTTCAGCAAAGGAAGGTTGGGATTGCTGCAGTTTATTCGGAACCTACCTTTTATAAATGATATACAAAAAAAAGTGCCATAGATAAGAGAAAAGTTCAGCCTACCACTTCTTCTTACCCATGATATAAAAAATAAATTTTAACGCTTTCCCTGTATACAGGTGTTACCCTGAATTTTATATCTCCTTAATCTAGGTCTTTTAGAAAACAGCATTTCTTTTTTTTACAGAAAATTTCTTATTTGTACCCTATGACTATCATTAAGTGTTGTACCTTATGATTCTTGATGAACGTATCTTTTCTTTTATGTACACTGAGAGCATATGCACCAAGACAAATTCCTTGTGTGTCCAATCACACTTGGCCAATAAAAAATTCTATTCTATTCTATTCTATTCTATTCTATTCTATTCTATTCTATTCTATTCTATTCTATTCTATTCTATTCTATTCTATTCTATTCTAT
>WNWU01000003.1:15277929-15289770 GCA_012654045.1 Ptyas mucosa
ATTCTATTCTATTCTATTCTATTCTATTCTATTCTATTCTATTCTATGCCCTGATAAGAAAATTGTCATGCTAATATGGTTCCTCCTATTGGATATCCATTGGGTTTTTTGTATTTATTAATGTTAGATTGTGAAGAGTTGACTCATCTGGGGATCTTTATGCTAACCACTCAAAAACCCCATATTCTGTTGAATTAATAATATACTAAGGTTTGTTTCATTTGTAATGAAACACTTTTGTAAGGTTGGAAGAACGGCCATTAAAAAATACTGGATTGAATGCTGCCACCTATTGGCTTTTTTAAAAATCCTTTAAGAATTTATGAACAGCAACAAGCTGTGAGATACCAGCAAATGCTTGCAAAGACTAAAGCTTTGGTGAGAATATGGGCTCTTCCAACTAAGACTAAAGTGAAACAATATTTCCTTCCAGCACTATCCATCCAACTAAAAGTAATATCAAAACAAAGCAGCACATTCACCTTCGATTTCTTTGATTTAGAAAAAAAATTCTGTTTGGCTGATCAACTGTTTCTCAAGGTGAGATAACAACAGCACACTATCCTGGTAGTAAAAAATATTGCAACTGAAATAAGCATTCATTATTTCTAAAACTGCCTTCTTCAACTCAATCTCATCCATGTATGTTGGGTTACTCTTCCCAGAATTCTTCTGGCTTTGCTGATAGGAAATTATTGGAACAGTAGTCTCCAATTATTTATTTTTCCCCCCAATGTATCAAAAAAGATATGCTACTCAAAAGCTTTCAAAAGCTTTGACAAATTCATTCAATCTATGTGGTTCTTTTTTCCCTCAGTTTCCAAAAGAACTTTCTCCTTAATCATTTTTAACTTGTTTATTTTTTTTTTCTTTAGCTGAGCCAACCATCACATGAATTTCAGTCTCTGTGACATTCTTTTTGTTACCTGTTAACTCTGTTACTGTTTCATAGAAACAGGTAGTTAAAAGACTTCTCAAGATTTCAGCTTTCTGCTAGCTAAGTTAGCAGTTGTCTTGCAAGCAGCATGTAAAAAGGTTCACCGGGTCAGATGGATGGAAAATAATTTGAAGAGTAAGAGAGAAACCAGCAGGATTAGGATTCTCAGAAATGACTTGTAATGTTAAACCATCAAAAACAGCCCTTTCTTCACACTGCGGTAATACCATGCCCTGCAGTGTGCCAGTTGTCTCCTATTTCTATGATTCTGGTTTTAAAAAGTTGAATTGTTGATACTACAAACTTTATTACAGCATTCCTACTTTCTAAATGTTTGACCAGCCATAATTTAGTACCATAAGTTGCAATAAGTTGTTGTGCACATAGCTTTTCTTGTTGTGCCCATTGCTCTTCTCCAGGGGTGTCAAACTGGTGGCGCACGGGCTGGATGCATCACATCCAGGCCACACCTGCCCCAGATCTGTGATGGGGGAAAAAACATCATGATATGTCATGTGATGGCAATGTGACACATTGCGAGTTTGACACCCGTGCTCTATGTGTTTATATTTTAGAATTTTGATTTTTTTTCTAATAATTGTTCATGTTCAAACCATGACAAACCATTTTCCAGAAGTATATATTGCTCTTGCAAAAGATGATCAGTTATTTCATGATTTCCAGGTGTTGTTTTGACTACAAATAAAACTATTGAAAATATTGGCACATACATGGCGCACATTGTAATACCATTCAGCATGTTGCTTTCGAAGTCCTGTCTTGCTGACGTAATAAGAGAAGGGGGACAATTTTGAAACTGAATACTGAAAAGAGGAGCTTGCAATTGAATCATCAAGATCTATTTCCTTTTCACTCAAGGTACCTACTGTATTTTTGTTTAATACCCGCAGAATAATTCCTACCTAATAGGCTTTGTTTGGTTATAGTCTAGCACTTAGTCTAACATTATTTGATGATATTTTCCAACCGCATCTTTAATTTGTTGTACGGTTGTACTTTTATGTACTGAAAGTTGGTTATGCCATTTTGTTGAAAGACAAAAATAGAATTTGTAGTTTGGAGAGAGAGAGAGAGAGAGAAAGAGAGAGAACAAGAGAGTGAGAAACTAAGCTAGGATTAGTACTACCATTTGGAAAGTCTTCCTTCATGTCAACACCAAGTAGTAAGTCATAGAACATAGAGCAGAACTTCTCCTGAAGATTGTTGGTTCCTGGAAAGTTAATGAAATTGAATTTGTCTGTGATATGAAGTGCAACTTTTCATATTTAAACAACATATAATTTGAAATTATTCTTTTTATTAATAATGTAGGTGGGATCATCACTTAATTATATCTCACTTGAATTATTGTGGCAGCCTGTTATCCAGATTAACCTTTAATTTGTGTCCAGAATGCCAGCCTTAATACTATTCTGATCCTTTCTTATTTTATTAATTCTTTCTATCAGCACTTGTTGCATTTGAGGAGATTCATAAAAGATTCCAGACTGCTATTGACACATTATGTCCTGGATATCGACACACGTACTATTTGACATGGCGTTCTAGAGAAAACAAGCCTGTTTTGGAACCAGCCTTTCTACAGAGCACCTGAAGCCACTTCCAGCTTAGATTATTTTCAAGAATAGTATGGGCTTCAGCAGGGTTGTGTAATCCTTAGAAAAATCCATATGCTATTTGGATATTCCTCACATCAGTTAAAAGAACAGCCTCCACACAGTTCACCTAAAGGCGAGGAATAAAAATAATGAACATGTCGCTACCTTAAAGAGTTTCTAAAGTAAAAGTTGCCCAGTTGCCTAAAATTTCTATAGCTTCTCCCCACTCCTGGAACACCAAAAATCTTTTGGGAGAACCTTGCTTTCTGTTAATGTGGGTGGACAAGACCGATATCTCTGTAGGAAAAATGGAATGTTCCAGTGTTCAGTGGAATGTTCTGTTTCCAAATGACCATATTTTGCACATCTATACAATGGTATGGAAGCTAAGACCTCCAACAGTTGGGAAAGCCAATGCAGGCTTCTATTCTAAAAGCTATTAAAGATAAAGAAGATTCAAAGTAATCTGTATTTGTGCAGGTTAGAGCATAATTCTCAAAGAAAAGATTATGTAATCGCTCAGCTTCAAAATTACCAAGTACTGGACCAATTATCCACTAATTCAGAAGGCTGGGAGAAATAATTGCAATTTTAAACAACTGAAGGTATAAATATAATTTCATCTCTGCACTAGAGACAATGGGTTTTGCATTATTTCACATTTGTCTAATCTAGCCAAGCCAAGACTAGAAAATGAACTCCCTGTTCCATTGCAATCATTTTAAAACACTTTGTCTACAAAATTTTAGAAGTTACTCACATGAGCTAGGAAACAATAAACACAAGTCATACAGCCAACTTTATTATGGGGTGGTAAAATACCAATGTTTGCATTATTCCTTTTGTTTCTCATTATTTGTCTTTGTAGAGACAAATAATGAGACTTTGTAATCTCCTTCTTTGAGTGAGATGGGCAGTTTGAAAATATGAAATATAGATAAATAATACAGCACCCTGGTCACTTCTGATATTATCTGTTGCAGAATGTCGTGTGGGTAAATAATCTATTTATACACTTGGATATATAGGATTTTGCCCATCTGCCTTGTGTGTATACAATATGTAGTTCTTCCAGCCTGATAGTTTTGTGACTGCCAGATCAACTGTAAAACCTGCATAAGGCTGTATTTCCTTGCTCTGTCAACAACATTCAGACTACATTTCATGGCTGAGATGAATGTCAAGATTCTTCTTCTTACAACAGATCTCAATCAATAGCAGGCAGAAAAATAGCTTAATGATGTGAGGCTGCTCTCTCTCTCTCTCTATATATATATATATATTATTTTTTTTTTTTCCCAGATACTGATAGCATAACATCGCTCCAGGAGTACAGTATTGGGAGCTCAACTTTTTAAAAAATGTGCTGAGATTCAAAGGGCTGCCTTTTGCTTAAAACTAAATTTAATCACCTCCTGCTTTGCAACCGTTTGGCAGATTTGGAAAAGTTTTCTCTCGTCTCTGCTCTCTGAAGCCAAGCTAATAAAGTGCTAATTAAAGAAAATACACGGAAGACATGACCACTAAGAGCCTGGAGTAATTGGCTACGAAAAGGCAGGGCTGAGACACGTCACTTTATCCGCTGCTCCTGATTAGCCTCTAAATCAAATCCCAATATTTCAATGCATGTTAAGGGGATTGGGGAATGGGAGTTTGGGTTTTCTCAACAGTAGCAAGATCCCTGCTGCAAGCAAGGAAAATATGGCAAATTGCAGTGTGTTTGTGTGTGTATGTGTGTGTTTCTCTTCTCCAAGTTCAGTTTTTTGTTTTTTTGCAGCATTTGTGTTAATAAAGGAAGCCTCTCAGGCTCCAAAAGAGAGAGTCCATTATAATTCAGCTGTAACTTAGTAGAGAGATCAGGAAAGGAAGGGGGTAGAGAGAAACCAGCATTTACAAGTAAATAAAATCCTGAGACATTCTAAAAAAAGGAACCATATGATTAAATTCAGCACATCAGAACTGTAATTAAACTGAAGGGTTTGCTCATTTGCCTTGAAGCTTACATATTTCTGAGTGGATGTTAGTTGATTTTCCCCTTAAAATATATAGCTGCTAAGGAAGTTGATTACAGTGTACCCTGGGATACCAGTGCGATACTCTGATGTGCAGATATACCCACCAACACCTCATTTGTTATCCAAGAGGCTTCCTGGGGTCCCTGTTGTTGGTTTTTTTTTTAAGTTATTAAGCAAACTGCAAGCTACTGTCTTCAATATAACCTGTATTTTCAGTGAATATTCTGGTTCTACATCTTAGAGGTGGTATTCAGCAGGTTCTGACCAGTTCTGTAGAATGATTAGCAAAAATTTTGAGTAGTTCGGAGAACCAGTAAATACCACTTCTGACTGGCCCCGCCCCTATCTATTCTCTGCCTCTTGAGTCCCAGCTGATCGGGAGGAAATGGAGATTTTATAGTATCCTTCCCCTGACTCGCCCACCAAGCCATGCCATGCCATACCACACCCACCAAGCCATGCCCACAGAACCGGTAGTAATTTTTTTTGAATCCCACCACTTCTCTTTTTCTAATATTCCAGAATCATTTTTAGAAAATAAAAAGGTGTAGTCGCAAGCCCATACTCACCTGCTCTACATTCACTTCAAAAATATGAACAGGAGCAGAAGAGAATCCTGGAGGCTAGAAGGAATATTAGAGAGTAATACTATAGGTCCGTGATGGCGAACCTATGGCACGTGTGCTGGAAGTGGTACACAGAGCCATCCCTCTGGGCACACCAGCTGTTGCCTGTTGCTCTTCTGGGTTCCAGCACGCACATGTGCACCGGCCAGCTGGTCTTCACGTGTGCAGGAGTTCCGGAAACCGGAAGATCAGTTCCTTGGTGTACATGCGCATGCTGGGAAGCTGAGCTTCCTGCTTCTGGCACACATGCTGGTCTTCTTGGGCTCATGCACACCAGAAACCGGAAGACCAGGTGACCAGTGTGCGCATGTGTATGTGCACAGGGAAACTGCTCTTCCGGTTTATGGCACTCCCCCATATGCATGCACGCGCTCCCGTTTCGGCACTCAGTGCCGAAAAGGTTCATCAACACTGCTATAGGTTATTAGCCCTCTGAGGTAGGCTAAGTCAGAAAAAGATGGGTGCAGAAATTCCAAAGATGCTATTGTTATAGATCAGAGGCCAGCAATGATGGTCCCTTGATGGCCTGTGAACTTCAACTCCCAGAATTCCTGAGCCACCCATGCTGGCTCAGGAATTCTGGGAGCTGAAGTCCACAGGTTGTCAAAGGGCCATTGTTGCCCACTTCTGTTGTAGATTATAGTAATAAAATCTGGAAAGCCTATCAAAATTTCTGTACTGTTTTAATCTTTAAAAAGTGATTAAGATGGGGTTATACTCTATAAGATAAAGGTAAAGGTTTCCCTTGCACATATGTGCTAGTCATTCCCAACTCTAGGGGGCGGTGCTCATCTCCGTTTCAAAGCCGAAGAGCCAGTGCTGTCCAAAGACGTTTGCGTAGTCATGTGGCCGGCATGACTAAACGTCAAAGGCACATGGAACCCTGTTATCTCTGTTATCAAAGGTGGTCCCTATTTTTCTACTTGCATTTTTTACTTGCTTTTGAACTGTTAGGTTGGCAGAAACTGGGACAAGTAACAGGAGCTCACCCCGTTACGCAGCACTAGGGATTTGAACCACTGAACTGCCAACCTTTTGATCGACAAGCTCAGTGTTTTAGCCACTGAGCCACCACGTCCCATATTATGCTCTATAGTACTTTGCAATAATAAAATTAAGGTTCATATTAAATGGTATATTTATTTGTTAATTCCAGATATAAACTATTAGACAGCAATGTATCTCATATATATGTTGACTTCTCATTTATTTATTATTATTATATAATATATATCTGGTGCTCATATTTTTTCACAGAAGAGAGAATGGACCCATAAATTCTTGTTAGCCTGTCTCACCTCTTTTCGAGAGGCCTTGCTCTCATTGAAATACGCTGTAATACCTCTTTGGAAACGTGGATTTGGTGGCCTCAAACTAACTTTATCAAACTTCAAAGAAAAAGATGGAAGATGGAAAAAGAAGGAAGGCAAGCAAGAAGAATTTGAAGCCTGAAAGAGCTGGAGAGAACAGGATGTCATGGTGAGTGGCAGATAAAAATAGTATCAGCAACAAAAAACAGAATGGGTCAGAATGAGTAACATTATAACAAAAAAGGTGAAAGTAGGGCAACCAGGTAAGTGACAAATAGGTGGAAGTGACAAATCAGCAGTAGTCAAACAAGGACAGTATTGATGAGAAGCATCTCCAAAGGCTGGAGATAATCTAATTGAAACTCACAAAGCTCAAAATACTAGCATCTGGAAAAGTGGCCCACCATATACCTGTATACTGGTCCTGGATACTAGCAAGTTAATGGTGCTTTATTGTTTATGGGAGAGCAGTCTTCATCTGGCCCTTCTGATGAGACCTGTCTAGTATTGTTGTAGCTCTGACATAGCTCTCATCCTCCTCAGAGTATGCAAGCCCTACAACAACATCAAGGTAGTACTCACTGGGAGAACATGGTGAAAATGGGAGGAGAAAGAAGTTTTGGGTATATTTGCTGTTCTGTTGTTTACAAAAATAAAAGGCAAGACAAACAAAGAAGTAATACCCAGAAAAGAGAAAGAACTGGAGAAAATAACAAACTATAAAAACCTGAAAATAGAAGTAGAATGACTGTGGCAAAAGAAAGCAAAGTAACAGGTGCTTTGGGTGCAACTCCAAAATATCTGGCACACCATTTGAATACCATCAGCATTGACAAAATCACCATCAGTCAATTGCAAAAGGCAATTATACACTTGCAACAGTTTACATCCTGTGACGATGCCATTAATATTATTAGACAAAAACATCTGCTTATCCCAGGTCCTTATGAAGGACTGAGTAGATGAACAAAAATGCCAAATTCAGTCAAAACATGTGGCTGTCTATGTGACCAACTACAAATAATAATAGCCCTTGCCCTATAAGCTGCCTGAATATTAAATCCCACATAGTTGGAAAAAATAAGAAGCAAAAATCAAGGAAGCCAATAAGATTTCAAGAAAATGTAATTCTAGATCTAGGTAAGCACAGAATTTTGGAAATTGTAAGAATACATTATCAATCTCAATTATGGTGAACCAATTAAGGTAAAGTTTCTTTGAAAAACTTTTTTCCCCACAGCACTGAGATCTGGAGTGAGTTGCCTTTTCTCAGATAAAGCAAACATCTTGTCTCCATTTCCCACAAACACTTCACACTAAGTCTGCCACCATTCCAAAACTGTAGATTATCCCATCGACAAAATGTTCAGGGCAACCTTGAAATGGAGGACTTTATTTTTTTTAAAAAAAGTGTTATAATAATAGGTTCCAGTTAGCCCCACATAGACAGGAGAAATAAGTGTTTACAACAAAACAGATAAATCACATTTTTAGATATCATGTGGAGCAATTGGTTGTGAAACCAAGAGAGAGGAAACAATCTTTGAATAAATCAGAAAAATAGTTAAAGATGGAGTTGGACTTTGGGGCAATGGAGATAGAGAAGATAATAGTATAAAGAGAAACAAGAGAGGCTAAATTATTTGCGTCTCTTTTTCACTTTGGAAGACGTAGGGTAGATATCCATGCTTGTTCTTACATCTTTACAGAGCTGAGAAACTAAGATGGAACTAATAACCTTACTGAAAACAAAGAAATCACTACTCAATCACTCTACCTCTGATTTTTTTAAAAAAATACAGCAAATTGATGATTATTTAATAATATGTAACAGAACCCCTTGGGACTAGAAAGTAAATAGTGTAACACCCTTTTTAAAAAATGTTTGATATAGGCTAGCGGGGAATGAAAGTAAAAATCTAATATATGGATTAATATATTTGAGAAGGTTATCCATCTTTGTTGTCTTCCTTTCCCAGTGTAAAATTCTAAATTAAGTCTCATTGTATTCTTATTATTACTCTGCAAACTAATGTCTAAAATGAAAACAGAAGCTATTGATTCCAGCAATATCATAAGAATCATTAGTCCATTACCATATCCGAGTTGTGCCCACAGTACCTGCAGATAAAGCTTGCAAATCATAATGAAGTTTTAACTTGGCATTTATAATACAAGCCTATCCATATGTACACAGTATGCTTCCAAAGAAAGATATGTTATAAATCAAATGAATAAGTAGAAAAAAATAAATAATCAGAATTACAGAGATATTAGATGCTCTCTGGTATGAAATGCTAATTTGGCCATAACTCTTCTTTTCCTTTCTGCCATTTAATCTACCATTTTTGCTCTGCTACCTCAATTATGTAAATATACGTTTGAGCTCGGATGCTACCAGCAATCCCCATATGTTAATATAAAAATAACATTAGCTTTCCCATTCTTTGTGTAACCAATTACATAGATGGTGAATAAACATACAGTATGTATCCTCATCTCTTTTTCACCCTCTAAATGCATTTGAACATTGAGTTTTCATTGACAAGAGTTTTTTAGCATTTAAAAATGACAGTAAGAATTTTCTGTAGGAGCAGGTAAATGGTCTCTTGACTTTTCTGATCAGAAAGTAAATCATCCGTTTCCAGGAGAGAAATGAGTGGCTGAACCTATCATTAAGATGTTGCTATTACCTACCTGAAGCTTACGGCATCCTCTTACCCTCATTTTTCCATTAGTAATAACAAATGCAGACCTTAAAACTAGTAGCCAGTAGAATTTCTCTTTTATAGAGAAATGGCTGGCTCTTCATATATCTTTTTCTGAAACAACAGTTGCGTGGCATTATAGTTTTCCCAGAGATTAGACTAACTTATTATTCTAGTAGCATGCCTAACTTTGCAATTCAGTTTGTTCCTCTAGAAATAATGTTTAACAACATTAATTCTAGCCAAACCAAAGATAAAAAGCCATCAATCATCATGGTAATTATGTGAATAATATCATGAAGTGGTGTCTGCTGGTTGGCAGCCAAGGAATTCAGCAAAGCAGAAGTAAATTAGTGTGTGACACTTTTGTGCCTTCAAAAGAGGGAATTGGTTTTTATTAGTTCTAAGTGTAACCAGGAAAACATCAGAAATAATTGGGCAAAACATATTAGGGACATTGTTGTTTCAATGGGATCAAGCCCATTCAATTATGGGAAAGGAAAGTTAGCACGTGAATTTATGCAGAGATAATCAGAAATACATTCAAACTTTGAAAGTGAAAAGCTTATTAGGCTTTATGACTTCTGGAATGAAGCAATCAGAATTTGTCTGCACACATTGGATATATGTCACAAAGATAGGTAGGTAAACTTTATTGCAGTCTCCAATCATTATATATACCCACATATACACAAAATACATTTAACATATATTAAAATGGCAATTAAAAGAAGCTAAGGGCTTTAAAAGGGAAGGGAAGGGTTAAGGATGTCAAAAAAATAGTTTTATTGGATAATATTTGTTATCTTGGTCTTGTAGCAGCAGGGCAAAAAGGAGTTTGAGACAATGAATTCTCTGCCATAGCCAGGAAATGAACTGACGAGGAATATTCCTCCAAGTGAAATGTGGATGATGCCATGCAAAGTTCTTTGAGTTTTACCTCTAGTATAATTTTGATTGTCTTGGTTTTTAGCTTACTTTATTGTGAGGCAGGCAAAGATGCTACTAGTGGCATGCTGTTTTCTGTTATTCATCTTTCCATCACACTCCTATACCTGAATGGGTGCAGCATGATGTAACTCAACTGTTAAAGTGAAGAGGTGACATTACGATGAAATACAAGACATTCATCCATACTTATAACCAAACAAACATGGGTTTACAACAAAAAAAATAACACAAAAAACCACAAATAAAATAGAAAAAAAAGCAAAAGATTTCTGGAAAAGACAACCATCCAATTTAGAAGAGAAAATTGTATGACTAACTATCTATTTAGTAGACTTTTACACATATTTAAATTCATACAAGTAAATATGTCATCAAACTGAATAAAACTATACAGATATAAAAATAATGGAGGTAAATTTCTCTGCACAGGGCTAATCTAATAATCTAATCTCAGTGTGTGTGTGTGTGTGTGTGTGTGTGCGCACGCGCGCACGCGCATAAGGTATTTTCCACACACACAAAAACCCCTTCTTGAATAGCAAAGAGTTGCAAAACTTGATCCTTGGTAAAACCTGTCTTTCAAGTTACTGGAAAAGTATCTCTTTCAGAAAAATATTGTTAAGAGGTTCTTTCTTTTTTTCCTCATTCTCAGATCTATCCATCTCAAACCATTCTGAAAATAATTGATCTTTCAATACTAATTTATATAACTATTTGAAAAGATTTAAGTCTTAGGAAAAGTCTTTAAAGCAATAGGATGTCTATAGGCAATAAAACCAAATGCATTATTTCTTTCCATAATCAATTATTCTAGAAGAGGCAGGGAATCTTTAAAAAGTTTTTGAGGCACTCCTCCAATTCCATTTTAAAAATGTTCATGGTTTAAATCCTCTTTTTTTATGGTTCTCCTATTATTTAACATCTGGTTCATTCTTTCCAGTTCACATCTGGCAAAATAATATTTATTTCACTAGAGAAAAAAATGACCATCTGTCATCTATTGCAATACGGTGCCCATTTTCAAATTCAGGAACAAATTCTTTTTGCTTTTACGGCTTTCTGACAGTCTTGCAATCACATTTCCTAAGATGAGAAGGTATAAATAAATATAAGAAGTATAATATATTTTGCAGAATAAGTCACTGGTTGCAAATGTATTTGGTTTTAGGGGTCTGGGACTGAAGTTTGAACAATTTTCCCCCTTTGATAAATACAGTAGCTCAACTAGAGTTGTTCTTTGAGGGCTAGATCCAGAGCTTGGGAAATTACCTGACCTAACAAAATTTGTTCCTGGAATAAAACAGACTGATAATTCCTCCAATTAGGAAAGAAATCAGAAAAACAGAGCTCTGCTGCCCTGTAATGAGATATTAAAAATTGAAATGCTTGTTACGCTTTCTAGTTATTCACCAGAATGAAGAAAGTAAATTATCCTGTTATGACAAGCGATCTAGTCTTTCTAAATTAAGTAATATAGAAATTAATGCAGGATTTATAAAGCTGTATTCCCTTAAACACTTGTTTGGGGACAGAAGAGTTTGTTGGATTAAAAAAAATATATGCTTGGCTATTTTTGGAAAAGTTTGTGACACACTATGGAAGTGAAAGTTGATCTTTGAAGAAGCAGGATAGAATAGAATAGAATAGAATAGAATAGAATAGAATAGAATAGAAT
>WNWU01000003.1:15289780-15306447 GCA_012654045.1 Ptyas mucosa
GAATAGAATAGAATAGAATAGAATAGAATAGAATAGAATAGAATAGATTTTTTATTGGCCAAGTATGATTGGACACACAAGGAATTTGTCTTAGTGCATACGTTCTCAGTGTACATAAAATTAAAGATACGTTTATCAAGAATCATAAGGTACAGCACTTAATGATAGTCATAAGTTACAAATAAGCAATCAGGAAACAATATCAATATAAATCATAAGGATACCAGCAACAAGGTTACAGTCGTACAGTCATAAGTGGGAGGAGATGGGTGGTGGGAACAATGAGAAGATGAGAAGATTAATAGTAGTGGAGACTTGGTAAATAGTTTGACAGTGTTGAGGGAATTATTTGTTTAGCAGAGTGATGGCGTTCGGGAAAAAACTGTTCTTGTGTCTAGTTGTTCTGATGTGCAGTGCTCTATAGCATCATTTTGAGGGTAGGAGTTGAAACAGTTTATGTCCAGATGTGAGGGGTCTGTAAAAGGAGTGTTTGAATTTTGGTGTTGGAGGGACTCCAGTGAGTACCACAGATAGCTAAGAAAACAAAAAATGGAAAACAACCTAGAGTTTTCACCCATTGCACAAATGACCAAGCTCAAATTATCCAACCTTGAACACATTATGAAAAGACTTCAGTCTCTAGAAAAGATTTGATGATGGAAAAAGTAAAGGAAGTGTGGGTGGGTGGGTGGGGATTATGTACTTTTGGAAGAGCTGATGGATCAATCAAGACAGTCAAGACTGATCAAGTATGAAAATGAACTGATGGTTTTAAAAAGTGATGCTGTTCCTTCCTGAATATACTGTAACTGACTAAGGAGAAAGGCAACTGTGTTTAGTTACTGGCATTCTCTGTAAAATAAATTGGTTGTTCAACCAGTTAACTTGTTCCCACTTTCAGGAGATTGAGAAATAAGTCAGAATAAATGATAAGAATAGGATCCATTTTAATATGCATGTTCTTTTTATCTCCCCCATCCTAAAGCTATGATTGGAGCATCCAGTGGTAATTAATGGAGGGGGTCACTCTAATCTTTGTCAATCACTAATCAGTGGTGGGTTCCTCCTGGTTCGTCCCGGTTCTCCCGAGCCGGTAGCGGTGACGATATGATGTCACCGAACTGGTTCTGCCCTCGTGCCCTCCCCACCCATCCCCCGCATTATTCTTACCATTTATTTGGCCCCACCCCCAATCTATTGCTGCCTCCTGCGTCCCAGCTGATGGCTAGAGGGAAAAAAAACTGTTTAAACTCTTACCGTGGGGCTTCAAAAGGCCCCTCTACAGCTGATCAGTGTTAAAAGAAAACAAATGAGTAGACCAGTGCCTGCAAAAATAAATGGGTAGATCGGTACAGCTCTGCAAGCAGTTAAAAGCTTGGTAGACCAGTACCTCTGCTAAATCCTAAATAATTGTCACATGACCATTAAGCTACATCCACAAAATAACCCACGCCCACAGAACCGGTAGTAAAAAAATTTAGAACCCACCCCTGCACTAAATCCATTACTCTTCCTTTCCTCACCAATGGATGCTTTTCTTCCCTTTTTGGTGAACCTATTATGGTGCCACTACTGAGAGCAGAGCTCTGAAAAACAAATCAGGATTAAGGAAAAATACTCCTGGATCTAATTTAGAGCAAGATAATTTCTGTTCATTCCTTCATATTTCTAGGATAACCATGATCTTCTTTGTTCTTTCCTCATCCTTCAGAGAATATATTTATTGTTCTCTAGCTGAATTGCAAATTGGAATTGTCTTTTGTACTTGATGAACTAATGATATCCAGGTACAACAAAAATTGCCACAAAATTACTTTTAATTTGGAAATAGTTTGGCTCTGTCGCTGTATTATTATATGTCACAATGGTTCATCTACATACCTGTGAATTTATATTTCTGTAGATTCAAAACAATTTGCTTTATAGGGAGATGGACACAACTGTTATTCCACTAGGTATTTTGTGGGGGGGACTCACATTATCCCCTTCCATGGGAAAAATGCATTCATATTTCCAAATCATTTCTAAAAACAATAATAAGCTAGAGTTTCAAGCTGTTTTCTCCTTTTGTCTCCTCCCCCAATACTTTTAGTTTGTTGTTTGTCTAGCATTCCCTTGGCAGCTGCTCAAATGAACCAATTAATTTTGTCATATTGACTGCAAGCATTTGTAAAATATTATTGACACATTCTTGGCAATCAAACTTCTCAGTAAAAGAAGATGTCTCTCAGTAATGAAGATATAGGGAAGCAGAAAATCCACTTCTATGAAAATGAGGAGGTAGAATAATGTTATTGATGTGTACAGAATGGATTAGAATGTGACAATTCTAAGGAAGAAATGTCAGCATCAACGTTACATGTATAGAGGTTGTAAATAAATAAATAAATATGCAGCCTGTATGAAATGCAGCATTGACAGGAATAGGTAACTTGCTTTCTAAAATTCTACCAAAAAAAAAGGATAATCAGCACCGAGTAAATTTGAAAAATACTGTCAAATACACTCTATGCATTTTTACAAAGAGAATATTTTTTCAGATGGTCAATAAAGACCAGAGAACAACTTGAAGGATTCTGTGCGCAAAATGTCTGTGTAATAAAGACAGTGCAAGATTATTATTTCCCTAATTGTTTTGTTATATATATAACTGTTTCAATTATTTTATGAAAGATTGTTACAAAAAAAAGTGCAAGCAACTGAAGACATGGGAAATCTATAATGCTGTTCATCATTTTTCAACAACCAATACTTTTTTTCCATAAGGAATTGACAATTTATGTATTTGTTATATTTATATCCATCATTTTTTCCAGGAGCTCAAGGTAGCATACATTGCACGCTCCTCTACAATGTTTTCCAACAATAACTCTGAGAGATAGAACAGAGTGAGAAAAAGTAACTGGCTAAAATGATCTAATGAACTTCCATAGCTATGGGTAAATCTGAACATAGGTTTCCCTGATTTTCATCCAACACTTTAACCACTATCTATAATGAGTAACATCAGCCTCAAGACCTCATGTTGTCTGAGGGGGGAAAAGGTTATATTTCTGGGACTTCTGGAGGAGTTATAGCAAGCAAAACATTTCTCCGTGGAAAAGAGAGACTATGACCATGGCAAAGACTGAAGACCAGTGAGTAGACTGGTTCTTTGGAACCTATCCAGATAAGCCCCAGGTGGTTGCTCCTCATGACCATTTTTATTCCTGAATAAAAGAAAAATTAAAATTAAAGTTTTTGAACTAAGAAAAGTATGTATGAACAAATTTGAAAATTTGAAATATTTAATGTAATATTTTGGAATTAGCTGTATAAAGTATATAGCTTTTCGAGGGAGCCAAAATTATTTTAACTATCACATCAGAAAAGAGATATCTTATGATTTAAATTCAACACTAGAGAAAAAAACAGCAACCTACCTTTAGGATTGGGATTTAAAAAATGACACAAAAGACCTTAATGTTCGAAATATTAAAAGAGAATACGGTATTGTAGGATTTCTCAGAATAAATCCCAATGAGTACAAGACTAGAGACCATAGAATTGATCTAAGTATCCTTGTTTCTTAAAGATTTATACATTAATCTGAAATCACCATTATTGGTCCCAATGATCACTAATAGAATTAAGCAAAATTATGGCCAACCTATTAAAATCACACTTTTAGCCAGCACAAAGGCTTTTCTCCAAGACTGACAACTTTTATCATGGTCATGGTTCCATATTGCTGAATTATCCAAGACCTTGTATTCTTTTCTAAGACCATATTGACATGACTCTATATTCTCTTTTTTTTCCAATACAAGAAAATTGCATGGCAAATTTATAATCTGTCTACGTCCCATCTGTTATATTGTCAGAAATTATTTTCTTCACTGAGTCTATTTGTCCTTCATTCATTTAATGGCTGATGCAACTAAAACTATGCTGCTGTTTAAGAAACCTGATTGCATCAGACACCAATTACTGTGAAGACAAAACTGTTTCCAGGATTACTGAATTACTGGAAATAAACTGATCAGACCATCAGTTTATTTAGTTCAGTATTGTCTGAACTAGTCCCTTAACTGGCAGCAGCTGAAACCCTAATGTTCTTTTTTATCCCAGCTAGAACTGTGGATTAAACCAAAGGCTTTTGGTAAACAAAGGATATCACCTAACACTGATCTCCATTTTTTCTGTTATTTATTCCAGGATGGCACTTTAAGCAGTGGTAGGTTTCAAATAAATTTAGTACCGGTTCTGTGGGTGTGGCTTGGTGGGCATGGCATAGCTTGGTGGGTGTGGCTTGGTGGGCATGGCAGGGGAAGGATACTGTAAAATTTCCATTCCCACCCCACTCCAGGGGAAGGAGACTGTAAAATCTCCATTTCCTCCCGATCAGCTGTGACTTGGGAGGCAGAAAATAGATAGGTCCAGGGCCAGTCAGAATTTTTACTACTGGTTCTCTGAACTACTCAAAATTTCCACTACCGGTTCTCCAGAACTGGTCAGAACCTGCTGAAACCCACTTCTGACTTAAGTGATATAATCTTAAACATTAATTCAGCCTCCTTACAAGATAACATGGAGATACCTAGCAGATACTCTTGGATACCAGGAATTAAGACCATGATACACATGCATGTACCTTACATATAATATCCATATGCTCTATTAGAAATATAAGTGTGGTTTTGAGTGCCACCCTTAATCTGTTCGTATTAAGTATAACATCCTGAGGGACACTCTATGAGGCAAAAAATAGCTGCTTTTGCTTTTAGGGACAGAATAAAATGGCAGAAACAAGCCTACAAAAGAACATGCAGCTATTTATTCTCCCTAGGCTTCAAGGCAGTTTTAAAGAAAAGTAGAAGTAAATACTACACATTTAATTTTTATAAAGCTTACCACCTGCCAGTTGGAATCTCTGATGAACTCTCATAAGCAGCTCTGTAATGTCTAAACAATTTCCAATGACAGATGGTTCTAATGTCTGTATAATGTCTAGTTCTTACTCAAGCTCGCTTCCACATATCTCACTAAATTTGCTCTGTGAGCCGGGAATTGTGGCTGTGCGCCTCTCTCGATATTTAAAGACAATGAAATTTATATTTGCTATTGGTGATCCAGTCTGATGAATATGCAACCTTTTTTTATCTTACTAATATTATATTAAAGTATATTAAGCATATATATATATATATCTCCCCAAAGATCACCAGGATAGGGTACAGGTTTCCATCTCACAACTCTGTAAACCAAGCACTATTAAACTGCGAACAAAGGATGAGAAATTGATGTATAAATGGGTTTTATAAATCTTTAACCCTATTCTTTAGGGGACACTTAGAGAAAGCAATAAAAAGTATTTAAGAAAGAGTATTAAATAGTATCATTATAAGCTACTTAAAAGATGTTTGGAATGGATAATATTACTAAGATTTTGATTTACTATTACAGATAGGAGTAACTTTTCCCTCCATGCTTTATGCAAGTCTACTCACTTAGGTTCTAATATTTCTTGAATATATCCTAAACTCCTTGCCTCGTGAGGATTATGTGAAGTCAGATTTATGATATCATATTACAGTAAAACCCTGCTTCTGAGAAGAAAAAATATAAGGCATTTAAAACAGTATTTTAAGCAATTACCGTATATACTCGAGTATAAGCCAACTCGAATATAAGCTGACCCCCCCAATTTTACCCCCCAAAACTGGGAAAACTTATTGATTCTAGTATAAGCCAAGGGTGGGAAATGCAGCAGCTAGATACCAAATGCATACCATCGTACCGTATTGTTTCATATTTATAAAAACATCTGGAGACGATGCGAAGGGGGAAAAAACCTGCTCCTGGTGCTGCCAGGGAAGAGGCACCACAAGAACCACTGTTGCTGGGGACGACGGGGTGCCAGCGCCAGAAGCAGCGGGCTGGGGCTTCAATTCCTTTCCCTGGACAACCTGCTCAGGTGCGGAGACAGGGAAGCCGCAGACAGCAGATCCTTCCCACTATCCCCTTGCACCTGGCAACAGCAGTTCTTGCGGTGCCTCTTCCCTGGCAGCACCAGGAGCAGGACTTTCTGTGGGTTTTTTCCCCCTTCCCACCGCAACAAATTAAGAATGGGGTGATGGCGTTGTCTTCCTTATTCTGAGGCAGGGCTGTTTATTCCACTGAGTACAAGGGGGTGGGGGAAGGATCTGCTTTCAGGGCTTCCCTTCTCCCCAGCCCAGCAGGCTTCATTATTCCTCCACCCCCCTTATATTCAGCGGAGCCGGTTCTCTACCCCTGGGCAGCCTGCTGGGCTGGGGAGAAGGGAAGCCCCGATCCTTCCCCCACCCCTTTGTATCCAGCAGAGCCGGTTCTCTCCTCCTGGACAGTCTGTTGGGCTGGGGAGAAGGGAAGCCCCGATCCTTCCCCCACCCCCTTGTATCCAGCAGAGCTGATTCTCTCCCCCTGGACAGTCTGCTGGGCTGGGGAGAAGGGAAGCCCCGATCCTTCCCCCACCCCCTTGTACTCAGTGGAGCCAGTTCTCTACCCCTGGGCAGCCTGCTGGGCTGGGGAGAAGGGAAGCCCCGATCCTTCCCCCACCCCCTTGTACTCAGTGGAGCCGGTTCTCTACCCCTGGGCAGCCTGCTGGGCTGGGGAGAAGGGAAGCCCCGATCCTTCCCCCACCTCCTTGTATCCAGCGGAGCCAGTTCTCTACCCCTTGGCAGAGGAGCGGAGGCACCGGCTGCCTCTCTGCTCAGTTGCGAGCGAGCGAGCAGCCAGCCAGCCACGGGAGAAGCTGGAAAAAGCTGCAAGCCTCCCTGCAACCCCTAAAGCCAAAAAGGGCGCAGGGGAGGGGCGCCGCACCCCCCCCGCACACACCCCATTTTGGCTTTAGCAAGCCTCCCTGCAACCCCGGGAGCCAAAACGGTTGCAGGAAAAAAGGCCTTTTTTTGGGTGACTCGAATATAAGCCGAGGGGGGCTTTTTTCAGCCTGAAAAACATGCTGAAAAACTCGGCTTATATTCGAGTATATACGGTAATATATATTATTCAATATACGGTTGGAAAGGATTATAAAAGATTACCTATTTTAAAACAGATAGATGGTATCGTAGTTTTGCTGAATTCAAAAGTATTAAAAGTATTCATTTGTATCCCAGACTAGATTAAATGTAGAGACCATCATTGGTTCTCTAGTCTTTGAAATGTTCTCTAAAAGAAGACATAGGAGAATATATGTAGCTCTCATGTTACAAAGCTGCCATATGTCTCATTATAGAAAACACCAACAATCTTTTTCAGTTAAGGGTCATGTTGATATTGGAATGATGTGCCACAGGCAACTCTTCTGAAAATGAGCAAGGCAGGATCAAAAAGATGGATGGAGCTGATTCAAAAAAGTGTGAAAGTGTATGTTTAAAAGTCCAGGATAAATCCTGCTATTTTAGTTAGTAATTCAGCTAAATCTAATGTTTTCAAAATGTTATGGTCTTTACAAAGCAGTAGGAAAATATATCGCTGGATTCCAGGACTATTAGAGAAAACAGTGGAAAACAAAAAAGTGCAACCATCCTTTGTATGCTGTGGAAAACATAACTATATCTTCAGCATTTGTTAATGAGGCTACAGATAGTTAATTTGATCAACAGTATAATTTAAATTTTGCTGTCTATTTCAACACATACACTTCAGATATCCTTCAGGTTTTGTTCAGTTGACAAGAGCAGGGGGGGGGAATCTCCTTTTTCCTGTTTTCTGATCAGTTGTAAAAAAAATAATAATAATATTTACATTGTGATGCCAAGTCCACTAAATTTTGTTTGGAGAACAATCTGAACTTCCAAAAAAGGATTGAACTACTTCAGGTCAGTCTGAAGAAAGACTTGACGTTGGAATCTGGATCAAGATTAAGTAATATAGAATCCATTCTCCCACAATCTGGCTTTGAAAGATATGAATGATGACATTTGGAAAAATTACTCTTTTTCCTAGAAAAATAGGATAGACTTTGTAAATAGCCTTATTTTTATGAGAAGATTAACTGTGCTATGTGTCATAAAATGTGGTAAAATATTATTTAAAAAACTCCTTTGAATAGATAATGCCTATAACCGTTAGTTTGGGGGGGGAAGGAATGAAATTTCAGTGGCAGTAGCTTCTTTTGTGTGATTTACCTGTGATAAATTCCAAACGAAAAGGTTTAAGAGCTTTTCTGCTTTTCTATTTATAAGAAACGATCATACTTCCTGAATATAGTGGAAATGATCTTCAAGGAGGTTGAGGCAGAGGTATAAGAGATTATTTTAGTTGATTTTTCCATGAAATAAGGAAGCCATTAGGTCAGATCAGCTATATAATGTAATTCTGGAAAGAATATCGCGCCCACAATTGTTCAGAATAAGGCAGGTCAATAGCTGAAATAAAATACTTTGACTTCAGCTCAGAATAAGAGTGTGTGAATGAGACCAGCCTACATCGAGGAGCAAATTATAATACTAAAAATACCTTCACTTCAAGATGACCCTCCTTGTCTGAAAGCAAGAGTCATTGTGATTTGAACTATTAAACCTTTGAGTTCAATACTAAATGCTGGTGTGGGCTTTCACAGCCTGCGTCAATCAAATGGAGATGAGCTTCTGGGTTAAATGGCTGCAGTCTAGTTTTCCACCATTTTCTGGCAGCTGTAGCCAGAAACTTCAAAGCCAGATTGATGTGCTTTGTAGTGTAACTGCTTCACTTTTTATCTGGCAATGCCAGCCGTTGTTTCCGTTTCTCATTTTACTTTACAACCTAAGTGCCTAAGTGACACAGTTAACGCAGGCTTTCATCCTTGATCAAGACTCATCAGAATTGACATTTTGCCCAAAATGGATTTTAGAAATCAAATCCTATGTACAAATCAATTCATTAAAATCAAATTGATTTGGTTGTTTAATGGTTTGAATGAAATAAATCTGATTTATCAAGCTGACTCAGTGAATTGAATTAAAGTCAGTTCTTCACAGATCTATTAGTTATACAGCTATAAGGACAGGGAATGACAGATGACAGCTTTCAAGCTCTAATTATGGCATGGCCACATCCATGAGCAATTTATTTTAAAAAAAAATCTTCTTCTTTTTTTTTTTTTTTTGGAGAGTTGAACATATACTGTAAAAAGTCCAGAGAGGAAGAGAGAGTATGATCAACTCTCAGGTTTCATGCTTGTCTTCAATACACTCATAGTTCCAAACACTATATAAATTCAATTGAAATATTTTTTCCCTTAAAAATATCCAAGAATGCTCATGGTACCATCATCATGGCTTTATGAATAGTCACAAATTATCATGTTCGTCTTTATACTGTCAATATATGCCTCCAGAAGTTATGGGTGCTCCAACGTGTAAGGTTTTTAAGAAGAGTTTGGACAACTATTTGTCTAAAATGATATAGGCCAGGGCAGTGGTGAAATGTAAAACGTGTTACTACTGGTTCTGTGGGCGTGGCTTGGTGGGGGGGATGTAATATGACTGAGTGGGCGTGGCCAACTTTTTAAAAAAATTTTACTTTTAAAACCATTTTTTCTACAACCTCTTCGGCTGAAGAGGTTGTAGAAAAAATGCTTTTAAAAGCCTCTGATGATCCCAGCTGAGCCGCACGATCATCAGAGGCTTTTTTTAAAAAACTTTTAAAAGCATTTTTTCGGCCAAAGAGGTTGTAGAAAAAATGCTTTTAAAAATTAAAAAAAAGCGTCTGATGATTGCGAGGCTCAGCTGGGCAATGTGGAGGAGGGCAGGGATTTTTGCTACCGGTTCTCCGAACCACCCGCCTCCATCGCTACCGGATCGGGCGATCCAGTCTGAACTGGGAGTATTTCACCCCTGAGTCAGGGATGTCAAACTCACATTGTCATGGCAGCATCACATGACATATTGGGACTTTTTTTTCCCCTTCGCTAAACTGGGTGTGGGCATGGCCGGCATGTGACGCATCTGGCTCGCTGGCTGGGAGTTTGATAATCCAGGTATAGGGCTTCCTGCCAGGGATTGGTCTAAAAGACCTCCAATGTCCCTTCCAAGTCTATTATACTGTTATTTTGTCAATGATCCTTGACTGTTTATCCTTTTGTGCTAATATGACAAGGGAAATCAATTAAGGGCAGTTTTTCAGGGAATAATGGTGCAATAATGGGAAAAGGGTATTACCTTCAACATATGATTGCTTTTTTCACATCATAATAGTATTTATTTGAACACCCTTTAGAACAGGGATGTCAAAATCACATGATGTATTGTGACTTTTTTTCCCCTTTGCTAAAATGGGGGTGGATGTTGCCAGTTTGTGATGCATCTGTCATGAGTTTCACACCCCTGCTTTAGAACTTAAAGGGAAAAATAGGTTAAAGTCTGCTAGCTACACATTCATAGAAGCCTACCAGGTGCATCCTTGTTGGCTGTTACCATGCATTGTATATCCATGGAGCTTTTAATCAAACCTATTTCCTTGCATGAATATATTATGTGGATATTTGCATAAATATCCATATAAAACCCCTTCTCACAGTCCCTAGACACATCCAGAATGCCCAGCACCAATAGGTCTCCTGTTAAATTAGGCATAAGAGGATAAGATCAGCTAGACACTGAATACCGCCATCTTTCTGCACTTATTTAAGTTGCAAAAGCTTAATTTAGTGCCTCCGACATAAATCTTAGTTGAAAAATGTTATTTAGCTCTGAGATATCAGTGCTTTGGGCAAATTTTCATTTAGGGATAGAAACAGATTTTAACCAGTTACTCTAATATCTTTTCTGACCTAGGCTCCCTTAAAGAGCAGAAAGCAGAGTTTTGGTGCCAGCAAAACCTCTTTTATTTACCCGACTGTGAATTCCTTTCATTCACAGTCAGCAAGGTCAGTCCAAACAGTTTTTCAAACAAATATTTATCAACACAAACCTTATCTCGCTTGGAAAGCTGCCAGGTAAATAGTTTCCAAACGCAGTACAAGGCGTTGGCACAGAGTCTCTCAGAGTCACGGAATGAACGAATTGTTTCCTGAAAAAGCCCACTCCCCATTCGCTTCTCTTTTGTTTCCTATGGAACAGACCAATCACCTTGTGGTTTTACTCCCAAGTCAACCCAGCTTTTTTAATTGTTCTTTTCTTCTGGCAGCTCTGCGAACAGGCTCCAGCTGTTCCTCTGCCTCACTGCTAACTAGTTCCCTCTCTGTCTCCGACGCAGAGTCCTCATCCAAGCTTTCCCCAGCCCCCAGGACTGGCCCATATTCCTCCACAACCTCCTCACTGTCTGACTCTGCTGCCAGCTGTGCTGGCCACCAACGGGCCACAGCAATATCCTGGGTTTGCAAGTTTCAGTTTATTAGATGGTATAACCAAAAGAAGACAATGGCATATGTCAATCATTGCTGTTATGAAGATAAAATGATCAGGTCAACATTTATGTCAGGGATGGTGAGCTATGGCCCTTTTGTGACTTGTGGACTTAACCATGCTTAGGAATTCTGGGAGTTGAAGTCCACAATTCATATAAGGGTCATAGTTCTCCCACTTCTGATTTATGTGATGCCAATAAGTCCTGGTTCTTTTTTCCCTTGTGAGCCAGCGGGAATAAATAGTGGTTTACAAATTGATCACCTAAAAAAAAATCAGTAACCTGTCAACTCAAACTGTAAACAGAAACATCTCAAAACTGCTTGTTAAAAATGATCATCACTTCCTGGATGTGTCACAAAACCTAATGATTGTCAGAGACAAAAAAACATGCCCTCACTTCCACTGATGAAGGCAGTAGAAGTCTTGCTGGGTTTAATTTCCCCTCACCTGCAGGGAACTTCCATTGGCATATCCCTTACTTGCAGTGGCTTTAAGCTCGTATGCATGCATCTTCCTGATGCCTTTTATTATCTTGATTTATAGTGAAGAGAATCAGGTTGTTGATTCCAATTTTACAATGGACAAAATCCAAAGGAAATTTGAAGGTTTGTGAAGATAAGTGGAGGTTTTCAGAGACACTATTCCGATGTCATCTTTTGAATATAATTCATATCAGGCAGCCTATAACTAACAATGCCAATTTCTCAATAGTTATACATGTCTTCCAGGCTATTTGAGATAATTGCCAAGTATTCTAAAAGTGCAAAACTGCATAAGAGAAAGTAAAATAAAATGATTTTTAAAAAAAATATTGAAACAAGTTGTTCAAATTAAGCCTAGATAATAGGTAAATGACTTTAGAATCCTCAGACTTGCTAATAATCTACTTACAAAAAAAAAAAAAACTAGATGGGGTTTTTTTTGTACTGTAGGAGTGATCAAACTTTGATAAAGCACTTGCAGCTCCTAAATTTAAAGAAAAATGTTGAGGCATTTTGTGATAACCAGCTTTTTCCTGAGTTGTTAACAGATGGTGCAGAACTTATTTTCTGTGGTCACTTTAAATAAGGGCAAGCTGGAAATAATTTGACATGCAGGTGGGAATATCTACAGAGATTCTCAGTCATCCAGAAAAAGCACCTTTGTGACACACACGAGAGAGGAAAAAAATAGCTGAAGAGGAATGGAGGGGCTTACAAATGAGAGAAGAGGAAGATGACTATGATGAAGTATGAAGATTAATGCTGGTATAATTCCTTTCACCGAAGACCTCTCTCTTTAGCAGACTGCAGCTTCCTTTAATTCCCACACCTCCGTTAAATCCCCAAGGAACGATTCTACCTTTTGGAGTTCTTTAATATCAATGTTACCATCACCACTAAAGGGAAAGCTTTAATGAATTGTTGGAGCATTTTTCCCCCCTTTCCCTTGAGAAATCTGGGAACCGTTTCCAATTAGACAAAGAATTTCAAAAGGTCACTTTTGCACAGCTCTGTAAAAGGAAGGCTGGACTCTGCTGGAAAAGCACAGAGGGAAGAAGATGAAGCAGCAACCAAGGATGGGTGCCGACATGAGAAGAGAGGGACACATGCTGGCTGCTGCTAATTGCTGAAGGAACTGGAACAGCATGAAGGGCAGAGAAGAGCAAAGAAGGCAAAGAAAGAAAAGCACGTTGATGGCAACAAGAAAAGTCAAAGGGAGAAATAGGCAGGTGAGTTGCCCCAGAACCAGAGTTGCCCCAGAAGTAATGACCAAGGGGCAGCTTCTCTTTACGGCCCAGAACCCTCTTTTCTCATGTCCACCACGACTGTATTAGGGTATTAGCCACATGATTGTTTTTGTCAGTTGGAGGTGAAGAAATAGGCAAAACTGATAATGTGTCATGGATCCACCTTTAGACCCTTCTCCATATGTGAGTTCAGAGGAGAAGGGTAAATTTGAATCTGCAGAGGAAAGTGTGGAGCTGAGTATTGGTCAGGATTGGGACTCAGGGAATGCTAGCTTGATAAAGCAGCCTCAGCTGAATCATCAGACTAGCGACAGGCTGAGGGAGGTAAGCCACAACTGCAGCAAGTTGGCGAGGAGGCTCCCCAGGCAAGGACTGGAAATGAAGTCCACACTTTCTCCTGCTCCAGGGACACGCAGAGCAGAGAGGAGACAGGCACAACACTGCTCAGCTAGACTGCTCATGGGGAGGCAACCTCGCTTCTTATGAAGGGCTGCACTGGCATTGCCTATTTAACCCTACCCTGAAGACTTGAGCGCTGCTGGAGCAATGTGCCCAGTTCTGTGACTTGTGTGCTTTGCTATGTATCCTAGCCTGTTTGACTCCTGGACTGCTTTCCTGGACTTTGTGTGTGTCCATTGGACTTGGCTACCCAGTAACTCTTGCTGTACTGAGCTTGGAATCTGGATCAGTGGTGAGTTCCTCCCGGTTCGGCCCGGTTCTCCCGAGCCAGTAGCAGTGACCATATGATGTCACCGAACTGGTTCTGCCTCCCTACCCCTGCACCCCACCCCACCCACCCCACGCCTCCCCCACCCACCCCCGCGTTATTCTTACCTTTTATTTGCCCCACCCCAAATCTATTGCTGCCTCATGAGTCCCAGCTGATGGCTAGAGGGAAAAAAATGTTTAAACTCTTGCCGCAGGGCTTCAAGGGGCCGCCCTACAGCTGATCAGTATTAAAAGAAAACAAATGAGTAGACCGGTACCTGCAAAAATAAATGGGTAGACCAGTGCCTGCAAAAAATAAATGGGTAGATCGGTATAGCTCTGAAAGCAGTTAAAAGCCTGGTAGACCAGTACCTCTACTAAATCCTAAATAATTGTCACATGACCATGAAGCTACACCCACAAAATAAGCCACGCCCACAGAAGCGGTAGTAAAAAAATTTAGAACCCACCCCTGATCTGGACCTGTGCAACAGGAATGCTTTCTGAGGACCTGTTTGGGGAGTTTGAATAAACACCTGTTGAACTCTTGCTATGTGTGGGTGGGTGGATGGAGAGCAGGACAGCACATAGTATAAGTAGTAAATTTATTTATTATGTATTTATTAGTTCAACTTACATGCCGCCCTTCTCCAAAGACTCAGGGCGGCTTACAATGCACTTATAGCAATAGCCTTCATTCTTTTGTATATACCTGCTTATTAGGGCTTTTGGCCCCCCCATAAGCGGTGTTTCTACAAAGTCAGCTTATTGCCCCCACAATCTGGGTCCTCAATTTACCTACCTCAGAAAGATGGAAGGCTGAATCAACCTTGAGCCTGGTGAGATTTGAACTTGCACTAATTGCCGGCAGCTGGCAGCTAAGTGCTACATAACAGCACTTAGTCCGCTGCACCACCAAGACTCATGTCTATAGAGATTCTCGGTCATCCAGTCATGATTGTCCCAAAGGTGCATTTTCAAAAGGCAACTGGATTTCCTTTGTTTCTGCTTGAAGACGTTTCGTTTCTCATCCATCTCTCTTGGATAAGAAGCAAAACGCCTTCAAGCAAAAACAAAGTCCAGTTGCTTTTTGAAAAAACACCTTTGGGAAACTGCTACGTAAATAGGCTTACCAGAATTGGAAAAAGAAAATGTCCACCCATGTCTTAAACCCTAAGACAGTGCATATAATAAAGAAATGCCTTGGCACAATATGTTCCCAAGGATGCAATCATTACTGACAGAAAGTGGCAGCAGGCAAGCTACAAGAGTAATGAGAATACAAGTAGCCAGGATGAGCATTTTGAGTTAGATAAATTCCGAGGCCTGGAATTTCCCTGTTTCAGCTGTGTGGTCTTTATTATTTAATTTAGAATGAACACGGCTTGATGAGCTTGAATCAGCCCAGAGAGCGTATGTCATTTTCAGCGTATTGTCATGGACCGTGTGTCTGTCACCATAATTGCTGAGTCAATTGCTTATTTGAGTGCTACTGGTTTTCTATACTGTTAACTCGTTCAACTAGCTTAGCCTTATCAGCCAGCAGTGATGAGCAGTTTGATGAGACTTTTACAATTAATAGTCCTTTCAATAGAAAAAGTCTGCTTTCCTAGCAGCGTACATAATTTCGCACATCACTGAAACCAGACCACCAGTCTCTTAGCAGCTTGCTTCATCTGAATGGAAACGGCTCCGTATACTGTATATCATCTAGTTGATTTTCATTATAACTTCTAAATGTGTTCAAATCCGAAACCGGGGAAAACTTTCAGTCATATGTGTTGCTTTCAGTTATTTTCACGGGTGGATTGCTGGGGGTTCGCAGGGGTTCGGGAGAACCTCTAGCTAAGATTCTGTGCAGATCAGAGAACCCCCAAATCCCACTCCTGGCTGGCCCTGCTCACCCCACTCCCTCCCAGGAGTCCCCTCGTGGCCCGTTTTGAATGCAGGTAAATGCATGGTGGCGCGGAGGCTCGGGGAAGGTGAAAAGCGGGCCTATCGGAAGTTAGGGAAGGCTGGAAATGGGCCTATTTCTGGCCTCCAGAGGGCCTCCGGAACCTGGGGAGGCTGTTTTCGCCCTCCCAGAGGCTTGAAGAAAGCCTCCAGAGCCCAGGGAGGGCAAAAACTCTGCCATGGTGCAGGAGGCCGACTAGGCCCACCATGGCCACATGCATCCAACAACCGGCAGACAACCCCTTGCTAAAATTTTTGAAGCCCAGCCCCGGTTATTTTACTTTACAGGTTTCTGATAAGCTGAAGAACAAATTCTTCTGTAGATGAAGAAGAACTTAACTCTTGAGTCTCACCTGTATTGGACTAGAAATTTCATTTTCTAAATTGGAAGGATCACTTTTAAGACCTTTAAGCTTTCTCTCCAGGATTGAAGAATTAGTTTAGTTCATTCAGGGTTGTGGCTCCATTACATTTAGTGCTCTAAGTGGAGACTTTCCATTGCAAGCAAGCATGCTGTATTTGTTGTCTTTCTTTTCTATAGGATTTTCTGTAAATTTGGTTTTAAAAGAAAAAATGGCTTTCCCACCAATTTACCTTTGATGTGAGACAATCTGGTGAAGCCTAAATTTGATGTGGTTGTATTAAGCCTACTCTGATATAGCTATATTAATTATACAAGGTACCTTTATTTCAGATCCAAACTTAGATAGGATTTAACACAGTGGTGGGATTCAATTTTTTTAACAACCGGTTCTGTGGGCGTGGCTTAGTTGGGGGTGTGGCTTGGTGGTCATGTGACTGGGTGGGGTTGGCTAGCTGGTCATGTGACCGGGTGGACGTGGCTAGCTGGTCATGTGACCGGGTGGGCGTGGCTATGTGCATAGGGACTACTCAGAGGGCTGAAAAAAGTCATTTCTGACTGGTCC
>WNWU01000003.1:15306457-15318758 GCA_012654045.1 Ptyas mucosa
GGACTACTCAGAGGGCTGAAAAAAGTCATTTCTGACTGGTCCTCACATTTTTGACTGGTCTTCGCACTTATGACTGGTCATCATTTATGCCCATTGTAGCATTCTTAACAACTGTGTCACTCATTTCACAACTGCTTCTCTTCACCATGGTGACAAGATAGGACAAAAACATAAAATGTGAGGACAGTTGTAAGTTCAAGGACTGGTCAAAAGTGCGAGGACCAGTCAAAAATAACTTTTTCAGCCCTCTGAATAATCCATATGCATAAAAGGATACAGCAAGAGAGAGATGAAGGAAGGGAAGAGAAATTAGAATAGGAGTGAGGGTACGAGAGGGAGGAAGAGAGGAGGAGAAGGAGAAAGGAAGAGGAAGTAGGGAGGAGAAGAAGAGGGGTGGAGAGAAAGTAAGAAGGAAAGAAAAGAGAGAGGTGGTAGATTAGAGAAGAAAGATTGCTGTACAATAAAAAAGATGAAAGGGAAGAAAGCCAAACCGAAACAAATATAAAAATATTAAGATAAAGAATGAATTGTTAAACTTTAAAGAATAACACAGAACAAATATGAATCAATAGCAATAATTAGAAACACACATACAAACATACAATGTATTTTCTTTGAACAGAGTATTTGGCCGGTTCACAAATTTAAACAGTGTTTAGTCATTTCAATTAAATTTACAGTTTCTATATTTCCTTTTTACCATATTTATTCCTCATCTATTTTTTTTAAAAAAACCAATATTACCCTTCATCCTCATCTCTAATCTTAATCAAATTCAATTTTTCCCTTCTATTCTATATTATACCCCTTCCCATTGTCATCTATTTTTATATCCATCCTCACATTGGTTAATTATGTAATATTGCAGTTGTTTAATACAAATTCAACATTTTAATATAAATCAATTAGTTATATAACTATCTTTTTTGTATATTAATCAATATGAACATGAATATTCCAATTATTTCCATGAAATCCAATTTCTTACAAACCCATTAATTATATTTACCAATGATAATAAACCAAATAGTTTCCCCCATATATTCCTCCAAACCACAACTTAACCATTTTTGCTTTCAATACAATATACAATTAATAGTATCTCAATTATTACAATTCCCTAGTTAAATAGAGCTTTTTTTCTTTTGTGTTTTAAAATCTTGAACTCTCCTCTTTTGAACTAAATTTCCCATTGTTTGTACCTACCTTTTTTGGTGAGCAAAGAGAAAAAGAAATCTCTCTCCCTGCCTCATTTTATCACCTTGCAGCAGAGCCTGCTTTACTTTCAGTTTCCTTTTAGCTAGGGAAAAAAAATCACTCTTTGCCACTAGCAAAGAGCTTGCAAAACAAGAGCTTGCAAAAGAGCCTGAGCAAAACAGCTGAGAGCGAATCAGCTGAGAGTCGGGAGGCAGATCTAATCAAGCCTCTGCTGAAGCTGAAAGGAGTTGTTTTTTCCTTCTGTTTGCTTGCAAGGAGGTAACTGCTGCGAGGCACAGGCCAAAGTGTGGGGGCCGCCCTCCTTGCCACTTAGCCTCCCCTGTCGCCCCCTTTTGCCCCTAGTGCCACCCTGCTGCCCCGCCCCCTAGGGCATCCCACCGTCCCTGGTACCACCCCCTTTGGCAACCACTGGCTTAACTATTTAACTCCTTAACAACCAGTTCTACCGAAGTAGAATCCCACCACTGGGTCTACTCATTTATTTTTGCAGGCAGGGTCTACTCATTTGTTTTCTTTTGACACTTATCAGCTGTAGGGCAGCCCTTGGAAGCCCTGTGGCAGCTGCAAGGCCAATAAAATTACAAAAAAACACTGAACCGTTTGTTAAATTGCTGGCTCGCCCACCCCTTGCGCAGTGGTGCAGAGGGGCGGGGCAAGGGGCAGGGCGAGCCAGCAATTTAACAAACGGTTCGGCCGAATCCCACCACTGATCTAACAATTAGAATAGCTTTGTTAACCTGATGCTTTCCTGATTCCTTGGGACCATTACTCTCAGAATTATCAGACTTTAGTCATATTGACTAAGAAGTCAGGAACTGTAATTCCAAAATTATCTGGCTAAATAAGTTTTGAAAAGTTGACCTAGGCTGTGTTCTACAGCAATTGATCTCCGTCTCTCTCTCTCTCTCTCTCTCTCTCTCTCTCACACACACACACACACACACACACACACACACACAAGCCCTTTTCAAGGGATACCTTCAAGAAGACACTTTCTAGCCAAATTAATAGCAAAATGCTTTAGTTTTAATTCATTACCCATTACTAGTACACTCGTATGTTGATTGACCATTGTGGTTAAATAATACAGAAAAAGACAGAATGCTAAATAGACAGACCATCCGTTTAATTTAACATGTTTTTTTTCCAATCAGAAGACAAAGATTGTTTCACTTAACTAGATGATTTTTGGTTTATTGTTTGCTTTTTGGCTCTCCTGATCTTTTCACCAAAGCAAAATAGTTCAGTAATTAAGGCATGGTTTTAATGGCAGTTTTAATTAAAGTAGAAGCTAGAAATATTCCTAGGACAAGAATGGCCACATTTTGTTTTTAATGCAGGAAAAATAACAAAATCTGTTGTTTTCACATTGGCGGCTTGCAACTTTAGAAGCATCCAGGCAGCAGATTAAAATTTATGGTCTTATTTATGTTGACCATGGTTCTTGCTTGCAGGTTATCCCCGTTGAAAATGTGATTGATTGTACTGGTAGCTAAACTACAATGGGGCATGGCATCCATTCTCTTTACCCATAGCTTTTTTAAAAAAAAAATACTGGTGCAGCTGACATTATTTTCTACTTTTATTGGCAATCTCAGAAGAGAAGTGAAGGACTGAACAGAGACATTGCCTACATCTCTCTCTTATCCTTAGAAATGGTCACTTCTTGTCAGGGCTGTGGTATATTGAAGGATTATTGTCTCTGCTCAACTCTATCTGCTCGGTGGATAAATTGAGAATTTCAATCTTCCCTGCTGTCAATTCCGAAACCTTTTATGAGAGCCAAAGTCACTTTTAAAAAGATACGGTAAAGAATGAAATAAAAAAAATATTATTTATTTACTACAGCAAAAGGCACTGTAAACTCATTTTGGTTTTACATTGCTGTTATGACCTGTTCGTTCTTAACTATACATGATACTGTGCAGAGCTTCAAAGCCCATGCTATAAAATAACAAATAGCTACTATTTTAGCTGACAAGTTCGTTATTATTTTTAAGAGGTTCCTCTGAGTGAAGTTCCATAAGCCTGTCAGCCAGAGGATATCTCAACCTCAATTGTGTGGAGCAGTTATCCATACTGGCATGTCAAAATGCTGCTAAAGAAGCCAAAGGAATAAAATTCTATGTGAGGTACAATATGCATTTTTGCCCTAGAAAGACTTTCACAATAAAACCTTACTAAAATATTGATTAAAATAGAAACCAGGGCACTCAAGGACAGCATGCAGCAAAATATTGTAATGCAGATTGTTTCTGTCAGTAGTTAGCCATGACTTCTTCAGTAAAAGCCCATTTCACAATAAAGTATAAGTGCTTGCTGAAATATTGTTTGTTTGGTTTTTTGTTTGTTTGTTTGTTTGTCAAACATCTACAAGATAGCAGATGTAACTATAAACATGGACATGAACGAAGGAAATGAATACAAATAAATGGGGATAGTAGGACGGGGACAGTAGGCATGCTGGTGCACTTATGCACACCCCCTTTACGGACCTCTTAGGAATGGGGTGAGGTCCACAGTAGACAGTTTAAGGTTGAAGCTGTGAGGGTTTGAGGCTGTAACAATGGAGTCGGTTAGAGCATTCCAGGCGTTGACCATTGTATGTGGTTCCTTCTCAGTTTTATGGGAGGATCCACTTTTATTCAGATCTGAATAAAACACGTAACTCAGACAGAATTGGGGTTTGCTTTTTTGTCCATGCTGGGGCTCGACTTAGGAAGTGGTCATAATATCTGGATCCAATAAACATGATCTGTTGCATTATTTTTTCCCTCACAGTTATTTCTCCTCCACAGTCTGTTGGAAGTTTCTTGAAACTATTCATACTTTCCCTATTTGCATGGTGCCATTTTGGTCATAAATACACATTAGTTCATCTTTAAACAGCAAGCATAACAGTGTTGTTCTTATTTTTTAAAAAAGGATTTGCACCTCCCCAGCAGCTCTTGAAAATACACATTTAGAATCCAGAATATTTATCCATCAAAATTAAACATGTAAGAGATACTTTTTAAAAAAGTTGTTTCCTGAATTAGATAGTGGGGCATAAGAGGTTAAAGACGTTGGCTATGTGCAGCCTTGAGTACAACATTGAAGATATGAGTAGAGTTTCCAGACATTTTAAAGGATATCACATAGAAGTCAATTTTTACTTTATATAGCTCTTATTCTATGATAGTGAACCCAGAAAGGTGAAGGAACTCCCTTCCATGGATGTGCTTGAGTGGAATCTATATGACTACCTGTCTGGGATGTTCAAATTTGCAATGAGCATGGGGCTAGATCCAGTGGTCTAAAGCTTGTGGATCACAAGCTTCCTAACAGACAGGAAGCAGCAGGTGAAGCTAGGCAAAATCACATCAGATACCTGTACAATTAGCACAGGAGCCCCCCAGGGCTGTGTGCTCTCTCCACTTCTCTCTATATACCAATGACTGCATCTCAAATGATCCATCTGCTAAACTACTGAAGTTTGCAGATGATACAACAGTGATTGGTCTCATTCGAGACAATAATGAATCTGCATACACACTCAAAACCGTAGAAATTGTGGTAGACTTTAGGAGAAACCCTCCCATACTACCACCTCTTACAATACTAGACAACACGGTATCAACAGTAGAGACCTTCACATTTCTAGGTTCTATCATATCTCAAGACCTAAAATGGACACCTAACATCAAAAACATCAAAACACAACAAAGAATGTTTTTTCTGCACCAACTCATGAAGCTCAAACTGCCCAAGGAGCTGCTGATACAGTTCTACAGAGGAATTATTGAGTTTGGCATCTGCACCTCTATAACTGTCTGGTTTGGTTCTGCAACCCAACAAGACAGACAAAGACTATGAAGGATAATTAAAACTGCAGAAAAAACAATTGCTACCAACCTGCCTTCCATTGAGGACCTGTGTACTGCACAAGTCAAAAAGAGGACTGTGAAAATATTTACATGCGAGACCCCCTCGCATCCTGGACATAAATTGTTTCAACTCCTACCCTCAAAACAATGCCATACAGCACTGCATACCAAGACAACTAGACACAAGAACAGTTTTTTCCCGAACGCCATCACTCTGCTAAACAAATAATTCCCTCAACACTGTCAAACTATTTACTAAGGCTGCACTACTATTAATCTTCTCATCTTTTCATCATTCCCATCACCCATTTCCTCCCACTTATGACTGTATGACTGTAACCTTGTTGCTGGTATCCTTACGATTTATATTGATATTGATTGTTTCCTGATTGCTTATTTGTACCCTATGACTATCATTAAGTGTTGTACCTTATGATTCTTGATGAATGTATCTTGCCTTTTTATGTACACCATATGCATGGAGCATACATGGACCATTTGCACCAAAGACAAATTCCTTTTGTGTCCAATCACACTTGACCAATAAAGAATTCTATTCTATTCTATTCTATTCTATTCTATTCTATTCTATTCTATTCTATTCTATTCTATTCTATTCTATTCTATTCTATTCTGCCCTTTCTAAAGCTATGATTCTATTGTATAAATAATTTCTTCGCCAGTTTTTTCATATGTTGGCTCCCTTGCCTTTTGCAGATTGATACTGGCCATCATAATCACCATCATCTGATTCTCCACATTGTCGCACAAGTATGCAGGAGAAGTTTCAGCTCAAAATTAACTTACAGTAAGTGCTTTGCTGGATAGTGGTACAGAAGAAATCTACATTGAATTCTTCACATAGTGAATCAATTTATGAATAATGAATCAAACCAACAGACAGATAGAAACTCATATGCTTACATAGCAGTACCTATATAGTATTTGTGTGTGTATGTGTGTCTCTGTGTGTATGTAGTATAGTATAGAATACAGTATGTCACATAATGGGATATTTAGTTACTTCTGCATTCTGCAATTGTTTAGGCTTTATACACTTTCAAGCTGATGTCCTCATTCCCAAAACCCAATTTGTCTCAAGATGCAACAGAGCGCATACTTTGAATATAAAGTGGCCATTTCACATGTCTGCAAAAAGAAAATAGATTCCCCAAAGTGATTCAGATTTATACTTCTTTGCATAATATTTGCATATGTTAATTTGTATGTATAGCTGTAAATAGTTTTTATAAGTTAAATAGAAAAAAAAAAGAATACAAATCATTACAGAGGAGAAAACTGTAACCAGTACTTTCTCTTCTTTCCTGCTACTTGTTTTTGCTGATTACCTTCAAGGTTCCTGATATCTCTCTCTCGATTTTGTTCTTTATCTTTAAAAAATCAGCTTAGACCAAAGATTCCTCAAGACAGAGGATGCCTTCAAAAGTTAAATTTTCTCATAACAGTGCTTCAAATGGAAAATTGCCCTCTAAAAATAGGACCTATGGCCGTTCTGTTTTGTCGGCTGTTCTCAGAGTTAAAGCAAAACACAACACAGCTAGACTGGCAATCTTCACTGGAGTCATTTTATTAGGGTCCTCATTCTCAGGACAGCTTCCTTTTCGCCAATAGAAATATCTGATTCTGACAAGGATTTTATGAGGGGAAAATGTTTTTAGATGGATTTTAGAAGTGCCTCCCCACTTTCTCAGCTGCATTCCTCAGTTGTAAGTGTATTTATAGAGACCATTTTCAGGTGGATTGAAAAACAAATTCTAGAAGGATAGGGAAATCCTTCTTTGTCTTTCAGCTTTTTCATTCTTGTTTTTACTTAAACGATTATCTCACCATGAGATGAAGTAGTGACAGTCACCTCTTCATAACGTAATGGAAAACAAACTAAAGTTGACTCCTTCTCCATTGATCTTTTATCTCATTGCAGAAAGGTAATGATTAATTAGGGATAATATGAGCATCAAAGTCAAGCAATCTAGGTATACCAGAATGGATAAAAAGGGGCTAATGTCTTGAAATAATGTTTTGTTTGAATAGCCATTAAGACATTAAGAATAGATCAAATGAAGAAAAAAGGCAATATTTCAAACAGTTAAAACATAATTCTGAACAAATAAAGCCCTGCCAGTCATACTGCTATCATGGTAACATTTATGGATATCCTGGATATTATTTCTTCTCTCCTCCATTCCGTAGAAACTATTAAATGTCAAGCTCAGTGGTGGGTTCCGCCCGGTTTTGCCGAGCTGGTAGCGGTGACGATATGACATCACTGAACCGGTTCTTGCCCCCCCCCCCCCCCCTTCCTAGCTTTTATTTGGCCCCACCCCCAATCTATTGCTGCGTCCCAGCTGATTAGCTAGAAGGAAAAAAAACTGTTTAAACTCTTGCCAAGGGGCTTCAAAGAGCCACCCTACAGCTGATCAGTGTTAAAAGGCAGTGTGGTGGTAGACCGGTGCCTCCAAAAACAAATGAGTAGACCAGTGCCTGCAAAAATAAATGGGTTGACCAGTGCCTCCAAAAATAAATGGGTAGACTGGTGCCTCCAAAAAACAAGCAGTTAAAAGCCTGGTAGACCAGTACCTCTGCTAAATCCTAAAGAATTTCACATGACCATCAAGCCATGCCCACAAAATAAGCCACGCCCACAGAACCGGTAGTAAAAAAAATTAGAACCTACCCCTGGTCAAGCGGTTATCTTTCACATTTCCTTTGGTTTCACAGAACATCTATAAAAGAACTATAGAAAAAAAACATTACATGTGGCTATTTACTTTTAATGTGTCATTATCTTCTTTATTTTTGCCATGGAAATTCTACTTGTCAGATGACAATCTGATTTTTAGGTTTTCAGGTGTTTGGTCATTTCATGGATGCAGAAGTCTAGGAAGAAGATAGGACAGGTAGTCCTCGATTTACAACAGTTCATTTAGTTACCATTCAAAGTTACAACCTCACTGAAAAAAGTGACTTATGACTGTTTTTCACACTTACGACCATTGCATGGATTCCCATGGTCATGTGATCAAAATTCAAATGCTTGGCACCTGATTCATATTTATGATGGGTGCAGCATCCTGGGGTCTTGTGATCTCCTTTTGCGACCTTCTGACAAGCAAAATCAAGGAGGAAGCAAGATTCACTTAAAAATTATGTGATTGACTTAACAAATGCAATGATTCACTTAACAACTTTGTCAACCAAAGTCATAAAATGGGCAGAACTCACTTAACAAATGTTTCACTTAGCAACATAATTTTTGGGCTCAATTGTGGTCATAACTCGAGGACTACCTGTATAGTGATAATCTACTGTATTTTTCAGAGTATAAGACACACCTTTTTCCCCCCTAAAAGGGGTTGAAAATTTGGGTGCATCTTATACACCGAATGTAACCCCACTCACCCACTGGCCCCCACCCTTTGGCCTTTGCCTCCCAGCAATTTACCTCCTTGCAGCAAGCAGCCCCTTTCAGCTTCAGCACAGCCTAATTAGCACAAGTTGATTGTCCCTTGGATCGGCCTCCCGACTCTCAGCTGTTTCAGGCTGGGATTGCCATTGCCTATTGCTACGCAGGCCTTTGCTGCTTGCTCGAAGGAGGTAAATTGCTGGGAGCAGATTTTTTTTCCTTGTGCTAATCAAGCTATGCTGAAAACAAAAATGAAAGTAAAGCAGGCTGTTTGCTGCAATGAGGCAAAACTGCTGGGAGGCAGAGGCAGATTTCTTTTTTCTTGTTTTCCTCACCAAAAAAGGTAGGTGCGTCTTATAGTCCGGAGCGTCTTATACTCCAAAAAATATGGTATATGGAATCTTCTCTGCGCAAGGATAAACACAGAATTATGGTCAAATGGAACATTTCCATACCTTTTATACTTCTGTCAGGGTATTGATTGATTGATAACATTCTATCAAGTTGATGTTGACTCTTAGCGACCATATACTATAAACAGATTTTCTTCATGACAACCTATCCCTAACCTTGTCTTTTAGATCTTTCAATGATGTACTCATGACTACTGTAACCAAGACCATCCATCTTACTGCTGGTCATCCTCTTCTTCTATTTCCTAGCATTAGATCTTTACCTTTATTATAACATGTTCAAAGTAGGAATATTTGCACATGGTCATTTTTACCTCAAGTGAGAACTTGGTGTTCAATTATTCATTTGTTTTCTTGGTTGTCCATGACCTTCTTAGAAGTCTTCTCTAACACCAAAATGCAAAAGTGTCGATGCTTTTTCTATCTTACTTTTTCATAATCCAACTTTTGATTCCATAGTGTCACCAGGAACACCATTAACTTGCACTATTCACATCTTTGTGAGTATAAACACATCATGGCATCTGAATATCTTTTCCAAGGCCCAATATCAAGTGCTAGTCCACAGTGAATTTCTTACCTGCTTGTTCTTTTACTGTTGATGATTGGTTCTAAAAGATAGAAGCTATCTATCACTTTATTTATTTATTGGTTCAATTTATATGCCGCCCTTCTCCAGAGACTCAGGGCGGCTTATAATGCATTGAGCAATAGCCTTCATACTTTTGTATATACCTGCTTAATAGGGCTTTCGACCCCTCCTAAGCAGTGTTCTTTTTTATACAAAGTCAGTTTATTGCCCCCACAATCCGGGTCCTCATTTTACCTACCTTGGAAGGATGGAAGGATGGAAACCTTGAGCCTGGTGACATTTGAACTCGCAGCAATTGCAGGCAGCTGGCAGCTAAGTGCTACTTAACAGCACTTTAGTCTGCTGCACCACCAAGGCTCTTCGATACCTTCATTATCACTTCTAAGGCTGGTTGTTGTACCGGTATTATTAGTTTTATTTACAATACTTTGTATTTAATTTTAATCCCACTTTCACTGTTTTTTCTGCACTTTTAACTACTAGAATTTGCAGATCCTTTGCATTTTCAGCTCTCAGAGTAGCATCAATAAACTGCACAGTGCAGTTTATTGATGTCTCTTCCTCCAATTTTAAAGCAACCCTCAAACAGCTTCCCTTAATATATATTCAGCCTAAAGACTGAATAAATAAAGGGAAAGTATATAGCCTCCTTTCTGCTAATCTGGAGCCAGTATATTCTTCCATGTTCTGCTGTACTGTGAATTTTTGATCTGTATATAACAGTGAGAGCTAACCTTTTTGCCATCGCATCCCAGGAGGGGGGGAGGGGGGTCATGCACACACCTACCCACATCTATAATTCTATGCGCCCTGCCCCCATGCATGTGCGCACAACCTCCCATCACTCCCACCCACCCCCGCTCCTGGCATATGATGGCACAGTAGGCCCGGTAGGCCTGTTTTTCTCTCTCCCCAGGCTCCAGAGCCTTTCTAGGTGCTTGGGGAGGGCAAAAATGACCTTCCCCACCCCCACCCCCACCCCCACTCCCACCCCCACCCCCACCCCCGGACGCCCTCCGGAGGCCAGAAATGGCCCGCTTGCCAACTTCCAGTGGAACGGAGCTGAGCTCGTGTGGCCACCGCTATGGCTATGTGTGCCATCTGTGGCACACGTGCCATAGGTTTGCCATCATGGATATATAGGATTCATATGAGAATAATGAAATGTTCCTAAGCACATTTTTTTTCCTTTTTACAACCCTGTAGCCCCTTAATTTGGGTAGAGTTGGCGTGACTGGATTTACTGGTCGGATGTCCTTCCTGACACTTATGTGGAGTTCACAGCAGATGTTTTCTCTTTGTGCCCTAAGAGAAAAGCATCTGCTGCTACCTAGGATTGATCTATCAACCTTTTGAGTGGGAGGTGTGTGTATTCACCACTAGGCCACCACATTAGGCCACCGCACTGCTGTTTTCTAAGCACAATATGGATACCTAAATATAGCACTCATTGCCCTATCCTTTAAACACATTGGTATTATTTTTTGGAAAAGTTTGTCTGTGAAATAATGGCCATAACACTGAGAAGTTACAAGGCTTTGGGGAGGGGTAGAGACACTTGTTACTAATTTATCTGAAGAATCACTCTCAGTAGCAACCTTTTCTTACAAATACAATCAAATGGAATAGATCACATAAATCATGCAATTATCTCTGCCCAGATTTATTTTATTGATCAAATGAGCCTTTAAACATTTATTTATGCTAATCTGCATCATAAGTATTTTAAACTCAGAACTATTCTTGTACTTACAATTTAGCTGTAGTAGGTCCTTTTGGAACCTACTTTTTCCTTAAAAAGCAGACATGAATAAATATATTTTGATATAATGATATGGCATTTATAAAGTTGTTCTTTTAAAAATGACTACGTGCCAGTGGTGGGATTCAAGTAATTTAACAACTGGTTCTCTGCCCTAATGATTTCTTCCAACAACCAGTTTGCCCAACTGCTCAGAAAGTTAACCACCGATTCTCCTGAAGTGTTGCGAACTGGCTGAATCCCACTACTGCTATGTGCTCAAATACATTTAAAAGGGGAAATATTAAAAAAGAAAAAAAGTCTTCATAAAATATTGAAAATGTATAACATAGAAGATTTGTTATCCAGCCTGGCACCAATCAGATGTTTTGGTCATTAAAAAATTAGTTTTTCTACCCAGAATTTGCTATAGGTAGAATTAACTTTACAAATCTTTAAGAGGATTTGTGCATCTATTGGATATTATCTACAAGCGAAGCTATTAAAGATAAAATCATTCTGAATTTGAAACCTCCAGTTAATAAAAATGAAATCAGCTTTGTATTAAAATTCGCAAATAATAAAGTGTGAAAAAATAGTTGCAGAAAATGCAATTATTAAAGAAGCATTGATTTTTACCTTTTATGCAACATCTGCTTTGGGCAGACGACTTCATGCAGTGACATCATTTCTTAAACTCCTTGTATCTGTTGGTTTCACTTAAAATGTCTTCAAGGATATGTTTCCATATAACCACCGAGTTACTTCTTAAAATTCATGTGTATGTCTGTGTCTGTGACTGTGACTGTGACTGTGTGTGACGGTGTGTGTATGTATGTATGTGTGTATGTATACACTGTGTTCAAACAAACATGATTAGAAAGCTTCCAGTTCAACCAGGAAGAGACAGAGTTTGAGTCTGAGGCTGGCATATGTAACTACTCTGTGTCCATAATACCTGAAAACAAAAATCTAACCATGTCTAATACATCACATTGAGGGGAGAGAGAGAGAGAGAGAGAGGGAGGGAGGGAGGAGGGAGGGAGG
>WNWU01000003.1:15318858-15345955 GCA_012654045.1 Ptyas mucosa
GGAGGGAGGGAGGGAGGGAGGGAGAGAGAGAGAGAGAGAGAGAGAGAGAGAGAGAGAGAGAGAGAGAGAGAGAGAGCGCAATATTATGAAGTTTCCCTTTCAGGAGGCAATTCCATCTTCAGGCAAAGAAATTTACAATTTCATAAATATCTTTTAAACGTGCAAGAATTCCCTCTGCTTCTAATGTTTCTTCTCTGGGTAATAATATGTTTTGCACCTTCAAACAAAGGAACAAACAAACAAGCTGTGAAGGGAAGCTGCTCCAAAATAACGAGAAGATCAAATTCTATGGAACAAAGTTCTGTCTGATATGGGAAGGAGTGTCTGGTTTCCTGGTTTTACAGTACAAGTTTCAAATCGATAAAAAGGTCTGATTCTCACTATCCCATTTTATTTGAACTAGCGCTAATTAGACAGCGCATCCACTCTGAGCATGTGGCAAGACAAATTTAGATCACTATTTCCTTTCCATCCATTTTGTTGAATATAATCACATGCAAATAAATAGAAAGGAAATGAGTCATAGGCAAATCAAGTATTTATTATAACACCAGTCAAATAAAGACTTTTTTTTTAACTGAATGGAAGTCAAAGCAGGGAGTCCCAGAAGACCTGCCAAGTAACATAGGAAGGTCTATCCCATTGTCTTCCATTTCTTCTAAATCTGTCCCTCTCCTATATCTGCTCTTGGCCTTACTGCTTCAAAGAATCATGGAACATGGATGTCCTTGGATGTTTCCTCTTCTGAAGAACCAAGTCAACAAATACATCAGACAGTGGAGATGTGGATGAATGCCAGACTGCTTACAAGAGCACATTAGGAGTTGTAATCTACTCAGAAGGAAACTGCCTGGTTTCCTTTATCTGATCTCAGTCATATTTGAAGCAAATATTCTAATTTCAAGTCCAACTTTTGCTTTGAAAATACAGGTTCTTTACCTTCCCTCAACCCTTGCTACTCAATCTTATGAACCTTTCTCCATGTTGGAATGTTCAATGTTAACAGATTGTGAGTGTTTGCATCGCTGTACTGGTTTCTAAGCATTAGACTATATTTCTTGCAGGTGGCATGGTGGAGTTCTCGCCTCACAATCAGTAGGCTGTGAGTTCGATCCTAAGTAGTGGCAGATATTTCACTCTATGGATGCAAAGAAGAAATATCTGCTGTGAGCTTTGCATAGGCATCAGCAAGGGCATCTGGCCAGTAAATGCTCAGCTCCATTCAGTCGCCCCAGCTCCACCCATTGCAAGAGATTACAGGGTTGTTTTAAAATAAAAGACTATACTTCTTGCACTGCTGAATGAAATCCTGATCAGAAGCAATAGTATTAGTACTCCTAAATTCCTTTCTGGGATCAGCAAGGAAGCAAGGTAATAAGTTAGATCAGTGGTGAAATCTAAAATTTGTTACTACAGGTTCTATGGGCTTGGCTTGGTGGGGAGGGGTAATGTGACTGGGTGGGCGTGGCCAACTTTAAAAAAAACTTTAAAAACTTTTTTCTACAACCTTTTCAGCCGAAGAGGTTGTAAAAAATGCTTTTAAAATCCTCTGATGATCCCAGCTGACTTGCCTGATCGTCAGAGGCTTTTTTTTCTTTTAAAAACATTTTTTCTACAACCTCTTCGGCTGATCCCAGCTGAACCGCGCAATCCACAGAGGTTGTTGGAAAAATGCTTTTAAAAATATATTTTTAAAAAGCCTCTGATGATCGTGCGGCTCAGCTGTCCATTGGGGTGGGGGCAGGGATTTTTGCTACCGGTTCTCTGAACCACCCACCTCCATCGGGCGATCTGGTCCGAACCGGGAGCATTTCACCCCTGAGTTAGATATGGAAACCATAGGCAGAAATAAGACGATGGGATGAAAGGAGCAGGATTTGTCCACAATTCATCACCTTTTTTTATCTATCATCCTGAATCAGTTAACTTTGCTATGCCAAATGGAGCTGAAAATTATGAAAACAATGAACAGATGCTGACTGCCTCCCCTTTATAAAAATGTTGGCTTCTCTGCATAGAAAAAGCAGAAGAAAACAGACAAGAATTTTGTTGCATTGATTGCCCATATAGTTGGAAGTGGGGTACTCACTGGGGTTCTTGATTTATAACTTTTATGTTCCTTCTGATATGTACATTTCATCAGAGTCTTGGATTGTTGTTCCTTGAATTAACTATTAAATTAACTACAAGGAATGAAGTCTAGCAGTTAATGCAGAGTCAGCCTTAATAGAAGCAATTATCATTATTCAGCATAATCATCATTATATCTATGAATATGTCTTTAGCTTCACAGATAAATTTACTTGATAATGAAGAAAAAAAAATCCATCAAAGTTTCTGAAGGTACCAACAAAGTTTAGGGGATGCAGGAAAGATGGTATAATACATCTCATTCCACCAGAATCTGAAGTATCCAACCAATCTACCTGAGGATAGATTTGTGTGGAACAGGGCTGTCCAGTTTTGGCAACTTTAAGATTGTGGACTTCAACTCCAAGAATTCCCCAGCCACCATGAGGAATCCAACATGTGGATAATAATGAACTATGAAAATGTATGACACTAGAGTTCTGAGTGATAGGCAGGATATCAATCAAATAAATATTTTTTAAAAAATCTCTCTTCACACAATTTTCAGTATGGAAGTTTACCATAAATGTAGTTGTTTAGCATGGGATATTTCCAAGACTTTAATATTTTGGGGCTTTGTCTGCCTTCAATCCAGAACAGTTCAATATTTTTAGAATCTAAAACTATCAGCAGGTTCATGTGCTTGCCTATGTTTCATGCTTTGTTTGAGCAATCTCTTTTGAAAACATTGTTTAATTTCTTTTATTTCTTCACTATTTCATATTGGCATTAAAAGGAAACTAGCAGAAAATGTGCAGTTCCTTCAACATACTGATTAGCTTTTCTGAAAAGTTAGTTCTTTTGATAGTCAAAAATCCTGACCTCCTACTGAAAACCGTTCAAGTAATGGAATTCTGCTTGACAAAAAAATAAAATAAAAATATAGTCATAAGTAAATTTTTCTACTCCTGGAGATAAAAGCTGATCAGTAACTGAAACAAAAGTATAAAAATAATAAGTAGATAAATCCATAGCCCCAAAAAGCTAGACTGTGAATTTCAATACAAATGTAACATTTATCACTTAGAAGTTCCTTCATGCTGTTTGGTTCTTTAGTTCAACCACTAAAACTTGCCTTTAGTATTCTGTGATTAAATATATACATTGCGTGGCTTCCTTCATTGGGGATTTTTGTCATTTTTCAAACAATGGTTCGGAATGTCTAAATGTGGCTTTCTTTCTTTCTGATTATTTCAGTTTTCCTATCACAATTTAGAGTAAACTCAGCCAGTTGTAATTTACTCAATAAACTATGGTTAGGTATAAGGCTTATGTCAAGCGATGGGGAAATCAGGAGTTTCAGGCAGTTCAAATGAGTATAAATAGTTATTGGAAGCTTAAGCTCTCTATAAGAATCTGACCAACTAGTGGCCAAGGGAAAAGAACAGGAGACAAGATGGGCTGGACTTAGATCTCTTACAGCATGGAGGGACTCAAGACTTCTGATGTGTTTGACCTCTCCCTTGGGCTCAGCCTGGTCACCTCCTGCAGCTTAGTGTAACATAAACTGAGGTTTCCTTTTAATTTTTCCTAATATACTGCTATTTTGTTGTTCAGATGGCCGAAAGGTTCAATATACAGTAGAACCAAAAGCATCATCCTATTTCTTGTACAGTATTCATTAAATATTTGAGAGGGAGCATCCATATAGTCAGAGGATTTCCTTTTCTGCCAAAGAAGAGTTCGGTTTTACTCCAGGATTCTACCTTACTACCACTCATTAATTTACCTCTTAGTGCAGAAATCTCACTACCACTTTTCATGTTCTAGTTACAGTAGTCTTGTTCAAGTGCTACATCTGAATAGGAAATATGAACCCATGCAAGAAACCAACATCATACTTTTGAAATAAGTAAGGTCAGGAAACAGGAGTTGTTGGGAAGTTTGGAATGTACCTTGAAGAGATTATTGTAACAGAATCTTGAAAGCCTGTAAATCCATCTCTAGTTCAGTTTACACATCACAATCAAGGCACAGTTGTTTTGAGTTTTTAAATTAATGTTTCCTGTAGGAATTGCGAGTCCCTTGGACTGCAAGGCGATCAAACTGGTCAGTCCTAGAGGACATCAACCCTGACTGCTCTTTAGAAGGCCAGGTCCTGAAGATGAAAATCAAATTTTCTTAGGACCTGGTTATTTATGGGACCGCCTACTACCACAAACAGCCTTTCACCGACCGATACGCTCTCATAGAGACAGGCTTCTCCGGGTGCCATCGGCCAAACAGTGTCGGCTGGTGGCCCCCAGGGGGAGGGCCTTCTCTGTGGGGGCACCCACTATCTGGAACGAGCTCCTCCAGAGATACGAGGATCCCGGATCTGTGCACTTTTCACCGTGCACTTAAGACTCTCCTATTTCAGCAAGCCAGCCTGGCCTAACCTTCTCCCCTTTTCTTTTCTTTTAAATTCTTTTAAATTGAAAATTTTAAATTATTTTAAATTATTGGGTTTTTAATTGTCTGGGGCTAAACTATTTAATTTGGTTTTATTTATGTTTTAACTTTTGTATCTATGTATTTTATCCTGTGCCTGTTCACCCCCCCTGAGTCCTTCGGGAGTAGGGCGGTATATAAATCTAAATAAATGAAAATGAAATGAAATACTATGGCCACCTAATGAGAAGGAAGAACTCACTGGAAAAGTGCCAATGCTGGGAATGATTGAGGGCAAAAGAAGAAGGGGGTGGCAGAGAATGAGGTGCCTGGATGGAGTCACTGAAGCAGTAGGTGTGATCTTAAATGGACTCCAGAGGATGGTAGATAACAGGAAAGCCTGGAGTAACATTATCCATGGGGTCGCAACAGCATGACTTCGGAACTAACAACAAATTTTGTAGGACCCAGATATTTTTTCTATAACAGCTCAGCATTTTCTTCCTCTTCTGAGTTAAAAACACACTACTTCCCACATAGGAGTCACTTCCCTCTTCCACGTACCATAAGCCTGCAGCTGAAATGGGTAAGTCTGAAATGGAAAACTTAGATGAAGCTGGAATGTGCCCCCCTCCCCATTTTATTGCCTGCCAAAGCAATTGGAGAGACTGAGGTAACAAGAAGCTCCTTTCAACTGAGAACTTATAGATCTGATTACTTCAATTCCCAAAATCTCTCAAAAGTCATGGAACTTGAAAGCCAACATACTTGCATACATGTATTTACATTTCAACATACAAAGCAAGTTGGTCTAATAGTTAAGGCACCAGGCTAGAAACTGGAATACCATGAGTTCTAGTCCTGCCTTAGCCATGAAAGCTAGCTGAGTGACCTTGGGCCAGTCATTCTCTCTCAGCTCAACTTACCTCATAGGGTTGTTGAAGTGGAGAAAATAAGAGGAGGACAGTGTGTTGGATATGTATACTGTCTTGAGTTATTTGTAAGAATAATCAAGGTGGGATGCAAATAAATACTTGGACTGCTCTAGAATGGAGAAAGCTACAGATAAAGTCACTAAAATCAATAACTTTGAAATGATTAAATTCCATTGCTTTCAATGTGATATCTTTTGTAAATTCTACAAAATTTGGATCCTATCTTGGATTTACCACATGGATTGAATGTGGTATGTTATGAATTGAAACAACTATAAGCCAATCCTGTGTTTCATACTAGTTTTCTATCATTTTTTTTATCTTTTGAGAATCAAAATTGGCCCCTGTAAATTTGCTCTCACAACAGGGAAAATACTTCAGAGAACCTGAACTGGATCTAAATGTCTTTAATGATTTTTTTCTTTTCTGGTTCAACTTCAGTATCTGTTAAGAAATGTTAACAGGATCATTAACATAACATTTAAAGCTGGGAGTAGATCTTTTTTATTAACTTCACTGCTAAATGTGGCTTTGTAGCAGCACATTAACAGCTGTTGAATGTTTAACTCAATGTTATAAACACATGTTGCTCAGTGGAACAGAATCACTACTCAGCATTGTTTGGCTTTACAAAAGAGGTGAAATATTTTGATATGTAATTAAGATTCCTCATCAATGCTATCTTAAATGATTAGTACCTCATTCTGTTAATACCAATGGTATATTGAATGTGTCTTATCAATATTCAAGCAGTAAAATGCAGTCAATTAACATTGAATAGGCAGTATTTTTAAAGATTAACAGAAATATAAACACCTTTACAGGAAACTTATTTTCTAATATTAGTATCCAGATTCCATGCATATAATAGCAATTGCTAAAGAATCTTTCTGAATTCATTCTTCAGAGACCTATTCTATGGCCTCTTATAAATCACAGCTGAACCATTAGATGTGTCAGTTGTAGATTCTAGTATAATTCCAATGCTAGTTTCTCTTACAATCTTGAAACCTTTAAAAATGCTGTTTCTGAATGGATTATTTTTAACGCCCAGAACTGAATTAGGAAAAAGTTAACTTTACAATTTTGACTGTAATTAACATATATGTTGTATCCAAAACCAAAAATTAGACAACCCCCCCACACAGAAATGTTTAGACAAATATGGTATACAGCAAATATATAGATCTCATAGAAGTAAGAGTTTGATATCAGTGAAAATGGAAAATGGAAATGGTAAATGGAAAAATCAAGATCATTATCTTCTAGAAAATCGGTTTATTGTCTAGAGTAAGTAGAAAAAAATAACAAGTTTTCAAGATTATTCTAGGGGGAAATTATTTTTTATGAAATTTGCCTCTTCCAATATTGCTATTTTGTTCATTTCCTAGCACTTTGTAGCCACACACTGTGCAAAAGGTAAGAGAATCTAAAAAACACTGTGAAATCAACAAAGACCTATTTTTGAAACAAATTATATACTCAGAACATTCTGCCAAATCATGGGAATTATATTTGCACATCAATGCTCATGCAGCTGATACAGGAATTCATAGGATTGTGATTTTTGGGAGCTGTCTATAAAAACAGCAACCTACTGTATCTAGAACTGATCACCAGTCAGCTATACTTTTCACTGCAAACCAGGATCCAACCAAATAATGTTTAATTGCTCAAAGTTCAGTAAAATGATTTTTTTTCAACCAAACAGCAATACTATTGATTGCATGCCCTGAAAGTAAGAAAGAATGCTTCATAGCAATGTGGACATTAGGCTGATTTCCTGAACTAGAATTCTTCTAGCTTTATACAGATCATAAGCATTGGGGTTTCCTAATAAATGGCAAGATTTGGGACCTATGAAATGCCATCTTTCCCTCTAAATGAGCATATCATCTTCATGCTGAGGATTTGACATCCAAGCAAAACATCTGTTGTAACAAAAAGGTAGGGATTTACAAAGCAGCATTGTATGCCTCAAAAGCTGTTTCTGATCAGTTTGTTCTGCAAATATGCCACATTACTGCATCTGATAGAGGTATGGCTTGAATTATATGCACAGCGTGCCAGTAATCCACTTTCTTTTTTTTCAAAAAGAAGATGACTAAAATACCTAGGGATTAATTCAAAATCTAGTGCTTTTAAACATTTTAAAACATTTTGGCTAGAGGAGGACATTCTAGTGAATTGAGGACAGATAAAAACCCCACAATTTATAGCAATTTAGAGTGCTTTCCAGCCCTCTCTAAGTGGATTGCAGAGTCAGCAAATTGCCCCCAACAATCCGGGTCCTCATTTTACTGACCTTGGAAGGATGGAAGGCTGAGTCAACCTTGAGCCTGGTGAGATTAGAACTGCCAAATTGCAGGCAGCTGGCAGTCAGCAGAAGTAGGCTGCAGTACTGCATTCTAACCACTGCACCACCGTGGCTCATAGGTAAATAATTAACATTGTTTGGGGAAAAAAAGTTAAAATAATAATAATGCACTAAAAGTAACGTTCTCCTTTCCCTCCCTCTCCTGCTTCACAAACAAGCAAAAGTTGAATGGAGAAAGAGTTTAAACCACAAAACAAATTATAGCAAAGAAAAAAAATCATTCTGAGCCTTTAATTAAGGTTAAAGAGCAACATCAATGTCAACAGTAGTCCAACACAACTAATCAGAGGCAGTGGCATTTGTAGGAAGTCATAATGACAACAGAATGATGACATGTGCATCATAATATAGTTGTACAAAGAACACAATTTAGTACATGAACTACAGCATGAAACTCACATCATTGCATCAGCTATTGTGGAGTTAATGATTTGTTGGAGTTGTTTTCAGTATCCAAAATGTAGATTAAGATGATTTGAAAGAATGGTCAGATTTGCCAATTACTTTTTGATGCCAAGGTTAGCATAACCCATTCACAAAGGCATAGGATACTGGTATCACAGAAACATGGATAAAATATATGTGAGATCTCAGGCTGCAAGTCACTTCTGTCAGATGTTGGGATATTATACATGTAATTATGGAATTTCCTATAGCTTCCTCTTGATGCCACTGAGAGAAGCATCAGTCTTCAAATGTGCAGGTATCAAGAGAGATAACTATTGGAAGGATAACTACCACTGTTGATGTCCTTGACTTCATGTAATCCATAATCTATATTCTATAATCTATATTCTCACATTTCCTAGGGATTTTCTTTCCCTAGTTCATATTCTTCTGTATTTGAACAATAGTTGAGAACAAAAGAAGGCTTTGGGAAGATTGGAGAACTGGCAAGCAAGTTGGATGTGCCATGCTTCAAACCATGGACATCGACATCAGAATATGGCAAAGGCAATACAGGTAAAGAAAGAAACATAAAGGTAAAGGAGTCTCTGCAGGATTTTCTCTGCTAGTTGTAGCTGACTTTAGGGAATGATGCTCATCTCCATTTCTAGGCCAGTGAGTTAGCACTGTCCAAACATGTTTCCACAGTCATGTCATGTGGCTAGCATGACATCACATCACAGCTCAGTGTGGAGTGTGTGGTGAAACACAGAGCGCTGTTACCTTCCCACTGAAGTGGTACCTATTTATCTACTCGCTTTTGCATGCATCGAACTCCTAGGTTGGCAGGAGCTGGAGCAAGTAACTGGAGTGCACCCCATCGCATAGCATTCAGATGTCAAACCTGGGCTGCTGGCTTTCCAGCTGACAAGCCCAGCATCTCGACCACACTAGATTGCCTTAAATAGAAGGAAAGAAAAAAGACACTAGGAAAATCAGAAGGATAGGCAAGCTGATTGAATAGCTGTTACTGCTATTAATTTTGGTTTCTAGAATAGTAAACTTAGCTGAGCTTCCCACCTCAACTTTCCCAAAGTCTTCCCTTCTTCCCACTTGTCCACCACTACCAATGTGAAGTTTGGCATAAGCCAGACCAATATAATAGTCTGCTGGAGATGATTGCTGAGGAATGTAAGTATGCAGCTTTTGGTTAATCTTCTTATTACTGTGTACCTCTTGCTGTTCAGCAGCTGTTTAAATTGTTTTATTTTACTTTTTTAGTACTCATACCCAGTTTGGTTCTTTCTTTGATATTGCTTTTTTTATTTAGCTTCTTAGAAGTTGGTTTTGAATTTTTGTCTTGAAAGATGGTGTATAAATCAACATCTTATAAACATCCCATAATAACTGGACTGGGAAGACGAGTGGGAATTATTACCTGAGACTTTATCCTGCTTCATAGTTTCATTCTTGAATTTTTTTAAGAAGTCCCTGAGTAAATTAGAGAAGCGAGCACTGTATTTCTCAAATCTGTGTGGGTTTCTGGGTGGGAGTTAGCTATAATATTCAATTCAGGGGGGAAAAATCATTATTTTCTGCTGGTGTTGAAATTCTTGGCTCTTCCCTAGCTATGTAATGGAGGGAAAAGCTACAAAATAAAGGGAAGTTAATATATCACATCTGGAGAACGTGACTCTTTTCTAATGTTTAAGGCTACAGATCTGACAATCTGCAGCTACCCTACCTGGAAATGGTTAGGTTGATTCAACTTATTTAAAGGGCATTAGGTTGCCTTAAGTAGAACATGGATATTTCAGTCAAATCCCCACAAGATAAAACTTAGATATTTTGGAGAAACATGGTGATGGGAACTTATTGAGGCCTTTTTTTTCTTTCTCCCTTTCAAAAACTAGAATTCCAATTCTATATCTATAGGCCTCACTTCATTTTGTTGCTTTGCTTGATATGTACATACGTTATTCAAAACTCACATTACCTCATTATTTCCACTGAGCTCTATTTACATTTGTTATATTGACAATGTAACCCATAAGTAATATACTTTAAGTATAAACCTGTTTCTCTCCATTACACATGGGAAGTAGCCTTGAGCTACTTCGTAGCAGAGCATTTTTATCTAATGAGATGTCACACCGAACAGGCACAGACAGCAGTCAATGAAACCAGCTTCTTAATGATATGTAAAATGTCTTGAGATAAAAATGAGTTACGCTCATTGCCATTCATTGCTACATTTGCTGTCATTGCTAATGTAAAGTGCCATGAAGATGGGCACCACAAATGGCACTAAAGAAGATCAAAGGAAACTCATCTACAAACTTATGCACACACAGCTCGAGAGAAACCTCCCAGGCTCAGGACTACAAAATGTGGGCCATGCAATAAGGCTTAATTTTATAACCAATGTGACATTTCTGTGGGAAATGTGGGAAGGTGTGTGCACTTGTGTATGTGTGTATCTTAGAGTCAGTATTGATCCTGGAAATAACCTGGACAAATCCCTGCAGTTTTCTTGGTAGCATTTTCAGAAGTGGTTTGCCATTGTCTTATTCCTAGGGCTGAATGTAATAAGTAAGTGGACAACAATTAGACCTACACAGCAGGATCTCAAGGAGAAGTATGGGTATCGAGAGTCTTGCAAAGCCTGAAGGGATAGATTGATTTGATGAAGATCAGAACAAAGCATCCCCTTAAAGCAGCTTGCCATAACAACATACACCTTCACTTCGAAGAACAAAGGAAAATCACACTGATGCTTCACCTTATTCTGTTTCAGCCTCCTTCCACAGACTTTGCACTTCAGGAAGAAGCTAAGATGAGATTTCTTTGAGCAAAGTGCGGAAGAAGACTGCAGGAGCTTTTTGCCATAGCACTAGCCAAAAATGCTTCCAAGTCAGGCAACTCTGGTAAATGCTGCTGGATTGCCTGCAGTGTATTGTAAAGGTGAGCACCTTGGAGAGGTCCCAGTGTGCCTCAAAGGTCTTCCAAAGAAGGATAATTGAACAGCACTGGACCAAGCAATTAGTGGCACCACCGATTCCCACCTCCTGATGAAGCAAACTGGGCAACCTCTTTGCTTCATTAAAGAAAATCATCTGCCCCCACATCACAAATCCTTTAATGCCAATCTAAGTTGCCTCACACAGTATAAATAACTTGAAACGAGAAGTCATTTCTGGAACATCAAAAGCCGCAAACAGCACCATATTAGATACCTAATTAAAAATACTGGTCAAACCAAAGAACAATGTGCCTGGGGGACTCTGAACTCAGTGATTTAAACATTCTAGAAGCAGTAGTTGGTTTAGAATTAAAGCAAATAGAACAGATTCAAACCTATAAACAATTTTTAGGCAAAGTCCTCAGATCGATCATGATAGGACACACACACACACGCACACACATGCAAAATGAATGCAACACATTTTTAAAGAGCAAAAAGTCCACTGAAAAACAAAATTCCTTGGATCCAGTATGGCTAAGCACCTTATCATCGTAACTAATTGGGACAGCACTTTCAGGAATGCAAGCATTGTACAAGCTAAGTCTTTAATCATCAATTAACTCTTCACTTCCATCTTAATGGAGTGAATTCCCTTGTTGGGTTGGTTCATTTTAAGCCAATTTATAATCTTTGTCCTCAGTGGGCATATAAAACCACAAAAGACAACAAGAGGCATTTTAACAACCATTGCATAGATTTTTCAAATCCAAGTTCCACTATGATTGCCCCTCTAAGTATATTTCTCAGTAGAATACATCTTCCCCCAAGCCAACTGAGTATATTGTATTTAATTTCTATTTGGATCCTATAGCTTCTTAATATTATTTGTCTTTTTTGACTTATTCATGTTTATACAGATTTTGTTCATTATACCTTTTCCAGTACTCATTCATAGATCACATGCATCATTTACACCAGCAGTACTCAATTTATTAAAGTTGTGTCTATTTACTTAATAGTTGTTTAGTTGCAGATTACATATATAAAGAAAAATAAAATGTGCAACCCTATTTTTCTTGTCTGCTTCCATTCAAAAATAAAATTGCAGAATCTATAAGAAGTATGTGCATATTATAAGAAAAATGGATGGTTAATTAAACATTCCATCCATCAAAATGAAAGTTGATGGGAAAACATGAAAAGCTATAATATAACATTGGAGAGAACTGAACAGGACTGAAATAATTATTCCCTCTTTCACTGTATTGGACTCTGACCAGCAATTTTCAATTATCTAAAACTAGCACAGCCCATAGCTTGATGTGATCAACACAAAAGAATTTCTCCAATCAATTAAACACACACTGGTTTTTCTTTTTTCCAGGTAGGCTTTAATTTACATTAGATAGTCCTAATTATTACTTTGCTATTATGTGAAATCAAGATTATAGTACTCTACTACTGAGGAAAAGCTGAGGAGCTTTTGGAGAACCAAGTGTGTTTATAACATGGCTAAATTAAATCTTCAACACACCTAGTTGTCTCCTTTAACAGTTGTCTCCCTTGCTTAGAAATTGTGGCATGTCTATTCTTACTTTTCTGCTTTTGAACAATATGTTTTCTTTTTAAAAAGTCATTCATTCTTTTTTACAAAGTCACATCTGCATTTTCAGTATTACTGTGTCTTGTTGAACAAAAACTGATACAAGTTCAAGATCAAGGTGTATAATTATTGTTCAGAGTGGTTAGTGGATAGGAGAAGGCTTACCTGCTTCTTTTTACTTCACCCACAATTCTGCCCTTCAAGTCTTCATTTTTCTTTCTAAAAGATACTTGGAACTGGAAACCCTCCATTTTCATAAGAATATGTAGCTTAGCTCAACAACTACACTCCATAGATAACTCTTTTCTTCAGAGTTATTCAGTAGGACATTTTCCCTGGAAAATATATTTAGAATTACAGCCACAGGGTGCAAAGTAAAAGCTTGTATCTAGTTCTTATCAATTACTTTCTCTGGGGGAGCCCCGATCTAAAAACAGAGAGAGAAGTCAAAAAGGATAATGTCAATAGAGGAAAACAAAATGCCTTGTAGTTTAGGGGAAACGGATGGAGGCACTGCCTAAAGACAAACCAAAGTAAGACAACCAGGGCAAGATGGCATCAAATTAGAAAAAAAGAAAAGGCATGTTCCATAATTTCTCACAGGATAAATATTAGAAGTCAGCAGAATATGCAGCTCAGAAGTCCTACCAGATGCCTACTTCATTCTTCATGGATATTTATAGGTGAACCTCAACAAATTAGAGAAGGGATGATTACAAACAGTTTTTCTGCTAGGAAATATTATTATTCAGAGAATTGCTGATTAGTGAAATACCCCATCTAGTCAAGCAAGGAGGGTTATGTTCCAGAAACCGTCGGTTAAAGAATTTCAGTTGATGAAGTCTAGGAATAGAGCCTTCTCTTCCATTGTTCCCCTCCCCCTCCCCTCAGGTAAGGAGGAATCCCACTCTTCTATCCTTTCAGAAGAGCATCAAGACCTGACATGGGGATCAAAGAGTGTCATGCAACCCTAAGGGTGGTTGGTGGGTTGAAGGCTCTCCTCTGCCTTTTTTATCAAAATAAAAAAGGGTGGGTTTTTTTGATGAATCAAAAGTTGGAATTAAGATTGCCAGGAGAAATCTCAACAACCTCAGATATGCAGATAATACCACATTAATGGCAGAAAATGAAGAGGAACTAAAGAGCCTCTTGATGCAGGTGAAGAAGGAGAGTGCAAAAGTTGGCTTGAAACTCAATATTAAGAAAACTAAGATCATGGCATCCTGCCCTCTCAATTCCTGGCAAATAGATGGGGAAGGAATGGAGGTAGTTACAGATTTTAATTTCCTGGGCTCCAAGATCATCACTAATGGGGACTGCAGCCAAGAAATTAAAAGACGCTTGCTCCTGGGGAGGAAAGCTATGGCAAATCTAGACAGCATACTAAAAACCAGAGACATCACCCTGCCAACAAAAGTGCATATAGTCAGGGCTATGGTTTTCCCAGTTGCAATGTATGGCTGTGAAAGTTGGACCATAAGGAAGGCTGAGCGTCAAGAATTGAGGCCTTTGAACTATGGTGCTGGAGAAGACTCCTGAGAGTCCCTTGGACTGCAAGGCGATCAAATCGGTCAGTCCTAGAGGAAATCAACCCTGACTGCTCTTTAGAAGGCCAGATCCTGAAGATGAAGCTCAAATACTTTGGCCACCTAATGAGAATGAAGGACTCTCTGGAGAAGAGCCTAATGCTGGGAAAGATTGAGGGCAAAAGAAGAAGGGGATGATAAAGAGCGAGGTGACTGGATGGAGTCACTGAAGCAGTCGGCGTGAGCTTAAAAGGACTCCAGAGAATGGTAGAGGACAGGAAAGCCTGGAGGAACATTGTCCATGAGGTCACAATGGGTCAGGCACAATGGGTAACAACTAACAACAACAGTTGTTCTTTTTAATTCTATTTTAATTCTGTTTTGAATTTTGTTTTTAACTATGGCTTTTATATAATTTTATCATTTTATTTATAAACCATTCAGAGCCACACAATGTGAGGGACCATATCAAAATGATAGATAGATAGATAGATAGATAGATAGATAGATAGATAGATAGATAGATACTTGCGATAAATATAAGTAAAATAATGAAAATTTTAATAGTATCTGTTTCTCTATGCATCCCATTTTTAGTGTTTTATCCTTGTCATATATTGGTACATGTTATCACTTAGTGTTTGGGAGCAGGGGGATACAGGACTTATTTTTCAAATAACATGTGTCTAAATCAGGTACTTCCCCGTTGCGAGAGAAAATATTCACACAACATATTGATTGATTAAAATCAATTCAAGGATAAAAAGACCTATCATAAACCAGCTAATTCTAAATTGCTGAATTCTATGAACCACAGAGATAAAAAGCATTCCTGTACAAAAAGGCATTCTTGTACAAGAATTTGCTGTCCAATTTTCACAATCATGTGCATAAATGCTTCTGCTGGTGCATCCGTCTGCCTCTTCCTAATTGTGTCATTTCATCAGCCTACCTTCTTAAACTGACTGCCAATTAGGACTGACAGCCTTTTAATACTCCACCTGCCAATTCCATGCTGTCCCATATGCTTAAACCTCTCCTTGTTCCACATCACATACTATTCCATTCCAAGCTGAAATGTAGATAAATTAGATAGTTTTGTTCAGAACTGTCACACTCCTTTCATTCTCCATGTCTTCCACTTCATAGGAGAGGCGGTGGCTAGGATAGAAGATACTGGCTTTCTCGTCTCTTGCTGCCTTGTAAATTCTGTAATAATTGACTCATTTACTTCATCTTGGCTATGCTGAGCAAGTTCTGATTTAATAAGGCTAATGTCATGTTCAGCTAGTATCCCACATTACAATCCTTCTTAAATATCTCTGTCTGCTGATTCCCTACCTGTATCCTGGCAGGTTTCAGATTGTTACTTACAGGATGAAGTTGATCTATTGCACCATCTCCCTGTGTAAAACCCTTGATAATTACCAGTTGAAATCTTGAACAGTCAAAGGTACCTATCAATAATATGCACTGAGGCTCTTGGTATTTGACTTCTGACAGAACTCAGTCACTGGGGGTTTGTTGTAAAGCACAGACCAGAGCGGATAGGTTGAAAGGAGAAACTGGTTTGCATGTTTTGAGGAAGGGACAGATGGAAAAGATAAAAAGCCCAGAAGGCAGGTAAATGAAATCAACAAAGCATGGAAAAGAGAGGTGCTGGCTATGTCACCATAAAACTTAACAAACAAAGAGATAGTAATGATGATAGACAGTCACACTAATGAGTGTTAGGAAAATAGATGGTAATAGGGCAGTGGCAAAAATCCAACAATTCTCTCAACAAGAGACTAATTTTTCTGTTGTTATGCAACTGTGTTTGCAAAAAGTACCTTCTCAGTGTCTTATTATTATAATTCACCAAATTCTCAGTGGTTAGTTGGCTGGGAAATCAAGACATGATAACTTTTCAAGCAGGAGATGACTCAGAAATCTCTCATTAGTGTATTTTTTTCCTGATGTCCCCCTCTGTATCCTAGGCTTATAGGAAAACAACTTTTAAAAAAATAAACAAAACCCTGGGAGTGGAGACAGAACAGACCCCTCACAACTTGAGTTGTGAGTTTTCTAAAATTCAGGACATCTGAAGATTATTGCTTCTTTTTTCATGGCCTCCCCCCCCCCCCCCATGCTTCATTGGAATCAATTAAAGCATAGGGTGAGGCAGGAAGCAAAAAAACTATGGGGAAATGTTGTATTGCACTAAAGCACAGGTGTCAAACTCATGGTGTCTTGTTGCCGTCACGTAATGTTTCATGATGCTTTTCCCATTCATGGAACTGGGGTGGGTGTGGCCTGCACATGACGCATCTGGCCCACCGGCCACCAGTTTGACACTCCTACTCTAAAGCAATATATCAGGAAAGTTTAAGGCAGCCGTGTCCAGTGATATAAAACTGTTGCTTCTCCTTGTCCTACCAGCCTATAGCACACCTGATAGGTCAAAATTTTAAGCAATCAGCTGCAGTCTTGATTCATGCATCTCCCATGCTGTGCTATATCACTACTGCATGAATGAGATATACAGTATTTGTGTAACCCTTAAGCAGAATTAATGATGATCTTCATGAGAGTTAGCCATTCCCCTACCAGCTATTTCTGGTTTTAAAAAATTATCTATGACAACCTTTCCAAGGCCTCTGAACTACACTCATCTGCTTTTTGTTTCTAGAAGAAGAATCCGTCCTTTAAAATCTATCTGTACCAAACTGAGGGGACTTTTCAAAAATGCCCTTTTCATCATTGGAATTAGGAGATATGAATATTAGGGGTCCTTGGAGCTCTCAGAGCTTGATTGTAGTGTAACATCATGATGATGATACCTACTTTAGCTTTGGTCACCACAATGTAAAAAAGATGTGGAGACTCTAGAAAGAGTGCAGAGAAGAGCAACAAAGATGATTAGGGGACTGGAGGCTAAAACATATGAAGAACGGTTGCAGGAATTGGACATGTCTAGTTTAATGAAAAGAAGGACTAGGGGAGACATGATAGCAGTGTTCCAATATCTCAGGGGCTGTCCCAAAGAAGAGGGAATCAAGCTATTCTCCAAAGCACCTGAGTAGGACAAGAAGCAATGGGTGGAAACTAATCAAGGAGAGAAGCAACTTAGAACTAAGGAGAAATTTCCTGATAGAACAATTAATCAATGGAACAACTTGCCTCCAGAAGTTGTGAATGCGCCAACACTGGAAGTTTTTAAGAAGATGTTGGATAACCATTTGTCTGAAGTGGTGTAGGGTTTCCTGCCTAAGCAGGGGGTTGGACTAGTAGACCTCCAAGGTCCCTTCCAACTCTTTGGAAGAACTCTTATTCTGTTATTGAACAATTCTGTTATAGGAAATGAAATGTCTGCAAGAAAACAACCAAGTTCAGAGAGCACCAAAGACTCCTCATTTCAACCTCATCTAAAATATTCTCCTTTTTTGGTATTTTGAATATTATGTTCATTACTAAGACTTAGCGTATGCAGATTTACTGATCAAAAGAAATAAATGGATATCCAATCTCTTCTTAAAAGCCTCGACCGACAACTTCTGAAGATTGTTCTCAGTGTCAGGAAATTTCTCCTTAGTTCTAGGTTGCTTCTCTCCTTGGTTAGTTTCTATCCCTTGTTTCTTGTTTTGCCTTCTGGTCCTTTGGAAAATAAGTTGACCCTTCAAATATAGCAACACTGCTATCATGTTATCCCTAAACTAATCTTTTCACTAGACTAGACATACCCATTTCCTGCAACTGTTCTTTATGAATTTTAGTCTCCAGACTCCTAATAATCTCCATTGCTTTTCTTTGCACCCTTTCCAGAGTCTCAAAATCTTTTTATATCATGATGACCAAAACTGGATGCAGTATTCCAAATGTGGTCTTCAAAGGTTTTATAAAGCGGTACTAACACTTCACATAATCTTGATTCTATCTCTCTGTTGATGCAGCCTAGCACTGTGTGGGCTTCTTTGGCAGCTGCAGCACATTGCTGGCTCATATTTAAGTGATTGTCTATTAGAACTCCAAGATCCCTCTCGCAGTTATTGCTACTGAGCCATATTTCACCTAATGTGTACCGATAATTTGGTTTTTCTTGCCTAAGCGTAAAATCCCTCCCTTATCACACTTGATGTACCAGTCCTCCAGTGGTTTTTGTCATTTCTTTGTTCAGCCATTTCATCCTAACAGTAACAGAGTTGGAAGGGACCTTGGAGATCATCTAGTCTAACCCCCTGCTCACGCAGGAGATCTGTACTAGGGATTCGAACCGCCGAACTGCTGACCTTTCTGATCGACAAGCTCAGTCTTAGCCACTGAGCCACTTAGTCAGGTGTCCTGGTCCTAGGCTATGTTCTCAGCAGGTCAGCAACTTCTTTTCATCTAGTTAATCCAACAATCGTCCATAAGAATCATTGAGTCTTCTGATGACCATATTTTCCTCTTCTCACAGTTCCATTCCACTCTTACATTTCCTAATGAACACACTTTGGTTCTGCCCAGGGCAGGTGAACCATACTCTCTTTCCTAGACTGTGCCCACCATACTGCAATGGATTCTCTTCCATTTGTTTTCTTAAATTTTCACATTTCAACATTGACACATTGTAACAAACTTACCAAGTTTTAATGAATACTACTTCTTTGCTTCTATGATGCTTAGTAATCAGTTCATCATAACAACATTTCTGTAGGCCAATGGTAGCATGAAGGAATAATATTTCCCTTTGATCCTGTAGTCAAGCAACAATAATGTGACATAGGCATAAAGGTCACTCAAAGAAAAGAAGTGGATGGGAAAGCATCCATGTGTGCAAACATCCAGATAATAAAGGGAAACAATGGAGATGATTGAGGAGGGAATGATCCCTAAAAAGAGAATGCAGGCACTGTCTAATTCACCCAGACTGGGACCAGTCAGGAAGTCTTTCCTTTCTGTCACAGGGGAAGTCAAGAAGCAAAGTAATGATAAATCAGGGCCTGTGGTGGCCATGCTTTGAATTGAACTCAGCCCCATTGCTAATCTAAGGCAATCAGAACCATAATTTTTAAGTCAGCTTTTTGTAGAGTCAAGAGCAGCGTAGGAGGCAAACCCTTTATGCAGCCATGGGAATTGCCCTTAAACAATCTTCTCCGTAGCGCGTTTTTCACTTCTGTTCATTTCATTGATCTTTAAGGAATATAATGTTATACATGATGGCTCTTAATAAAACACGCAGAATTCATAAAACAACAACATTCTGTGCCTATAGCTCAAAAGACAGGATGCAATTTATAATCTAACATATGATGAGAAATCTTACCTTATCTTATCATCCTATCCTGTCCTATCCTATCCTGTCCTGTCCTGTCCTGTCCTGTCCTGTCCTGTCCTACCCTACCCTGCCCTGCCCTACCCTACCCTACCCTACCCTATCCTATCCTATATTATCCTCTTATCTCATCTCTATTCCATTCCTTTATCTCCTTTGCATACACATGTACACATATTTCCATGGACTTTTTAAAGCATAACTCTATCCATCTTTGTCAATTTCTTTTCTCAAGTCATTAGTGAAATGTCACCTTCCAACATCTTCACACCAGGAGAACAGATAGTTTCAGCTTTGCAAAATCAGAATGTAATATAATAACAACATATGCTTAAAATATTTGAAATATACTATAAATAATGGTGGGTAGTAAGAGAGGAGGATACGGTAAGGCAACATTAATTTAGAAATTAAACAAACCTAAGACAGATATATCAGAGAACAACTAGCAGCCTGATTTATAGGCTGTTCACTGGTAACCTGCTAATTTAAAAAAAAAACATAAAATACAATAGAGATTCTGGATGAAGTGATGGAATGCAATGTAAAATATCTGGATGCAAGCTTTTAGCTTAAGCTGATATTGTGTTTACCTGGGTTCCACTTTCGTCAACTGCTGGAAATCTCAACATATTTTGCACTATAGTCTCTTTTCTTTTAATCAGACATGTTGATAAGCAGAAATCTTCAATTTCTGGATTATTTGAGCAAAGCACTTGAGGAAGAAGCTGTTGTGTAAAACTTTAAAACAGGCACAATGACATCTAGTGGTTCAGGAGGCAAAAACACATTTGGTCTTTGTAAGCTTTTTTTGTTTTTGTTTTGCAACCGAGCCCTAAAGGAGTATATAAGTCATCTTCTAACCTGCTTTTACAGGCCAGAGATGCATTTTGCTTTGTAGCAAATTATATATGATCCTTATCCTCCGGTCTTTTCCATGCTGCTCTGTGAATGGATGAATGGTGTAATTCCATTAATGGATACTGTTTTACCAAGGGGTAGTATTCTGAAGATATCCCAATTATTTTCTTGTTCTTCAGGACTCTACTCCTTAGAGTTTGAAGGACCACCTGGACAAGATGTATTCTTCCTTTGGGAATGGAGTGAAGAATTCCTTCTGCACAAATAAATTATATTGTTATTGTTACTGTTCTTATTCTGCTATGTATGGTGTCAAAGTCATATAAATAATATACAATAATAATACGTTTCAAAAAATAAAGATATACCTTTTCTATAAGACAAATATCCAAGACAGATAGGAGGGGTGAAGGGAGGATAATGTGGTAATTTCTCTATGCCACTTATTCACAAGGATTTTTTTTTCTCCTAGTAAATATCTTTATTTGAGCTTGGTGTATATATTCTATTTTTCTGCTCCTGTAAGATTTTTTTTTATCCATTTAAATAAGAGCTAACAACGAGGACAATTTGTCCTTACATTTCGACTCTGGTGTAAGAAATTGCAGTCTCAGAAGTTAATTGTGATGCACCACATAATGCCACCTGATATTTGATTCTAAAGCTAATAGAGCTGTGGATATATTTACACATTACTGTTAGAATGATAACATTCCGACTCAGCAGGAAAAGCAATTTAAAATTTCATAAATGAACTATGAAAAGACCAGACTGAAGTAAGGTGTATTTGTTGTTTAAAGGGCATAACATTATGGATTCATTTTGAGATGTGGAAGCAACGCTCACTACCTCAGCTATTGAAAGGATTTCAAATGCCATTTTCTTGTAAAGAAACTTATTGCCTCAAATCTTCATAAAGGACTCTGCCATTCAATTTATCATAGGGAGGTCAATATTTTGAAAAACACACGCATAGACACCAAGAAAAAAGTTGCTTGGAGGCTTATTTGCACATAGGGGAGTAAGCTATTAAACTTAATAGGATTCCTTACAAAGAGACACTGTATAGTTCAACATGCATTTGATGAACAATTTGTTAAGAACCTTTGCATCATTGGCATCCTTCAGTCTCAAGAGACTATGGTATCGTGCTCTGGAAAGAGGTCCTAAAACAGCATCTAGTGTGACTAAAAAGGCCAATTCGAGAGTGACAATCCCTTCCACACTGAGGGCAGATACATTCTGTCCCCTGGCCAGCTCCCAGATTTCGCTGGTTCCGGAACTGCCTCTTTGCCTCAGCCTGTCGAACAAGTGTCTCTTCAAATTGGAGAAGGCCATGCTGCGTCTTTAGCCTCCAAGCTTAACGATCAGAGGTCAAGGTTTCCCAGTTGTTAATGTCCATTCTCAGGGCCTTTAAGTCCCTCTTGCAGATATCCTTATATCGCAGCTTGGTCTCCCTCTGAGGCGCTTTCCCTGCACTAATTCTCCATACAGGAGATCTTTTGGAATCCGACCATCAGTCATTCTCACAACATGCCCCAGCCAGCATAGACATCACTGTTTCAATAGTGTATACATGCTAGAAATTCCAGCACATTCCAAGACTGTGCTATTTGGAACTTTGTCCTGCCAGGTGATGCCAAGAATTCGTTGGAGACAATGCATATGAAAGGTGTTCAACTTTCTCTCTTGCTGTGCGTAAAGGGTCCAAGACTCACTGCAGTACAAGAGTGTGCTCAGGACGCAGGCTCTATAAACTTGGATCTTTGTATGTTCTGTCAGCTTCTTATTAAGCCATACACTCTTTGTAAGTCTGGAAAATGTGGTGGCCACTTTACCAATACGTTTATTCAGTTCAGTATCTAAAGAGACAGTGTCAGAGATAGTTGAGCCGAGGTACACAAAGCCATGGACGACCTCCAGTTCTTGTGCAAAGATTGTAATACAGGGAGGTGAATCCACATCCTGACCCATGACTTGTGTATTTTTCAAGCTGATTGTTAGTCCAAAGTTTTGGCAGGCCTTGCTAAAACTATCCATAAATTGTTGAAGGTCTTCAGCAGAGTGAGCAGGGACGGCAGCATCATCAGCGAAGAGGAAATTCCATAAGCATTTCAACTGGATTTTAGACTTTGCTTTCAATCTAGAGAGATTAAACAGTTTTCCGTCTGATCTGGTCCGGAGGTAAATATCCTCTGTTGCAGTTCCAAAAGCATGTTTCAGCATGACAGCAAAAAAGATCCTGAATAAAGTTGGCGCGAGGACACAGCCCTGCTTCACTGCACTCTGAATATCAAAGGAATCTGAAGTTAAGCCATCAAAAACTATAGTGCCCTTCATTTCCTCATGAAAGGACCTGATGATGTTGAGGAGCTAAGGTGGACATCCAATCTTGGGGAGAAATTTATAAAGACCATCCCTGCTAACCAAGTCAAAAGCCTTTGTAAGATCTATGAAGCCTACGAAAAGTGGCTGTCTTTGTTTCCTACATTTCTCCTGCAACTGTCTAAGGGAAAATACCATGTCCGTAGTGGACCTATTGGCTCGAAATCCACACCGTGATTCTGGATAGACTCTCTGCAAGCACCTTGAGCCTCTTCAGTACGACACAGGCAAGCAGCTTCCCTACAACACTAAGAAGAGAGATGCCACAGTAGTTGTTACAGTCACCCTGTCACCTTTGTTCTTGTACAGTGTGACGATAATTTGTTAAGAATCTTTGATGCAACTAAGATATTAGGTTGACCATCTGGAACTGTGAGGCATGTTTTTAAGTTGAACCTTGAACCAAGCTTGAGTCACTACTAACTACAGTGAAAATATGATGAAACATGCATTGTAATAACATGGTGCAAATTATATCCAGGGATTGTACACTTTTAAGATTGATCGCTTATCTTAAAACCAAACTCTGGACAGCTTGTTACCCCAAAAAAAAGCACTATATAGAGCTAAAACAATGAACAATGGAACCAAAAACAGGAAAAACATAAAACTCGGCATGCCTATGGAGATTCTCAGTCATCCAGGTCATGGTTGTTCTAAAGGTGCTTTTTCTCAAGAGGCAACTTGACTTTTTTGTTTTTCCTTGAGCTGAAGAATCTTCTTGGGTGAGAAGCAAAATATCTTCAAAAAAAAAACCAAGAAAGTCCAGTTACCTCTTGTGAAAAGCACCTTTGGGACAGAAAACTGGGCATTGAAACTCATCACATTATATTACTGGGAAGCACAGTGGCTAATGAGGTTAGGATGCTGGGCTATCCTAACCTCATTCAAGGTCCAAGAGCCAGATTGCTGCCAGGAAATGGAGTGAGATCCTGTCTCTCACACTAGCTCCTGCCATCGCAGCAGTTAGAAAGCGGATGACCATGAGTAGATAAATGGGTACCAGTTTGATGGCCAACTTAATAGGGACATGGAAGGAGCCCTCAACTGGGTAACCCCCAGACAATGTGATTTCAATCCTTTCAACCTGGAAGCACTTTGGTGCTCCTGACATGTCTGAGTAGTAGTAGCAGTAGTAGTAGTAGTAGTAGTATTCTACTACTATGATATCACCATTTCCCAGAACCTTGGAGGTGAAGAGTCAGGTCCTGAGGATTTTCTAGAAGATGGGGTGGAAACCTGTCAGATCTCCTGCAGAAGGGTATTCCATTAGCCAGGAACTTTAGTGAAAAAGTTGTGTTTCCAAAGACTGTCAAGGTGACAATGTTTAACAGAAGGGATCTTAAGGTCTCTGATGAGACTGACAGATACCCTCAGGGAGAGGTGGTTCTGTAGATAGCCTGGTCCTGCAGGACTTTAAAAAAATAATCTCTGGTTCATCATTACTCTATTATTGAATTGAGACTTGAAAGATGATTTAGTAAGGTTGCTGCTGTTACAATTACAACTCATTTCTTTTCAGTTCTGCAAGGAAGGGGAAAAAAACCCAAAGTTCATTAGTTACAGGAGAGAGTTACATATAACCAGCTTGGGTATTCCATATATTATTTGTAGGAAATGTGCGTGTCAGTTTTTTATGCTGTTTCAAAGATTGAATTGGATGCGACAGGCAACTTCCACTGCCATGCATCATGACATCAACTCTGAATCATCCAGGCCAGTTACCAAATGGCCTCTTTCTGTCTCCAACAATGTCTGCTGCTTGTTTCTCCAGCAGCTGCAGAAAGCCTGCATAGTCCATTCTTAATGATAATGAAATGATCTAACCCAGCAGATCATTTATGTGCTCCCTCGTGTGTAAATAGAATTACTGTACATACATATATGCCCATAAGGATTTGCCTCTTCAAGGTAATCAATAGAATGCAGAACTTAGAAAAAGAACAAGAAACAGTATACCAATGAAATTAACATCATAAAATAAGGAAAAGGGAGGGGGGAAAGCTAAAACTAATTTATACCACCACCACTTACTTTACTTTCCATACCTTTTTATCCTTACAAATTATCCTATGGCTGAGGGGTGCAATGGCTCAGTGGTTTAATGATGCTGGAGATGGTCTTTGGTCTAGCAATTTGAGTCCTAGCATTGTGTGGCAGGGTGAGCTCTCGTCACTTGCCTCAACTTTTTCCCACCTAGCAGTTCAAAAGCATATTACATGCAAGTAGATAAATAGGTGCCACTTTGGTGGGAAGGCAAGCCAGAGCTTCATGCAGATGGTTAGAATTTTGGTGGTGTTGAATCTTCCCAGTTGCAATACCTGTTTGTGAGGCAGTTTCAGTGGGGGAGAAGGCCCTTCAGAAGAGGGGGAGAAGGCCCTGCAGAAAAGTCACTCATCTTTCTTTCTGGTGCGTAGCAAGAGGTGGGCTGCTGCCAGTTTGGGTGAACTGGTAGTTCCAATCAGTAGCTGGGCCTGCCCACCTGCCCTGGCACTATCCCATCCTATATAATCGCCGTTTTTAGGATGGCATGTGCATGCACGGAAGACGAACTGGTTCTGGGCAAACCAGTTGTTACAGTATGTGACACCCACCCCTGAGCTTGCCCGCTGTGGCGCACCTTGAAAAGCATATGGGCATGAACCAAACATGGGGTTTGTACTCTTTTGGCTATTATAACATCACCATACACTAAATAAAATAAAAATGCTTTGGCTTTGGGGCTTGTTAACTTTCTCTTTTGGGGGGGGGGGGGTTAATGCCATTTTCAACGCCATCTGATGAATTTCACCCAAGCATTTTTTTTTTCAGTCTTCTCTACCTCTCAACTTCCTTCCTTGAAATCTTTCATCTTAACATCCTTCTTACAGTTTGCAGTTTAGTTTTCACTCATTTTCAAACCACTCCAATGTCTTTGGTCACTTGTGTATTCAGTCCACACTTATTTAGCACCCATTTGTTCTTGAAGGTATTACTTCTTCTTTTGCTACATATATTTTAAGTACACATTTTCCACTGCATCCAGGGTACTTTTATGTTTCACCTGTCATCCCCAACTTTCACTTCCATAAAATAAAATAAGCAGAACCATAGCCTTATTCACAGGCAATTTTGCCTCTTTGAACACACATTAATTTCTCACAAAACACCAAATACTATCCACTATCTTTCCAGAGAATCCCATTTGTATTTCTTCAAATGTCTTCATCCATATTTGTATCTTTTTAAAAAATGTGCTACCAAGATACACAAATTCATCTATTTGCTCTAGTTTTGGCATGTACTGTATGTATAACTTGCAAATATTCACTCCATTTTCCTGTTTAATCACAACAATTTTAGCCACTAATACATTAACATTTAGATCTACTGTCCTTGTACATCATACACTATATTTAACATTTATGGCAAAGTGTTTTTTACTAACAATATGGCATCATTTGCAAAAAAATAAATAAATGTGCAGTCATTTCCCAACACCTGTAACATTCTTAAAAATATTCCTTTTATATTTATCCAAATGCATTAAACAACTAAAGGGACACCATACATCTTTGTTTTTCTTCAGTGCTGAACAATTTGCCAAGTTTTCCGTTTATTCTCACATATGCTTTATTTCCGTCACATACTGCTCTTATCACATTAAGCAACCTTTCATGCTATATTTGCACAAAATCTTCCCTATATGAAGCTTACTTACTTTATTGTGTACTTTTTTGAGAGCCTCGGGGAAAGATAGTGTCAAAAGACACTTTTTTCAGAGCAGCCTACATCAATATTTATTAAAAACAATGGCCGGATAAATTCAAGGTAGTATAGTACTTGGGATTATATTGTAGGGTGTGTAAATCACCTCTGATTTGATTTGAATTGGAGATTAATATTTTGATAGCAATCTAATTTGATTTGTTGCTTCAAAGTATTGCTTTGATTCGTGAATCTGCTTTGAAGGGATAATTCAATTGAAGGTTCATCCAAAGTGAATCACTCATCTGAAACTTTGCACAGCCCTATGACATTTTATCTGATTACTTATCTGCCCAGAGTGAGTCTTCTCATGATTTAAAATATTGACATACTTTAAGTAGAACCCTCCTCTATACTTCAGAACAATTGCCTGCTCTCAAAAGCATTCTGAGAGAATAGTTTAGATCCTATAAAATTGCTGATATGATTCTTTAGGTTTGTGTGTGTGTGTGTTTGTGTGTACTTCAAATAAGATAGATAGATAGATAGATAGATAGATAGATAGATAGATAGATAGA
>WNWU01000003.1:15345965-15367516 GCA_012654045.1 Ptyas mucosa
AGATAGATAGATAGATAGATAGATAGATAGATAGATAGATAGATAGATGATAGATAGAAAGCAGTGGGGGGTTTCAAATTTTTTTACTACCAGTTCTGTGGGCATGGCTTGGTGGGCATGCCATTGCTTGGTGGGCGTGGCTTGGTAGGCATGGCAGGGGAAGGATACTGTAAAATCTCCAATCCCACCCTACTCCAGGAGAAGGTTACTGCAAAATCCCCATTTCCTTCCAATCAGCTGGGACTTGGGAGGCAGAGAATAGATGGGAGTGGGGTCAGTCAGCATTTTTACTACCGGTTCTCTGAACTACTCAAAATTTCTGCTATCGGTTCTCCAGAACTGTTCAGAACCTGCTGAAACCCACCTCAGCTAGATAGATAGATGATAGATAGATAGATAGATAGATAGATAGATAGATAGACAGACAGACAGACTCTGTGCTTCAAATGCAGTATCTATTTCTCCATACTTCCTTCTCCTTATTCCTCTAGTTTTACTATATGACAATAGTGATTTTGCTGTGTCTACCACAGTAACATTCTTTTTGGCTCTCATATCCTTTTCTAGCAATAATCCAAGTTGTGGCCATTAAAATCAAAGTGTGACAATCCTAATGACAACGGCCTGAATGTGAAGCATCTGGCAGAGTTTGTCTTCTTAAGTGAGACATCCAGGCATAAATTGTTAAAGCATATTACAATTATACAGCTCCTAAGAGAATCACTCAAAAGTAATAACACTTTCTATTGGCCTAATTAATATAATTTAAATGGAAATTGTTCTGAGGCACAGAATTTGGAGAAACAGGGTAGGCATACAAGTGTTGAGAGAAAACTTATTTCAAGGCCATTGTGAATTCAGGGACTGATTAACACATCAAGAACACTGCAAGAAAGAAACATTTTCATCTTTTTCAAAGTGCGAGTTGAAGAATGGGAAACCAGGAAGATGTTGTCTTATACAGGTAGTCCTTGACTTACGACAACAATTGAGCCCAGAATTTAAGTTGCTAAGTGAAACATTTCAGTTTGGCTCCATTTTACGACCTTTCTTGCCACAGTTGTTAAGTGAATCACTGTGGTTCATAAGCTAGCAATGTGGTTGTTAAGTGAATCTGACTTCCCTATTGACTTTGCTTGGCAGAAGCAAAGGTGATCACATGATCCCAGGATACTGCAACGATCATAAGTACAAAGCAAGGATCAGAATTTTGATCACATGACAATGGGAATGCTGCAATGGTCGTAAGTGTGAAAAACAATCAACTCAAGAGTTGCAAGCATGCAATCCTCTGACCTTCTCCTTCACCTCAGGTTATTAGATGCCCTATTAGGACTCTTGGTTTTACCCTTTCCTTGCTTATGTGTAGTGATCCAATTCTTCATCTTTTACTTAAAGTTTCCTCAAAGATGCGGTCACCATTGCCGTCCACTTATCCCGTCCAACCTATTTTCTCTGTTAAAGATTCTTACAAATCTAGAGTAAACATGGCTTTTTCAATCAAAGGTCACTAAAGAAAGACAATGATACTGAAGAAGGAATGTATAGGTATTTCATACATATACTTATATATTTCACATTTCTTTGAAAGTTATGATAAAGCTTTATATCAAAGTATATTGAGGGGGAAACAGCCACAATATATTATTTTAGTTTATTAACTTATAGAAAATAAGTAAGTATGTAAAAATATATGGAGTTCTGTATAGATTATTAGATACTAGATATTAGATATTAGTTTATTAGATACTATATTATTAGCTCCAGAATTGTAAAACTGGCAGAATTTTCATCTAAGTGTAGAGATCAATTATTTACACCGCGTGGTTTAAACAGTGTTCCATACTGGCAGAAAAGAGTCACATGGCAGAATGTATGGCTATCTTTGTTATACTGTGCCCATTTTGATCTCACACGCTTAACTACAGGTGCCAGAACAGTTATCTCTGCACATGAGAGTAAGCTTACCCACTTGGTTAACACCTTTGAGAATTCTACAATTTGGTCTACCAAATTTGCAATTATGAACATGAAAATGTGGTGCTGTGGAAGTTAAATATGGCAAGATGAAAATAATGTCTCGGTGAACTGATTTGCTCCTCCATATCTACATTGCATTCTCATCCTCACATATGTTATCACGATGTAATACCTGCAACATACCCCAAATAAAAGGAGATGTGGTGGCTCAGTGGCTAAGACACCGAGCTTGTCGATCGAAAGGTCGGCAGTTCAGCGGTTCGAATCCCTAGTGCTGCATAACGGGGTGAGCTCCCGTTATTTTTCCCAGCTTCTGCCAACTTAGCGGTTTGAAAGCACATAAAAAATGCAAGTAGAAAAATAGGGCCCACCTTTGGTGGGAAGGTAACAGCGTTCCATGCACCTTTGGCGTTCAGTCATGCTGGTCATATAACCACAGAGGTGTCTTCAGACAGTGCTGGCTCTTTGGCTTTGAAACAGAGATGAGCACCGCCCCCTAGAGTCGGTAACAACTAGCACATATGTGCAAGGGGAACCTTTACCTTTTACCCCAAATAAACTAATATAATGAGATTGGAGCATCAGCATTAACCTTTATCAGCGGTTGTCCTTATTCCCCCCCCCCTTTTTTAAATTCAATTGAGCAAAAGCATTATTCAACTGAGAACTATATTTTTTTTCCAAGGGTCAACCTTGTTATAAATAAAAGATTATCTTTCTCACCCCTGAATAACCGCAATTGGCCCTTCTTTCCCCAACCCGTTCATTTTTATATAAATCCAGAATTCAAACAGAGAAAGAGAAGGCAGTAAATGATAATTCTAGGCCTTCTTTTAGGGATGAGATGGCTCTGCTTTCTCTCTTGGAAGGGCCTGGTGCTTTTTACTAGAGAGAGATTTTGAATAATACACAGAATTCTCACACCAGTGACTCATACTAAATCTTGGAGAAAAGTGTTTGGCACTCCCTGCCGTGTGATTTCATTACATTTCCTAGTCTCGCATCTTGAAGCCCATAGTGGCAACATGATGAAAATCAGCTGGAATTGGGCATTTGCCTTAAGAACTATAGAATCAAATATTCAAGATGGAGCAATCAGCTGATAGGATGCCATTTTTCATTCCTTTGATATCTGAAGAAGAAAAGCACATTGCCCTCTCAAACAACAACCCCACCCACCCAAAAAAAAATCTTGAAACTGAAATAAGAAAATGAAGATTTCTCACTGTGTTTCAGAGGAATGAAATTGAAACTCGGTATGTTAGACCGGGAGAAAAATAGCACAGAAATGTAATTGGTTTTCTTTAACAGAAGGTATAAATTCACCAACACTCAGGTGATGCAATTCTAAAAGTTGCTCAACATCCATTAATAATGGTAATGACTTCATTCTTCAAGCCAATATCAAAGGAAATGTCAAGCTGCACAAAAGAAACTGTTGCTGTAATTATTATCTCTGAGATTATTTGGAAACACTGATTTATTTTAATCTTTAATTGTCACTTGCTGGTGAAAATAGAAGAAATGTTCTCTGAGGTTGTTTCATTTAAACAAAGGTTATTTGTTTCAACAGATCAATTGGCTTTACAGCTTTTAAAATATAATTTGACCTCTTAGATTAATTCTCTCAGTCTACCACGGAGAAAAATCCAAACTCTACCAAGTTTATCTAGAAAATTAAGCCTTCACCAAGTTGGTGAAAACTATTCTTTTGACTGGGCATTCAAAATTTCACAAGAGGACTTAACATGTGGGCCACCATGTTTTGTATCTATTACATGTGGTATAGTGATACTTCTTACATTGCATACAAATCACCAGAAGTCATGTTTGAGCTGAACAGTATAATGGTATTATAAACAAATATGTGTCGTTGTTTTAAAACAGCGGTCACGAACTGGTGGTCCATGAACCACTGGTGGTCTGTAAGAAAATTTTGGTGATCCGCAGAAAAATTATTTGCATTTTTTATATTGCACTAAATCAGGGGTCCTCAAATTACAGCCCCATATCCGGCAAATTACATTGCCGGATATGTGCAATGAATGCTTGAGTTACTGCAGAGAGTCTCCCCCTTTGGGGTCTTTTTGTGCAGGTCGGAAGGGGTAGAAATTCCAACTTGGATCTGTTTCAGCCTCCTGGTGCGGAACTTTGGGCGAAGGCTGGAGGGAAGTGCCCCTGGTGGCGAAGAGCCGGAGGGTCTTGTTCCAGTGGGACTGTATCATGGCCTGGAACTGGCTGACCATCTCAGCCCACTGAGCCTCCAGGCACCGGTACCTGGTCTTGCGTTCCCACAGGTCTTCCCTCTGCTTGGAAAGCCTATGCTCAGAGTCCTCAGTGAGGTGCTTCTGCTGAGCCTCCTTCTCGGTCAGATCCAATTTGAACTGAGCCAGCTGTTTTGCCAGCTCTTTCTTGTGGTGGCTGCTTAGCTCCAACAACTGCTTTCTGTTGAGGCCCTAAGGAGCCCGGGCAGGCAGGCGAGGAGGGGAGGGGAGGGGAGGGGTGAATAGAGGCCAGAGTGGTGCCCCTCAACGTGAGTGATATCAGGTTGGTCATCCCCACCCAGTCACATGACCACCTAGCCACGCCGACCCAGCCAGTAATTAAGTAGATCATATTAGTGATCCACTAATCCATTAGTGGATTTAAAATTATGAATTTAGTAGTCCCTGAGGTCCAAAAGGTTGTTTTAAAAGAACCTCACTTTTTATGTAATTTGTCAACAGAAGGGGGCAAGGCAAATACACACACTTTGAATATTAGGGGGATTCACAATGGTTTGAACTCAAAACAGCCATTTTCAGAATCTTGTGCTCAAAACAAAACATATATTTTAGGAGTTCAGGTTCACGCATGAAACAAAATATACCATAGCTATTTTGAGTGGAGTTCTCGTGAGTCTTGAGCACTGTTTTAGATGAAATGATTGAATACTGAGGGGCAAATGACATGGGTTTTGTAATTTGTTATCTAACATAGTTACTTTGTATTTTAATTTGATTTATTTTTCTCTCTTTTAAAATGATTTTCACGTTTATTAGCTTTTAACATTCCTAAACTGATAAACAAGCTGGAGACTAGCTCCAGATAAGAAAAGTTTGTTAAGACAACTCTGGCTTATCTCTTTTGTGAACTCTAAACAATCTTTTTTCCTTACAATTACACCCCTTCGGACGTCAGACCTCATTTTAATAAACATGTGTGATATTATGAGATGCAAATATGTTTGACTACATGTAACTGATTTCCTATGCAAAGAGGAGGTTACTTTTATTCTGTCCAACTTTTCTCTTGCATTTTCTTTGTAAACTATAAAAAGGAGTGAAACATGAGGCTGGAGGTTCTCTCTTCCTTTTTCATAGAGAGACCCCACTTTATCAGGATGTCTTAATAAACCGCTTTTAAATGATCTTCCAACTCAGCTGCTTATTGGGAAGGTAAACCTATGCCAGATCCGAACCTATGCCAGATTTGGCTTTCAATACAGATGTGCCTCTTGGAATTAGAAGATTAGCTTTTGAATTTTCCATTCTGGGCCAATACAGCAAGAAGGAGGGGTTATGCTGCCACAGTTATTGGTTTAGGTTGGGTGGGGTGACCTGAGGGTGGAAATTTTCAGTAAAACAGCATGCATTTTAAGAAAGACATGATACTCCAAGACAGCCAGACTGTTCCCCTGCTCTTCATACCGTTACCTGAATAATAAGCTATTGTTATGTTTTTGTAAGTAGTTTTATGTAGGATGTTGGAATTCATGTACGTGAGTTTATATATGTTTGCGGTCTTCAAAAGAAAAGCAGCTGTACTGTGAATACAAAAATGCTAGTGTGGAATTTGACTGGAGTTAAGGGTGGGGGTGATTCTGCATATGTTCTTGTCTCCTAGTTTATACTGAGATTCAGGATGCCTTGAAAAATGCAGTAAGTCTTCATCTTCAAAGTCAGTCTGAAAGCTCTACTGTCAACAGGATTAAAAAGTATGCATTGAGCTCGCACACATACCTAAGCTTAGCAATCCATCAACGCAACATTTCCCCCCCCCCCCCCTCTAAAAATATACTGTGCTGATGCCTGCTTTGCTTTGGCTAGATGCTAGAACAATAGCCCTTTTGGGGATTTTGATTTAGAGTGTGTTTGATAAAACAAAAAGAGTAAATCTGGTTGGTTGGTTTGCTGAGCTTTTGGTGTTCACCATCGCAACTGGTGGTGCTTTCTATTATGGTCTTTTGGTTTGTGAAGTTGTCAGATTGCATTTAAAAATGCAAATGACCCTGTGCTAATTAAGCCAAGGAGGACTGCACTCGCTTCATGATCTTGTGTATTGTTGAAGTATTTCCCAGACCCAAAGAGTGAAAGAGAGCCTCTTGCTCCAACAAGGTGTGCAACATCGACTGATGGTGGTCAATTTGTGCAGCTCTTTGAGGATAAAATCACTTGTGATCCTAACGCTCAAAATGCTTCATAACTACACTGAAACAGTGAATGCACTGAATCATAGAGTTTCCTGGAATCTCTTTCACGCAGGCTTTAAATGACTTTATTAAAGTCATAAGTCATGATGGTTGTAAAGCAGGTCATGTAACCTGATTTTATGATTCTTTTGGCACAGTCATCAAGCAAATCACTGTAATAAACCAGGTAAGTGAATCTTCGGTTGCTACAGCAAATGGTGCAGTTGTTAAGTGAACCCATTGCAAACTAAACAGTTTACCAAAGTAAACCCCCACTTTTGGCAAAAGTGCAATAAATCACAGCTTACTGCAGGCTGGTTGCTGAGCATCTGAAATATGGTCATGAGGCTGTGGGGATCTAGCTGTCAGAACTTTGGAATCAGATCATAAGTACCTCAGGGAGGGCATCCTAACTTTGAACAGTGAGGAAGCAACCAGTTGCAAGTCAAGGGCTTCCTGTTTTCTCTTGACCCTTATCTATCGCAGCTATTTTGAAATAATTATAGGGAACATATTCATGTTTTTTGTTCCTTGAAATTCTCTCTCCCCCCCCCCCAAAAAAAACCCTCTTTCTTTTTCTCATCTTCTCTGGACTTAGAAGGTTATGAAAAGTATGACTCTGTGACAAGTACACCTTTTTTGAATATGAAGACTGAGACAAAGGCGGTAACAAGTGGCAATAACATTAAGACGATTTCAATCTATGTTGAAGGCTAATTGTGAGACAGAGTCTGCTCTAAGCCTCCTCATGAATGACCATTGCTGGTAGAGGAAGTAAAGATGAATTTTGGTACTTTTGCTAGATATCTCAGTGACCTGGGTGTCTCAGTGATATGGGTCTCTCAGGGTAATGTTTTAGCCTGAAAGCTACTTAATATCTACAGGAAACCAAGTGAATATTGTGTTAGTAGATATTAAATTGCTAATATCAACTATCTGTTATCATGTTATTGATCCCAGATATCCACATTTTTAAAAGTCCAAGAATAATCTAATATGGCAAGGGTGTCAAACTCAAGGCCCACAGGCCGGATCCGGCCTGCAGGGTTCTTAGATCTGGCCTGCAGGGCTGACCTGGAAACAGTGAACAACTGACCCATGGCCCTCCTGAGCTCCGTTTTTGCTAGCAGAGGGTTGCAGGAGGTTGTTGCAGCTGAATCACAGTTTTCACTGGCAGAGCATTCAGGCTGCCACAGGTGCCCCTGACATAAGTGACCTCAAGCTGGCCATGCCCACTCTGGCCAACCCCCTCCCCCCCTGAGATCAAACACATCCCTGATGCAGCCCTCAATGAAATCAAGTTTCTCCTGTAATATGATATTTTAGTGCAATGGAGAAGAGACAATAAACTAAAGCTGAATTCCCATAAAACAGAAGTGTTGAGCTTTTCATGATTGCCAAGCTGTTAGGGTTTGTTTTGGGGATGAGTTTATTTCAACAATCAAATAAAATCAACAAAAAAGAAGTAATATTTAAATGCAATAGTATCTAAACAAATATTTTACAAGCTAAGAAATCCTCTTTATTAAATATTTTGGTTTCCATTCTCAGATCCATTTCACCCTCTTTATTTCTTTTCTGTTTCTTTTTTAAAGTAAATTTATTTATCTACCTTTCGGTTTATGTGCCCAAGATACTGAAAATTAAAGATGGAAAAAAAATAACTGCCTACTTTCAAAATTAGACATTTAAAAATCAGACTCTTTTGTGGTTATTTGGGCCTTCTAAGAAGTGCTATCTAAGAAGTGCTGTAGATGAAGAGGTCTACATTGACATGTTATAGAGCCGTGATGGCGAACCTATGGCACGGGTGCCACAGGTAGCACGCGGAGCCATATTGGTGGGCACGGGAAGCCATATCGGTGGGCATGCGAGCTCAGCTCCATCACGCATGTGTGCGCCAGCCAGCTGATTTTCAGGCCTTCTGGGCCCACCAGAAATCAGGAAACACATTGTTTCCGGCCACTGGAGGGCCTCGGGGGGGTGGGGAGGCCATTTTTGCTCTCCCCAGGCTCCTAGAAAGGCTTTGGAGCCTGGGGAGAGTAAAAAATGGGTCTACCAGGCCCACCATGCCATCACGTGCCAAAAGTGGGGGGAGCACAGGGGGGGGGCGCATAGAATTATGGATGTGGGCACGTGTGCGTGTGATCCCACCGTGCTCCCCCCGCTTTTGGCATGCGTGGCAAAAAGGTTAGCCATCACTGTTATAGAGCAACAAAACAAAACACATAAACAAGTTTAATACTTGCTGAATTTCTTTATTTCCAAAATTCATTTTGCAGGGAACTCTAAGAACAAATACACCAAAATCTTCCAACAATATTTGTGGTAGGAGATTATTTTCATTTGTAGTGGATGTGTAATTGGAGTTGCATACATAATTGATGATGGCAAGTTGTTATTTACATCATTGCAAGAGACAGAAGAATGTACAAGGGAACATGTTGCAGAAGCCCTAAATTATCACAAGCTGCAAATAAGATTGGGAACTAAAGAAAAAAAATAGTTTTATTACTGGGTCTTAGAATAAAACTTGAAATACGTAAAATAGTTGCTGATTTTTTTCATGTTTAATTCTAAGGTTTGTGTGCGTATGTGTTTTAACAAAAATGAATTTCAAATGTGATGTCTAATTGACATTTTTCAAAAAAGATATGTTCCTTTAGAGAATGAGCACGAAATACATACAGGTCTTGTATTTCTTCAATTTAACACCACTTACAAAGATACAGATTTTTCTACATGACATAAAATATGTAGATCTATTTAAGCTTGGCTGTAAGTTTCATTTTAAGATGAAGAATCACCTTGGTAGATGACCTGCACTGGCTGAAAGTATATGTCAGAGTTGATTGCTAGACTTCCCAATTGCTTTTAATACAATCAAACATAGCTTTCTTTTTAAGAAGCTTGCTGATACAATTTAATATGGGCTCCAGTAGTTCCAGGAAAGGTGAGGAAGGATCAATTCCTTTGAAAACACAGTTTTCTTCTTTTGCTGGCATGAACACAAAGAGCTACATTATCCACAATAACCATGATTGTCTATGGATACCTAAGATCTTGCCTAGATGAGGTTGTGCTATTAATCACATTTTGGGTTTTTAAAATTTTATTTATTTATTATTTATTTATTTGTCGAGTTTGTTATTAGATAATATATATAAGCATGAATTGAATACATAAAATGAATACAATTAAAGGGAACATTAGGACAGGGACAGTAGGCACGCTGCTGCTCTTATGCACGCCCTTTACAGACCTCTTAGGAATGGGGTGAAGTCAACAGTAGCCAGTCTAAGGTTAAAATTTGGGGGGTTTTGGGATGAAACCACATTTTAAATTTTAAAGCATTTTAAAGCACATTGTGGCATCTTTCACAAAATGTGGCTGGCCACGCATGTACTTACCAGAAAGCCAATAGATGAGATTTATCCCCTCACCTTTCTCTAAGAATATGAAACTAATTTGGTTTCTAAGTTACTGTTTAGCATCTTAGCTTTTCTCTCCTCTTCTCCCACTTCCCCATAAGAGAAAAGACAAAGCAAACGGTTACAGCTACCCACTACTTTTATTTTCTGGAAGTGCTTATGGGACCCTGAGGAATTGTTCCAAAGCCAAGTTATGTTTTCTAGGCTGATGCATTGCAGCAGTCTTATTTCCTTATTTATTTAAATTAGATAACTCTTTAAAACTAAAATCAGGTTAGGCAGGGAGTCTATTCAGTACTAAAGGAAGCATTAGTGCTCACAGTTATTACATTAGAATGTATTAGAATGGGGCAGGCTATAAATATTGCAAAATGAATACATTTTGGGCAGGAACTACCACAACTGTAGTTACAACATATTTTGATTACAGTGCTGCAATGCACCGTGTAAAGAATTGCTTTTGAAAAGAATTTGGAAACTACAATTACTCCAGAATATTGCAGCGTACATGTATATATATAATTAGGGACTAAATATAGGAATCATAGAGTATGAATTGCTTTTTCAAACAGCTGAACCAGTGGTGGGTTCCTCCTGGTTCGGCCCAGTTTTCCTGAGCCGGTAGCGGTGACGATGTGATGTCACCGAACCGGTTCTGCCCCCTGCCCCCCCTGCCCCCGCACCGCCCCGCACTCCCCCCACCCCCACATTATTCTTACCTTTTATTTGGCCCACCCCAAATCTATTGCTGCCTCCTGAGTCCCAGCTGATGGTTAGAGGGAAAAAAACTGTTTAAACTCTTGACGCGGGGCTTCAAAGGGCTGCCCTACAGCTGATCAGTGTTAAAAGAAAACAAATGAGTAGACCGGTGCCTGCAAAAATAAATGGGTAGACCAGTGCCTGCAAAAATACATGAGTAGATCAGTGCCTGTAAGAATACATGAATAGATCAGTGCCTGCAAAAATAAATGGGTAGATCGGTACAGCTTTGCAAGCAGTTAAAAGCCTGGTAGACCAGTACTTCTGCTAAATCCTAAATAATTGTCACATGACCATCAAGCCACACCCACAAAATAAGCCACGCCCACAGAAACGGTAGTAAAAATATTTAGAACCCACCGCTGTGCTGAACCACCATCCAGTTTGTTTCCAGTAAATATTCACAGCACTGATGAATGTCTATGGAGAACCTCAGTCATCCAAGTCATGGTTATCCCACAGGTGCTTTTTTTCAAGAGGCAACTGGACTTTCTTTGCATTTCCTTGAAGACATTTCATTTCTTGCTTAAGTACTAAAGAAGCTTCTTGTATGACAAGCAACTTGTCTTCGAGAAAATACAAAGAATGTCCAGTTTGCCTCTTGAAAAAAGCACCTTTGGAACATAGCACTGGTAGTAATCTGTGAGTGGGCCCAGTTATTTTCTCCCATATAGCATCTGTACCAGGGGTGAAATGCTCCCGGTTCGGACCGGATTGCCCGATCCGGTAGCGATGGAGGCGGGTGGATCGGAGAACCGGTAGCAAAAATCCCTGCCCCCAATCCCATGCCCAGCTGAGCTGCACAATCATCAGAGGCGGGTTTTTTTACTTTTAAAAGCATTTTTTCTACAACCTCTTCGGCTGAAAAAATGCTTTTAAAAGTTTTTAAAAAGCCTCTGATGATCACGCAGCTCAGCTGGGATCGTCAAAGGCTTTTAAAAGAAAAAAAACCTGAGTTGCCTGATCGGCAGAGGCTTTTAAAAAAATGCTTTTTTAAAAAAATAAGGCAATTTAGCTGGGATCATCAGAGCCTTTTGAAAGCATTCTTTTATAACCTCTTCGCTGAAGAGGCCACCCAGTCACATTATTCCCCCCACCAAGCCACGCCCACAGATCCTGTAGTAACAAATTTTAGATTTCACCACTGATCTGTACTAATTTGGAAGGCCCTTGTATTCCACAACAATTATGTCATCCATTTTACTAGAATTCCTTAATATATCACTAAAAATCTTCTAGGAGCTGGGCCAGATCTTCCTTTTTAGGAAAGCTGTCTGTAGCTGAATTTGCTTGATCCAAAAACAAAAAACAATTTGGTTCTGGTTGGAATTCTGCTTAGTTGAGAATTCACAAGAAAATCTCAAGGCTATAGGCTTGATTAAGAAATTGGAAAAAATATACTGGAAGGAAATAGCAGCAAATCACTTTTATATAAATTCCAAGGAAACAGCATGGGTGTAGCAGCCAAGTAGCAGCCAGAGGGTGTGTCATAATGCAAAACTATTTGAATCCTTACCTTCAGTGTACAACCGTGTACTTCTTTGTATCAATATTGTTCTTATTATTCCTATTGCAATTGTCTTTCTCTGTTGTTTTATGTGTCTGTGCTTTTGTTGTAGCTGCAAACCAACTAGCAGTCTGTGGAACATATAAATATTGCAAGTCAAGATACATTACATTGGATAGATAATATTTTGTCCAAACTCAGCTAATCAGATTAGTTTGAGCGCAGAGTCTTCTCTATCCTAATCTAATCCTTAACCACTAGGTCAGTGATGGCTAACCTTTTTGCCACTGCATGCCAAAAGTGGGGGGGAGCGTGGGGGTTGTGTGCCCATACCCATAATTCAATGTGCCACGCCCCCCTGTGCATGCACGAGCGACCCCCCTGCGCGCCCACCATTTTTGGCAAGTGATGGCACAATGGGCTCGGTAGGCCCATTTTTTGCCCTCCCCAGGCTTCAAGAAAGCCTCTGGAGGTCAGAAATGGCCCATTTGCCGATTTCTGGTGGGACCGGAAGTCCCGTTTTTGCCCTCCCCAGGCTCCAGAGGCTTTCTAGGAGCCTGGGGAGGGCAAAAACGGGCCTTCTCCACACACCCCCAAGAGGCTCTCCAGAGGCTGGAAATGGCCTTTTTGCCGACTTCCGGTAGGCCCGGAAGGCCTGAAAATCAGATGCACGCGCCCGAGCTGAGCTAGGGCAATGCTAGCATGTCCACTGATATGGCTCCATGGGCCACCTGTGGCACGCATGCCATAGGTTCGCCATCATGGCACTAGGCTATCATGATTAACTTCACAATAGGCCACAGTGCTTCTAAGTTTTCTACACCCCCTCCTCCTATACCAATCTTCTTTTGAAGCACCATTGGCAATGATGAAAATGGATTGTAGAATTTTCTAAATGTCCCATAATATTGGCTGCTATCCCATATTTGTTGGTATATACAAGCAAATAGTTCATCCAGAAACACATTTATTTAAAAAGGAAAACTTCCACATGCTTCATAAAGTTAAAGGTGCTATAAACTGTTGGATATTGCTACGACGATGATAAAAGACAGGACATAAGGATTTTGTGTGGCTTGTTTGTTTGTTTTCATTGAGGATTATCTGAACAATTCATTAAGGATATTTCTGGGTGAAAGTTAATTGGAGGCTCCCATATTGAGTTTTGCACATCCCAAAAATAAATAAATAAAATTTAAAGGTTTGTAGACTTAAATTACTTCCATTCTGTGTTACTTCTAGGAACATTCATCTTTCACCTACTGGTGGGGTTTTTTTTAATTAAAAAAAAAGATAGGTCATTGCATATTTATGTATGCATACTGGCCAAATACATTTTATTCTTGCATGCTGTAATGTAAATCCTTCCCCACTGTTTTAGGCTGCATTAATTGAAAAACAAAACCAAAAGCCCATTACTATTAACAGAAATATGGGTTAATGGCTCACCACACCTTCTCATAAATGTCAGAAAATGAAAGGCAATTTTAACAAATTAAGATTCACTCTGGCATCAACTGTCTAATCTTCTGCTAAGATTAGCAGGCTCACTTATATTACATCGGAATTAATATGGTTTATCTCAGATGATCTTCCTTGCATTAAAAAAAATTAAAGCAAAATTAACAAATTGAAACTGAATGCTGGAGGGATGTGGGAGGGACTGCTGATGTGTGAAGTGACAATGTTAGCAGTTATCAAGACTGAATATGGAAGAAGCCATAAGAAGTGATTTATGTGATTTGAACTGTAAGAATCTAAATTAAGCAAGAACTAGTGAAGCAGCAGTTTGTAGCTTGATAAGAAAGAAAGTCTGAAAATAAGAGAGTCAAGATAGCAAGCATATTTGCAGAACCAAAGGCAAGAGAGGAAGCATCTTGAATCGGTAGCAGGGGTGGAGTCTAATTTTTTTTACTACCGGTACTGTGGGTGTGGCTTATTTTGTGGGCATGGCTTGATGGTCATGTGACAATTCTTTAGGATTTAGCAGAGCTACTGATCTACCAGGCTTTTAACTACTTGCAGAGCTGTACCGGTCTACCCATTTATTTTTGCAGGCACTGGTCTACCCATTTATTTTTTCAGGTACTGGTCTACTCATGTATTTTTGCAGGTACTGGTCTGCCCATTTATTTTTGCAGGCACCCGTCTATTCATTTGTTTTTGGAGGCACCGGTCTACCACCAAACTGCCTTTTACCACTGATGAGCTGTAGGGCGACCCTTTGAAGCCCCGCAGCAAGAGTTTAAACAGGTTTTTTTCCTTATAGCCCACCAGCTGGGACTCAGGAGGCAGCAATAGATTTGGGGTGGGGCCAAATAAAAGGTAAGAATAACGTGAGTGGGCAGGGGGGCGGGGGGGAAGAATCGGTTCTGTGATGTCATATCGTCACCACTACCAGCTTGGCGGAACCGGGAGGAACCCACCACTGATCGGTAGCCTCATAAAGAGCAAGCAGAATAAAAGGTGTGCAAAGAACACAGGGGAAATGTCTTATTGTCTATCTCTTGTGGTCACTATGCAGCACTGAGAGCTAGGGCAATGACATGATATTTCCAGAAAAAAATATTAACAGATATTTCCTCTTCTGAAAGTAGCACGAGACTCTCTCAGATACACCAGTACCATTCCATGCGTTTGTGATGTGCAGGAAATCAGTCATTCTAAGCCTGTTCAAAAATTTATGATCATAATGGAGCCTGCCCATTATGGTCATAAGTCATGGCGGTTGTATAGCAGGTCACCCACATGACTGACCTGATTTTATCATACTTTTTTTGTGGTGGTTATTAATCCAATGCCACGGTTGTTAAGAAAATGCTACAGTCATTAAGCGAAAGCTGCAGTCGTAAAGCGAACACCACAGTCCTTAACTGAACCGATTGGTTTCAATGAGGACCAGGTTTGCTGAAAACTGCAAGTAAATGCCAGTTTTTGGCAGAACTGTCATAAAACGTGATCATGTGATCGCAGGATGTTACAAACAGCTGCAAATGCTGGCCGGTTGCCAAGTGCCTGAAATGCAGTCACATGACTGTGTTGGGGGTGACAGCCATCAGAACGTCAGTTCCAGATCATAAGTACCTCCAGGAAGATCTGCTGTGTGTTTGAATGGCTGCTTAAATGACTGGTTGTAAGTCAAAGACTACCTGTATGGGCAAATACTTTTCCATCGACAGTTTTGAGTTTCTGGAATTTAATGGCGTCAGGAAAATATAAATATGAAATAGCATAACCCTCTTTTCAATAGTCAATATCAGTAAATATTAAAATATCCTGCAACAGAACCCATCAATGCAGACTAAAAACCATAAGAGACACCTTTGGTTTACTTTCTAATAGACATTATTTGTTTTCTTACAGCACCAGGGAAAAAAAAGATTACCTCAGAAACATTCTTGTCTGAACAAAAGTCCACTGTGCATATTTCTACTAAACAAGAGAGGGCAAACTTACCTCCTGATTTATCTACTGGTGAAATAGATTTCAGGTTTCCAACCCAACAAGGAAAGAATCTCTAAACTTTGGCTTTCACAAAAAAGTCAGAAGAAACAAGAAATCAGGAATGAAACTTTACCCTTGAAAAGAATCATACATGCAAGTGGGAAAGGTGGGAAAGTAATAGGAACAACTCAGTAGCATCATTGAGCTGATTTCTTTTCAGTGACGATGGATGAGCGATGTAGTCATGGTTAATGCAAATGTTGATGGTATTGTTTCCCCTGATAAAAAGATGAGAACAATTTCATACACCTTTCAATTTAGGCCTAAAAACTGAATAGAGATAGGTTGACAGATGGGAGATCGTGGAGAAAGTTTTCTGAAGGACTCCTTATGTTGCCGTTTTGAATTTTATTCATTTAATTTTAATTGGAAAAAGTGGAAGCATCACTATAGTGCTGCTTTCCAAATGAAACTGGTCTGGGTCTGTGCCATTGACATCTGAGGTCCTGGATGTGACAGAGAAGATTATGTATAACTGTGGGTATCACAGCCACCCTCTGACCTCCAGTTTAACAGATACTGTTGACAAATGGTCTATCAACCCCTTTCACTACAATTCTATATTTCCTCTCAACTGGAGTAAGAGAAAGAAGGAAAGAAACTTCTGAATTGTGAGTAAACATCTGCTCTCGTAATGTTGGATTTAGACTCCCAAGTTTGTAAATTGTCAATAAAATACTTTATTTTAATAGAAGAGAATAATAGAATTATTTATTTATTTATTTATTTATTTATTTTTCATATTTCTATGCCGTCCACTCTCCGAGGACTCTGGGTGGCTTACACCAAAGACAGTATACTAAATAGCGTATTGCCCCCAACAATTTGGGTCCTCATTTTACCCACCTCGGAAGGATGGAAGGCTGAGTCAACCTTGAGCCGGTGAGATTTGATCCGCTGATCTGCTGAACTAGCAGTCAACTGAAGTAGCTGCAGTACTGCACTCTAACCACTGTGTCACCTCGGCTCTGATAATATCTGATAATATCCACCTGATAATATCATCAGCCAAAACCATTTTCAAGCTGGATTCTTTCAAATTTAAATAGTGAAAAAATATTCTCTTCCTGTCAGATGGACCAAACTATTGTTTTCTTAAAAACTTAATTTCAAAATGTTTATTTCAAAACTATATAAGAAAGAAGCACAGAAAAAAGGGGAAGGAATCTTTAGAATAAGTTTTTAAAATGATAAAGGTTCCCAAATGTAATGAGATGCTAGAGAAAACAGCTCTTTAGATTCCTCTTGGGAGCTCTAGTTGCCAAAGACAGACATAATATTTTCTCATTATTAGCTCTTCAACAAAAGATAACATGGTATCGTGTTTTGTTTTGGGGGGGGTTCCCCCATCACTAAGAAGAAGGGGCATTTTCCACAAGTAATTTAGAGAAGAAAATAGGAAGGCACAGTGGCTTTGCAACTCGTTGTGATGCATAATTGTCTTAGCAAAATAGACAGGCTGTGAATAACACTGTAGATTTTACCACAGTTAGAAAGCTCCAGAGAAATCAGATTTAGGTGGGTAGAAGATGAAGGGATAGTTCCATAAATGAAGTGCTGCCAATATAACTTCAGCCCTTCAGGCAAAATATTTGCATGTACATCTCAAACCTGAGTAGCAGGTTTGAGACCCTCTCCTTTCTAAGTCTTATCGGTGATGTCATGGTAGAGGACAATTACTTGTACTGAGGAGCCTTCAGTCATTTCCCCTAAATAAGTATACAGCTGAAATGGCTAAAGATTCCCTACCGCAAGTAATTACTACATGTGAGTTTTCTCTAGCTACATCCAATTCTTGTATTCATAGAACAGTATATAATAGGAATTGGCTTTACATTGCCTCAGTGATGGCTGGATAATGTTAGAAGGTGTTCCAGGTGATTAATAAGAAAACTAATCAGCAAATATTTAGTTCATACAGAAAGCTTCATAATAAGGAACCTTACTGCAAACAAGTGGGCTTGAACTCATTCTTCCCCATCATCAACATGATCTGGAATGGAGAAGCGACTCATAGCAATAGCATTTAGACTTATATACCACTCCATAGTGCTTTACGGCACTCTGAGTGGTTTACAAATGTCAGCATATTGCCCCCAATAATCTGGGTCCTCATTTTACCCACCTTGGAAGGATGGAAGACTGAGTCAACCTTGAGCTGGTCAGGATCGAACTCCTGGCTGTAGGCAGAGTTAGCCTGCAATACTGTACTTTAACCACTGTGCCACTATGGTTCATGGCAACAATCATGTTCTATATGCCCAGGGCTACTGTCTGAACAGTATTGTGTCCACATCCCTGATCTGCTTCACTCAAACAGTTAATATTTACTCACATTTACTCACTCACTGAGGTTATAAGGCTATGACTCTTGGAATTAAGAATTTAGAAGCTGCAAACAAAAGTTTTGAAATACATGAGGCAATTTCAATTTGAAGAAGGAAGATCCCATAAGATTATTAAAACCAGTGTCTAAAAATATTCAACAGGACTATCGAACACTTTAAAAGAGGGGTTAAATGTTCATTCCAACTGTTATGTACTTTCCTAATTATAATGTTCTTAAAATGAAATGAGATTTATTTCAGAGTTTAAAATGGAAACTCGTTCTCAAAAACAATCTGCTAAAGAACATTCCTGTGGAAATAACCCTTTTTCTTTAAATCACAAGCATTTGGTAAAATCTGCCATAAATCCTTCCAATTTACCTTTAGACTTTAATATCTCCCCAAGGACACCAAGCCAAAGGAGAATTAGAGCCGAGGAGGAGGAGCAGCAGCAATAGCAGCAGCAGCAGCAGTGGGGATTCTATATGTCACACTTTTTGTATATAAAATGGATATACAATATTAGGGACAGAATAAACCCCTCCCATATTTAAAAACAACTTCTTTAAATAAGTAAAGTCTTAGAAAACAATAGGGCAAGCAAAAAATTAGATTAAGGATGTGGGTGGGTGGGAGGGAGGGAGGGAGGAAGGAAGGAAGGAAGGAAGGAAGGAAGGAAGGAAGGAAGGAAGGAAAGAAAGAAGGAAAGAAAGAAGGAGTCAATGGCAACACAACTGAATGAAGTAAATCAAATAGACACATCAGATTCAGACTATTGGTCTTTAAAAAATAATATATTAAGCAAATAAGTTTCTTATTTTTTTTAAAATAGCAAACAAACTTATGGAAGAAAGTGTTGACCAACCATTATAAGGAAAAGCTTCTCAAGTTAAGTAGCAGTTCAAGTATATAGTGATTGGCTATCTACTCTGCTTAGTTTTTAATTCTTCATTTATTGTCCACCAATTGAGATGCAACAGATTACTGATGGATAAGGTGACCCTTAAGAGAAAATTAATTCCCAGTTGCTAAATTAAATGACAGTTCACAATATTATAATACAAATTCTACAGAGTGAACAAAGAACAAATATGCTTTTCAGTTAATCATAATTGTTGTCATCATGCTAGCCTTTGGCGTGCAAGTACAATTATTTTTCATTTCAATAGAAGTAAAAGACTGTGATTGGTAAGAATGATTGAACACAACAAAATGTTTTGGAAGGAAAGAATAAAGTAAACAGATATTTTTCAGCATTAGAGATGAGAGAAAGTTTCAACTAGCTATGTATGCTATTAAGCAGATGGAGGTAAACATGCAGTGAATAATTGGACCTCAAGAAAAAGTCCATTCCTGATTCCTCCTGGTCATTCCATTCTGATTTACTCTCCAGGTCCAAAGGAAAATAAATCTGTTTTCTTTCTTCCCTTAATAATATAAATATAATGACTGAATATTAAAAATAAATAGAGTGTTGATGGGCACCTTTTACTGAAATATGTTTAAGGAGTTTTGAACAGCACATACTTTGAAAACTTAAACCAGTAGGGACATCAAGCATCCTTTTTCAGATCATCTGTCAGAAAGCTGAGGAAGATTGAAAAACCAACATAAATGCAACTCAGTTGGTGGCAGTAAAGCTGTTGTGAGCCAGGAAAATTACTAGGATACAATAAACAGAATTTTCAGAAATAGTTGATAGGTAGGTAGCTATTGTGGGATAGGACAAGAGGCTGCCAATAGTCAAGATGGAGAATGGAGAGGCAAGAAATGAGTTTGGGACTAGGAAGCTTAGACCCACCTAAAACACACACGTTTGGGGTAGGGAGCTATAGAAGAGGAGAAGAGGAAAAGTTGGACATTTTGGAACTAGCAAAGCACAGTATTTCCTTACTCCAGAAATATTACTTTTGAGTAAGAGATAGAGAGAGAAAAGTTCTTTCTCATGCAGCACTTTGCCTACCTGGGATTCTACTCCCTACAGCTAACAAAGGTAGAGGGCAACTTGAGGTAGGCAAAAGGTCCAAAGGATTTTTTAGTAATTTAATTAGCTATAGATAGTGAGAGAAACTGGAAGCTTCAACAATGATAACATTGTCCATTGAAAGAAAAGCAAGGTTTCAACAGTCAAGGAGAGGAGTAGAATAAACTCAGGTGGTCCAGAGAGCCTGAAGACCTGAATCTATTGGAAGGACTTAGTAGACAAAGAAAAGGCTACCTGATTTTTTTTTACAGTGTTTGTTGTTTCAATATACCCTCTGTTTTTGACATATTTAGTCCAGATGTGTGTTCTACTTACCTTTACTACCGGTTTGCAATGGGAGCGCTTCTGTGCATGCGCAGATCGTCAATTATGACATCCGTCTGGGTGGGCGGACCCTCCCGCCACTTTTACTACCGGTTCTAACAGAACCAGGAGCAACCCACCACTGATTTAGTCAGACCTTTAAGGAGAACTAGTCTGGGACATGAAAGAGAGTACTCTGAGGTCTCATCAAGCCTCCCTGAAGGATGTTGCAGACACTTCCATTACACTCAATAACTTCATGTTGTTTAATATCAGTATTATATCTGCACTGAGATTTACAAGCTGATTCTTCACAATACAAGTTAAATCTGTAAATTTTCACAGTTAGAAAAGGGATTTTTTTCCCCCTTATTTGAATGCTCCTAGAAGGGAAGGAAACACCCTTTATAGCCCTTTCTAGTGAGAGATTAGGCTTAATGAATATAATTCTGGAATAACTGAAAAGTATTCTGAATGGGGGATTGGTGGACAAATTAGTTCTCAAAATCATGGCCAGCTACTGTGTCACAGCAGAACATGTTAAGAAGAAAAAGTTTGGCAAATGTGTCAATATTTGCATTCTGGTTAGAAATATTACAAAATTAGTACAAAGAAGGGGAGTTAAGAAAATCATGGTAAAAGTTCCCAATGTATCACCCAAGTTGGGGAAGAAAATTTACTGATAGTTTCTAATTAAAACTTATTGTTTTAAAATAAGTTACAGTTGTGTTCTTTTTCTTTCATTAATAAGAAATATTGTTTTTTTCTTCTTTAAAGATTTTTTCTTAGTAACTTTCACAGATGCCAAAATAAAGCCACAGACCAAGTGATCCATTATGTGCGTTTACAATACAAATACAGGAAGGGCACTGGCTATCTAACTGTCAAATGCTTAATTAGCCCAGTTCTTCTATTTACAGTACAATACTGTTTTCTAAGGATGGTGACAAAATAAGTCACTCAAAGAACTTTTGCTTGACTTAATGAGCTGAGATTTTAAAGTTGAGACTTGCAGAAGGAAAGAAAAAATCCTCTTTAGGACTTGAAATTGAAAATAATTATGTTTGATTCTGCAGTTCCAATTCATTGTATTCATGCCATAAAAACGTATATGATATAAGTTGGGAAGCTGTGGTATATGATATACTTAGGGAGAAGAAAGGGGGAGGGGGAGGGGGAGGAGGACAAGGAGGAGGAGGAGGAGGAGGAGGAGGAGAGGAAGGAGAAGAAGAAGAAGAAGAAGAAGAAGAAGAAGAAGAAGAAGAAGAAGAAGAAGAAGAAGAAGAAGAAGAAGAAGAAGAAGAAG
>WNWU01000003.1:15367526-15412927 GCA_012654045.1 Ptyas mucosa
AGAAGAAGAAGAAGAAGAAGAAGAAGAAGAAGAAGAAGAAGAAGAAGGAGAAGAAGAAGAAGAAGAAGAAGAATTTTATATCTTCAATGACTTCTTTAACCAACTGGATATATACGTCAGTTAAAAATTTGTGGTTTATGCAATTAAGGCAGAGAGGAATATTAACTCTGACATAGATGTTCAGTTAATGCTTGAGGGAAGGACTGTAATTCAAGAAAAATTGGGAAGCCAGAAACAATGTCCCTATCATGAGAAATTTGACATTCATTAATCTACTAAGAAAGCTGAAGAGCAGAGGTGAAATGCTCCCGGTTCGGACTGGCTCGAGCGAGTAGGTAGCGATGGTGGCAGGCAGTTTGGAGAACCGGTAGCAAAAGTCCCTGCCCCCACCCCCCATGCCCAGCTGAGCCACACGATCATCAGAGCCTTTTTTTTTCTTTTAAATGGCTCTGACGATCCAAGCTCTGCCGATCCCAGCTGAGTTGCCTGCCGATCAGGCAACTCAGCTGGGATTGTCAGAGCCTTTTGAGAACATTTTTTACATGGTTTTACATGTAAAAAATGGTTTTAAAAGTAAAAAAAAATTGGCCACGCCTACCCAGTCACATTAACCAAACACCACCCCCCCCAAGCCATGCCCACAGAACCGGTAGTAACAAATTTTAGATTTCACCCCTGCTGAAGAGTATAACTCAGTAGCTTTCAGAATAGTTGAAATTAGTGAAGAAATAGGAATCACAGCAGAAAATTGCAAGCTAAGAAGATGGTAATACAAAATAATTTTAGTTCAAGTTGTTCAGATGACAAATCCAAAAAAGAGATGGGGAGAAAATACCAAAGAATAAGACTGGGAATAAAATATCACTCTTAATCTCATAGAATTTTTCTAGTTACAGATCTCCATGTACTTTGGTGTTTTAGATCATAGGCTGAAGTTGAAGAGACTCGGCTCATTGTGGAATATATACCGCATATACTCGAATATAAGCCAAGTTTTTCAGCCCGTTTTTCAGGCTGAAAAATGCCCCCTCAGCTTATATTCAGGTCACGAAAAAAATGACTTTTTCCCTGCAACTGGCTCCCAAGGCTTGCTAGGGGCAGGAGGGGGGTGCCTAGCAAGACTCTCTGCAGCCCCCTGGAAGCAAAAACAGGCTGGGGGAGGGGGCTTAAAGGGAGAAAGAAACAAAGAAATCCTCACGTTTAGGGAGATCCCATGTGCACTGGCCTTGAGTTGAGAGCTGATTGTAATTGGCTGCTAGCTAACCTTCTTGTAATTGGCTGCTAGCTAGTGGGTTCTCCTAGCTTGGCTGTCTCATGAATTCTGGGAGTTGAAGTCCACAGGTTGTAAAAGGACCACATTTGCCCAGCCCTGGTATCTCTTAACAGAGGCTTCAACTTGCCTGAAATTAGATCAAGCCAGTGACTGGGTGGGCGTGGCTAGCTGGTCATGTGATATATGTGTATAGGGACTACTCAGAGGGCTGAAAAAAGTCATTTCCGACAGGTCCTCACACTTCTGACTGGTCCTCACACTTATGACCATCCTCACATTTATGCCCGTGCAGCATTCTTAAAACCATGTCACTCATTTCACAACTGCTTCTCTTTACCATGGTGACAAGATAGGGCAAAAACGTAAAATGTGAGGACAGTTGTAAGTTCGAGGACTGGTCACAAGTGCGAGGACCAGTCAAAAATAACTTTTTCAGCTCTCTGAGTAGTCCATATGTACAAAAGGACTACCCAGAGGGCTGAAAAAAGTGATTTCTGACAGGTCCTCGCACTTTCGACAGGTCTTTTTTTATTTTGAAATTTACCAGTAGTCACTGCATTTCCCACCCCCGGCTTATACTTGAGTCAATGAGTTTTCCCAGTTTGGGGGGGTAAAATTGGGGGGGGGTCGGCTTATATTCGGGTCGGCTTATACTCGAGTATATACAGTACAATACCGAGAAAGTAGGATATAAATATTAAAATCCCTGCAGATTTTTTTAACATTGCAGATGAATATGGAGACAGGATGAAAGAGATTAACCATGTAGTAACTATGGAGAAATGATTAGGACTGCCTTGTTATTAACATGTTATTGTTATCTAACTTGATTACTTGTTCTTGAAATATTTAGTCCGTAACCAACCTAATTTATAAGCAGGCTTTTGACTACTATTCTATCTGCCTCCTGTCATTTTTCAATTGCAAAAGGCTTTCTAAGAACAAGTACGTATTTCTCCCCACTCAACCGCCTAAAATGCTACTGAACCTAAAACTTTGTTGCATGCAAAGGGTGTACTCAGATGCTATACTACTGGCTGTAGGCTTTATTTCATTACTCTATTTTTAAAAAGCAATATTTTTATTTTGTATCTGAGGACAAATCTCCTCTTCACACCCAGCTAAGCCAGCAGGGGAATTCTATGTGCCTATTAAAGGAAAAAAATGCAGAGAAAAATCATATTGGCACTTTAAAAGCAATGTGTACTCTTCACTCATAGCAGCTCTAATTTCCTTCATGGGGTTTGATGTGCACCGCATTAGTAGCACAATAATTGTATTGTATCTCACATTCTCCAGCTTTAACTTGATTTCTGAAAATTAACCCAGTTCCAATGGAAAAGTCATTTCCCATTTTCCTGCCTCATCTTATTGAAACCTTTCTTAAATGAACTTGCCAAAGGATAAAAGACTGCTGGGGTTTTTTTCACTCTGACTTCCCTGATTTTGTTTATCTTCCTGAGAAAGTAAATTTAAGAATAATTTTTGACAAGAAAGAAATCAGACCTGATACCTGAAAACAATTTAATCTGACAGCAGTGACACCTAGAAGTAGAAAATTGCACCAGTCATTTTTAATACTCTGTCAAAATTTATTAGCTTTTGACGAATAACTTGTTTAACATTTATAAATGGAACTTCTAACCCAGAATACAAGGTGGCTGCTCAAACTGCTGGAAAGAAACATTTTATATTAGGTTCGAGAACTGATTGTTAGAGCTTAATTATGACCCCATGTACTAGAAAATCTTGGAGCAAAAAAAAAAAAAAAAAGCTACAACCTTAACTTTATCTATTTGCATGGCATAAGACTTCTAAGATTTTTATTTATTTATTTAGGAAGTCATAATTTTATATGTGGCAGGAGCTCTTCAGAAAAATGTCCCAGTCAGCATTTCTACTGATGGCCTACTTAGACTTGACGCATTGTACTAGCTCTCAGCCAGAACTTGGTTCTTTAAAACTTTTCAGTTACAAAAAAATTTCCCAGCTGGAACTGGGTTAATTTCTGAAAAATTAACCCACTTCCAATGGAAAAGTCATTTCCCATTTTCCTGCCTCATGTTATTGAAACCTTTCTTAAGTGAACTTACCAGAGGATAAAATACTGGTATTATATCCTAGAAGTATATAACACTAACAGAGGTGCAGTGGTGGGATTCAAATAATTTAACAACCGGTTCTCTGCCCTAATGACCAGCTGGGTAGGCGTGGCTCAGTGGTCATGTGACTGTGTGGGCGTGGCCAACTCAACATCACTCACATTGATGGGCACTTCGCCTTAGCTGTTACATTGTAATAAGGGTTAACCAGAGAGACAGTTTCTGTAAGCAGGGCAATAAAGATTAGACTAAAGACAACACCAGAATGTTTCCTTCCTGCCTTCCTTACAGGATTAGCCCTGTAAAGTGGAAAAAAACAAAATAAGTTTTCTTCCAACAACCAGTTCTCCTGAATAGGTGCGAACTGGCTGAATCCCACCACTGCAGAGGTGGTATTCAGCTGGTTCAGACCCAGCACCGTGAGATGTGTGCATGTTTGCTGTGGAGGGGCAGCCCTTCTTAACAAGCTCCAAACTGTTGCTGCAAGCCTGGGTTCCCCGCACGAGTGCTGGAAGTCTGGTACTCTGGCACACTCATCTCTGTTTCCCTCTATGACTGGCCTTGGAAAAGCCTGCCCTCACAATCGCATGCCAGCAGCCAGAGCTGGGCCTGCAGCAGCAGCAACAGTTTGGAGCTTATTAAGAAGGACTGCTCCTCTATCCCAGCCATGTGTTTTCCAGTCTGGGCTGCTTGGAGTGAAAAGCATGTAATACGCTTCTGCTACTGAGATTTCCTGAATGAGCACTGGAAGAAAATTGGCCGATATTCGGCTGCAGCCAGAGCTGGGCTTGGAAGAGCAGCAGACAGATTTCAGGGCAAACAATCTACTACTCAAGCTCCCAATGCCCGAACTGGCAAGCTGGAAGAGAGATTTGCCATCATGCTGGTGAGTAGTTGAGTAGGCTTTTTGCTTTCCTCCCCAACCCATCCCGATCCAGCACAATGCAGACAGCCCAATGGAGGAGGAAAATGGGTTGTTTCCATCGGCCCTTCTCTTTTTTTTCCTCTAGCCTCCTTTTGCCAGCATTCGGCAGGCAGGTTCGTCAGGCAGTCACGACCTTTAGATGGGATTTTATTTTGTCAGCCCAAGGGCGTTGGGGGGGAAGTACATAGGAAGTTGCCCTGTCTCTGCAGCATCGGTCATGTGACTGAGTGGGCATGGTCAACTCGATGTCACTCACAGCAAGGTGCCACCTCACCTTGCCGTGAGTGACGTCGAGTGGGCCATGCCTACTCAGTCACATGACCCCACCAAGCCACGCACACTAAGCCACACCTACAGAACCGATAGTAAAAAATTTTGAATCCCACCACTGAACACTAACCCCGGCCATCTGCCCACCATTTGCTATAATTTTATAAGTCAAATCTTAAGCTTTCCCTTAGGCAACCCCACAATTCATTTGATTGTGGGATTTGATATAACATCTTCTCTCAACTTAGGCACCTGGCTTTGGAATTCCAAAATGTTCCTTCTAATTCTAATTTCAGATGTACTTGCTCCCAATTTAAATTCAGTTTTGTAACTTAAAAGGTCATCGTTAATCTTTTCCCATACAAGTGACACATATTTTTTTTAAAAAAACTAGAAATAACACCATAGTCATAGACCTCCAAGAGGTTTTGAAAATATGGCTAGACTTGCCCCAAAGTATTGTGTTAATTGCTGTCTTGAAAATATATGCCATTTATTCTGTCATAAACTAAGAACGGCACAGTGGCTTAGAGGTGAAGATACTCACTTCCCACCCGGAATGTTGAGAGTTCTATCCTAGGCAGCAACAGATGTTTCTCTGTCAAAGTGCAATGAGAAGATATCTGCTGTGATCTCCGCATAGGCATAAGGAAGGGCATCCAGCCAGTAAATGTTCAGCTCCATTCAGTTGCCCTGAATCAAGGGATTACAGGATCATAAAAAGAAAAGAAAAATCTGTTATGAGGTCTGTGTGATTAAGGAAAGCATCTGCAATTAAAGGAAATCTGAACAGTATTCCTTAACAGCTACAGCCCTTATACACTTGACTCTGTATTTCAGGCAATGTTCCATAAAAGAAAGCCAGATTTGCCTATATTTAAGACTATGGACATTTTTTTCAACAGGAAATTCATTCCATTCCTTCCTTCCTTCCTTCTGATTGATTGATTGAGGTATGGCATTGCTATTCCTTCCTATTTGTGTTTGAATTGTGCACGGACAGGTCCTGGTCTGTAGAAATAATTCAACAAATATTTGACAGGGAAGACAAAAATCAGATATAGAACAATAGAACAACTCAACTCTTCAAAAACTCAACAGCACTCATGGCAAAGTGGAAGGACTATGCAGATGATTACTTCAAATCATTTCAATAGTATGAATGAACCCAAAGGAATACATTCTCTTCAAATTATCTGGCCAAATTTCTATTGACTTCAGACTTGCTATGTCAGCCCATACTAATGTACTTTACATGCAGTAGGTTTGTTTTTTTAATTAAAAGGTTATATTATCCCGATACATAGGATGTTTGGAATTTTATTGCTTATTCAAGTTCCAATACCTCAGCCAAACTCCCTATAAATAGAGAGGGAATTCCTTTTTCTGAAATGCCCGCTGCTTGTTGATTTCAAAAGTGCAATTATGCAAAATGGTTCATCAAATTCATCCAAGCAATGCCTTTCTCGCTCCCTCCTGCTTTTATTTTAAGTCCAGAAGTAATATTGCTTGATGCTACAAATCCACTGAACAGATTATTAAACTAGCTGTAGGCATTGATAGCTAGAAAACTAATTTTACTGAGGCATCTGATATTTCATGTTCATTTTAAAAGGAGCAATAGAACAAATAAACACCATGCCAGATGTTCAGTGTCAAAGCAACTGAGTTGTTTTCAGCTGAGCCTAGCAATTCTCGCACGGTATCATGGGAGTTGACATCTCTTGCAGGGCAGCAGATGAAATCAGGTGTTGAGCACAGAGGGAGCACAATTTACTATAAACAGTTTTATCAGTCTCAGCAAAAAGTTTGTTGCTTGAAGAATTAAAAAAAAACCTCCATCCCTACAAACAAAGATGTTAATATCTATACAAGATAAATGCTTGCCCTTCTGTAGACATTAAGCCATTTTTTGTGCAGTCTTTGCAGAATTTGTAAAGTGAATTATAGAACAATTTGCTGTGTCTTTGATGTAATAACTCTAAAGTTGCACTCAAAGATCACACAGATCTGCAGGGGAGGTGCAAACATGACTGGTTTTAATTGGCAAACAGTAGAGATGGCATTCAAAGAAATATTGCTTTTAGTTAGACAGGGCCTTGGTTGAATTCATCTCTCCATGGGCATTTGCCAAGAAAAGCTGACATAACCCCAAAGAACATAATTGCAAGAACCTCTGATAGACAAGATAGTTAGCATGCTGCGTAAATGCCCATGTTGTTAATTCAAACATTCAAGGGGGGAAAAATCAGTTAATCTTAGCCACATTCGCCCTGAGCTAAGTTGTACGGTATTGTATTTACCCTGAGCTGAGTTGTCAATAGTATTTCATTCCAGGTTGTCATATTTATAGGATTATCATCTTTATCTTCATTGTAATGCCCATAAATTTCCTTCAAGGTATGCTAGCCATCAAACCATTGAGCAAACGCATTCATTTTATTTCAGAAATGCAAGTTTTGCATTTAGGAAATACAATAAGAAGCGGTGTAATTTTGCAAAATAGTTTGTCTTAGTTAGTTGACCTTTAACGTATGAAAGCTTGACAACTGTTCAATGTTTTGTGTCCTGTGACACCAACATAAGCAATGTCTTCAGGCTTTTAAATTGTAGTCCTAGTTTCTATAATTTATCATGGTAAAGAATACTTAGCATTTGAACCATACTTATAATTTATCATGAAAATCTTAGCAGAAATGTCACAGGAAGCTAAAAAGGTACTTTAATGTTTCTTTCAAAAGGAAAAAAAAGCAAAGAAATAGTTATAGGGCACTCTTGACTTCCTGATTCAAATGTTTAACAACCCTATCTATACATCTGCCTTTAAATAAATAAATAAATCACAATTTTCAAAATGGATCCTATTACAAGTTTTACATTGCTAAATTTCAATGGTTTCCAAATAGCTGGAGCAAAGAAAATAAAGATTTCAGCAATAATATTGTGTTTTGATTTTTGTGTGTGCATGATTGCTTTGATAGAATCCCCCCAAAATTATCTTTGATTTAGCTAATTATTTTCTTACAAAATCCTACAGTTCAAAGAGGCAATGAAGTCCAGCCTCCTACTTGATAAGGAACCCAGTTTAAAGCAAGTCCAGCATTTCTCTGAACATTTCCAGCAAAGTGAAGCCCACCATCAATCTAGATAACTGGTTCCATCGCTGAATTGCTTTTGCTATTATAAAGATTTTTTTATATAGCATTGGGTTAGAAGCTGCCACCTTCTTACTTAAAAATTTTGCTTTGTGGCCTGCCTAAAATGATAGAAAATGAATTTTGAACTTTATGACATCCATTCAAGCATTTGGAGTGTTATCATATCACCCCTTCAGTCATCTCTTCTCAAATTGAGTTTATTTCATCTCTCTCTTTATAGTACTTGACTTCAAGTCTCTTCAAGTCTCTTGACTATTTCCTTTGCTATTCTCTGAAACATTCCAGTTTATTCTATAATTTTTTGATAGTGTAGTTTCCAGAACAGGACAGAACAGGACTAATGTGAGTAAATAATAAGTAAAACTTTCATTTCCTAAGATTCTGGTCATTTCCTACATTTCAGTTGATAAAGTTTAAAATTGCATTAGTTAACCTATTTTCCTCTCTGCTTATTATTTCATGATCTACTATTACAAAACTATTTCTCCATCAGTGGTGGGTTGCCCCCAGTTCGCACCGGTTCTATAGAGCTGGTAGTAAACCCGGCAGGAGGCTCCGCCCACCGATTTGAAACCCATTACTATCAGACAGTATCAAAGATACTGTCCATTTGAACTGAAGCTAAGTTACCCAAAACAATGAGGAAAATAAGACAACTGATCCAGGAACAGGGGCAAAAGAGCAACAGAAATGGTGATGGATGGAGAACCAGGAATGAAAGCAGAAAGCAGCTGTAAAGTTGCAACTTGTACTAGGGTAGAGGTTCTAGTTGGTAAACTGGTGACAGATGGCTTGTGATTGAGCCTGAAAAATGGCAGCATGGAAACTTAGTGCAAAATGCAAAGTTTCAGAGTTTTGAACCACTGTTGGCGAGCTAAGAACAGAGTATTACTGAAGAAGCAGTTCTACTCCAAAGAGAGAAGACATCTACAAAAGATGACTGAGGTGCTGGTTTTCAAGAAGGGAGAGGACTCTAGGCTACTTTAATAGGGAAGATACTCCAGGCAAAGGTGATTGAATTTTTTTTTCTATTTCCTTTCCATTTATTTATTTATTTATTTATTTAGTTAGTTAGTTAGTTAGTTAGTCACATTTCTATGCCGCCCAACTCCCAAGGGACTCTTTTACCAAATCTGGGGAAGCAACTAAATAAAGGGAGTGGATAGAGAAGTGAAAAGACCTGAGAAAAAAGGGGAAGGTATCAGAGAAAAAGAGAAACTTCACCTAAGATATCTTAGTCCATACTACTTAAAATGCTACTTAAAAATAGGCTATCGAAAATAAGAGCCTAGAAAGAAATAGGACTAAAAATACAGAGTGTTTTAAAAACTGAAGATTAGAATAAGAGATAGAAAACAAAATTGCAAATCTCAAAACATAAGGAATAGGAAATGATTCAGAATTAAAGATTCACAACATTGTAATGTTACAAAATGGTTTATTCTTCAGTGTAGTTATGTTTTTTGCCAATTTTCTTTGGGGGAGGGGGTAAGAAAAAACTTTTCCTTTTGATTAAAACAAAAGTATATTCTTTAGATCTGTTGCCATCCATGAGCCTACATCAGGTATCTCACTCAATGCTTTACTTCACTTTGATAATGAACTACCAATGAGCACTGATGGAGAAATATTTCTGAGTGCGATATGTAACCATTTAATTTTCATGCCTTTCAACTCACGCTTAACTTGCTTGCTAGTCAGAATGTCGTGGGATGCTTAATTAAAAATTGTGCTGAAGTCAAGATATAGTCTATCTACATCAAGGAAGTTTGCCAGTCAGAACATGATTAATCATTAATCATTAATCTGGAAAGACCTCTTCTTGATAAATCCATCTTGACTGCTGATCATTATTATTGTTTTCAAAATGCTTGCACACTGATTTCTTCCTAGTTGTTCATGTCAGTTTGATAAGGCTTAATAACTGCTTCTAAAAGAACCTTCAAAACAAATGTGAATATACTATCTATTTACAACTCTTTAAAGTAGATCTGTTTGTAGTTTTGGAAAAGATGGATGGCGGCTCAATATTTTTCTATGGATACAGAGTATTTATAAAGAATAAAAAAAAAATAAAAGTAAATGTCTCTTTATTACAACAATGTTATATTTGAAAGGGACACGACAAAATTGTCTCCTTTTCCCTTCTTAATAATTATTGGCATTAGAATCTTTTGCAATCCAACTATTTCAAGAAAACAAAATTCCAAGAGTCAAACTAGTAATGCAAGAACATAAATTGAAATAATTTACTGACACCATTATTCTTACAATTACTCAACCTGAAGACTAATACCATTAATGGAACATGTAATTTTGTTTCAGGCTACTGGGTTAATTTTTTTAAAAAAAACACTGATCTGATAGAGACAAAAACAATACTTGTATCAAATAACATACTGTAACTGTTGTAAAGAAGATCAAATATTTGAGAATCTACTTGAACAAAACACACATATTTTTTAAAAAATCGAGTTAATGAAATAATGGAAAGCATGATAGCAGATATTTCTAGATGAGGAAAAATCTAAATTTATTCTGATTGTAAAGAATTGCAGTAATTAAAGTGAGCATTCTGCCAAGGTTGGTTTCCTCATTCAAATGAGTCCAATTCAGGTTAAAAATAAGGTAGTAAGGAGAGACAAGTAATAAACAATGTTATTTCTATGGAAGGAAACAGACTTCCACATGTTTGTATAACAATATTTGGGTTCTGTTCTGACCAACAGAAACAATTTATAAGAGACCATACCTGAAGACAGCAGAATAGAAGAGAAGGAACTGGAGAAAAATAACAAAATACAAAGACCTGAAAATAGAAATAGAATGACTGTGACAAAAGAAAGCAAAGGTAGTACTAGTAGTAATAGACACCTTGGATGCAATCCCGAAACAACTGGAGCATCTCTTGAACACCATCAGCATTGACAAATTCACCATCAGTCAATTCAGGAGTGGGTTCTACTTACCTTTACTACCGGTTTGCAATGGGGCTGTGTGCACGCTCTTGCTTCTCGCGCAGGCGCGTGCTCTTCTGAGCATGTGCAGAAGTGTTTTGATGATGTCAGGGTCAGTGGGTGGAGCCTTCCGCCAGTTTTACTACCGGATCTATAGAACTGGTGTGAACCGGGGGCAACCCACCACTGAGTCAATTGCAAAAGGCAGCTTTACTCAGAACAGCTTACATCCTGCGATGTTACCTTTAACAAGCTTCCCCGTCTGCCTGTCTCAGGACATTGGGAAGAACTCGATAGGTGCATAAAAATGCCAAATCTACTCTGAACATCTGGCTGACTGCAACAAATAGTAAAGAATATATTGACTATCTGAGAGAACATATAGAAAAAGAATAATCCTAGGCTTCTGTCGCTGGCCTCCACCTATATGAAATGTCTTTTTTAATTAAAAGAAAATAGCAAGAAATTCATCTAGTGAGAAATTAGTAATTTGTTTAGATTCCAAGGTTTAATTATTAAAAATATCAAGATGAACTCTGATGAAACTCTTTCACACATTAGTCCAGTCTACCTGGTTCAGTTCTTTCAAATAAGTAGCAGAGCATTAAAGAACTGAGGAAACAAGGTATAATAATGAGCTAGCTATATAAAAGATTATATCACTAGACAATTACCATAAATTGGCGCAACAAATTAAAACGGATTTGGAGAAGTGGAAAACTCTACAATTGTCATTGATGGGAAAAATAACTCCTATAAAAATGAATATCTTGCCAAGATTACTATATTTATTTCGAACAACACTAATAAAACTGGAAAAAAATACTTTGAAGAATTAAATAAAACAATATTAAAATATATTTGGCAAAGGAAAAAAGCAAGGATAAGTTTAAAAATGTTGCAAGACTCTAAAAATAGACGTGGTTTTGGCTACCAGAATGGGAATTGTATTACCAGGCCTCGATACTTACTTGGGTGGAGGAATGGATTAGCCTGAGGAACAAAAGACTATTGACCTTGGAGGGACATGATCTTGAACTAGGTTGGCATGCTTTTTTATGGTATGGAAAAAACAAAATACATAGCTATTTCCAAAGACACTATATTAGGAATGCATTATTATTACTATGGGAAAAAATTAAAGAACAACATTATTTGAAAATACCTGTCTGGCTCTCTACAATGGAGGAACTGATTTATCCAAATGTTATTGAGAATGTTACCAGATATAAAGATATTTTAAATGAAAAGGGGGAACTTAAAACTAAGCAGGAAATGAGTGACCAAGGGATTGAGATAACATGGTGGTCATATGTGCAGATAAAATCTAGATATGAGAAAGATGTTAAAATGTATGGTTTATATAGAGAATTAACAGAACTAGATCAGAGATTAACAGGAACAAATGAAAAATTAATAAAGAAAACATAACTATTTGTTAAGTATTAAGATGGAAGATGAACAAATAAAAGAGACGATGATAGTATGGGCTAAACATTTTGACTATCCGATTGAGTTAGATAAATGGCAGAAATTATGGGATAGAAACTATAAACTAAACAATATCTAGTGCATACAAAGAAAATCTTTATAAAATGTTTTATAGTGGCACTTTCTGCCCTCAAGGTTAGCAAAGATTTTAAGGATAAATCTGTAAAATATTGGAAATGCTAGCAGACAAAATATTGGACAAAAATACATACATGGCTGGGAAAAAAATGATAAAACAACATTTAGATTTGAAGCCAGAGACATTTTTATTGGGCATTTTACCGGATAAATATAATAAAGGGAATGTATATTTAATTTTACATGTACTGACTGCAGCTAGAATAGTATTTACACAACAATGGAAAAGTGAAGAGATCTCAACAGATGAAAAGGTGATTTAAAAAATACTAGAATGTGCAGAAATGGATAGGCTAACACTTATAATTAAGGAAAAGAAAAAACTGAATATTTTTTGATTTGGGATTTATTTTATCAATGGTTAGCTGACAAAAACAGGAGCTAGAAACAGGGAATATATATGGAAAGACTAGCATGATACTTTACAATGGCCAGAAGTGCATTACAGGCCATAAACACACACTTTCTGCAGTCTGTTGTATCTTCAAACAGTTGTTAAATGTCTGATCATCAGTCAAGGACTGGCTATAGTATAGAAATCAGATTTCTTGATGAGTACTGAATCTCGCTACATTTACTTTCCATAGACATTACCTATGTTTGAATAAGTGATGGAGAATACATCCACAATAGCTATGATTTTCTATCCCTCTATTACTATTATTATTTTAAACAAATAACTAGCTACCCACTTCTCATTCTTCTGTTGAGATATATCTTGGAAATATTTCTTTTGTTCAAACTCTGAATCTAGGAATCAATGCAAATGTCTTTGCCTGCCACCCATAATACAATGGGTGTATTGCAGTATATTCTATTTCACAGGGTTAAAATAAAAATATCCATTTGTTATAATGTCATGGCCAATATACAAGGTTCCCCTAGAATCCATTTTGCCCATTTAAAGTATTTAGATAGATATTCATGTCCTTGGCAGAATTTTTTTTAAGCTTCTTACGCTTGTGAGGCCATCCATAATAATGAACCTGTTCATACAATTTCCAAAGAAATTTAGAAAACTATCTGTTATGCTGCTTTCTCTGCCTACCCATTGATTTTAATAAAGATCACTTTGAAAGATGCTGTCAATGACTTCCTTGAGCCAGAGTTTTCTGTATTGTTCTGGTAGGTTTGGTAACCTTGGCACCACAGCAACTTCGGATCCTTGTTCAGAATTTCACATCAATCATTTAATTGGGGTTCTGCTATTGCTCCTGGAACTGAGTGGGTTGATGCTTCTATTCTATAAGCTATTTGCCAAGGCATAAGTCCTTGTTCTTCTAAAGAGATTTCATTCTACCTGAGTTTCACTTTAACACTTCACATTTTTCTGCATGTGTGTTTTCAAGAAAATCTTCTTTCAGTAGACAAGTTTGCATATTTTTTCATTGCTATATACATCCTATACTGTTGCTATAGTCTAAAGCAACGGTCACCAACTGGTGGTCTGTGGACCACTGATGGTCCATAAGAAAATTTTGGTGGTCCGCAGAAAAATTATTTGCATTTTTTATATTGCACTAAATCAGGGGTCCTCAAATTATAGCCCCAGGGCCAGATACGTGCAATGAACACTTGTGTTATTGCAGAGAGTCTCCTCCTTCGGGGTCTTTTTGTGCAGATCATAGGGGGGCAAAAATTCTAACTTGGCATCTGTTTCAGCCTCCTGGTACGGGGCTTTGGGTAAAGGCTGGAGGGAAGTGCCACTGGTGGCGAAGAGCCGGAGGATCTTGTTCCAGTGGGACTGTATCATGGCCAGGAAATGGCTGACCATCTCAGTGCACTGAGCCTCCAGGCACCAGTACCGGGTCTTGCGCTTCCACAGGCCTTCCCTCTGCTTGGAAAGCCTATTCTCATAGTCCTCAGTGAGGTGCTTCTGCTGAGCCTCCTTCTCGATCAGATCCAATTTGAACTGAGCAACCTGTTTTGCCAATTCTTTCTTGTGGTGGCTGCTTAGCTCCAACAACTGCTTCCTGTTCCTAAGGAGCCTGGGTAGGCAGGCGAGGAGGGGCTGGGAGAGGTGGGGTGAATAGAGGCCAATGAGGCGCCCCTCGATGTGAGTGACATCAAGTTGGTCATCCCCACCCAGTCACATGATCACCTAGCCACACCCACCCAGCCAATCATTAAGCAGATCATATTAGTGGTCCACGGGGTTTAAAATTATTAGTGGTGATTATTAGAGGGGCAATTAGTAGTCCCTGAGGTCCGAAAGGTTGGTGACCCCTGGTCTAAAGCATATCTAATTATGTGACATTAGACATAAATGATTAAAACAACATCCTTTCCAAGGTAATTCATGTTCTAGTTCAGTTAACAGTCTTATATTGCATGTACACATATCTCATATGTTAAAATACTAATAAATGTACGTTTGGACATGTAAGTATTCCATATGATAGCTACCAAAATTTAACCCAAAAGAGACTTCAAAATAAGGTGTGAAAGAATTTCCAATATTTATGCAGAAAACAAAACATCTGCAGAAGTTTCTCTATTATATTCTTTGAGTGACAGAATAGTTTGTCCAGACTGTAATCTTATACAGATAATCCTCAACTTATGTCTGGTTGGTTAACAAGTGTCCACATTCACAACAGCTTCAGAACAGTGCTTTATGGCCCGTAAAACACTTCCAGTCATCATAAAATATCACACATACACCCAGTCTCATGATACATTTTGGACACTGGGCAACGTGTTCACATTTATAACCAGTAGACAAATGCTTTGCAATCATGTGATTGCCATTTGAAATCTGTTTCCCCAGAAAGTCAATGGGGAAGCAAACATAGAAGGTTGCAATGGATTTAAGATTGATTCCCCCAGCACACTGAGGCATTTCCCCTCTCTTCTTTTCAGGAGGAAAAAAAACACTAGTGAATACCATTCCAAAGGGACATGCTAGCTGATGCCAGTGTTCTGAAGGGAGAGTGTCTGGACCTCATGGTTGTGGTGGGAAGCCTGGGGCCACTCCCAGCTCCACCACACCTGGGAGGCTCAGGACATCTCTCCAGCATGACCCATATGTTCACTTAACAACCATCACTGGGACAGCTGGGATTACAATTGTTGAGCCAAGCGGTCACATGGTATCTCATTTAATAATCACTCAATGATCAAGATTCCAAGCTCAGTTATGACATAAATAGAGGATTATCTATGCATTTATAAAGCACAACAAATAGAAAATGTTGTCTACCTACCAACATTTATTTTGCTAGAGTAATCTGTAGTTTCCCAGTCAAAATGAAATCTATAGTTACTCTATATTTTAGCTGTATCTGGATTTAGTCATGCTTCAAGCAGACTGTAAAGGAATGCATATTCTCATATATGTGCGCAGGGATGTGGAGTCCCCAACTTTTCCCCATAATCCCTACTGTGATAACTCTTAGTATCTTCTTGTACATATTTTCCACCATCTCCACTCTTTATGAAGATATTTCCCTTCTGAACTTTCTTTCAAGAAGCAGAAAGTGGGTTTTTTTTTCTCTCAGTTCTTGCCTTTTCTTGTTAGGGGGCAGAGTGGTTAAGATGCAAAGTAAAATCTCTGTCAGAATGCAATTATTAAGGTCAGAATAAACTACAAGTTATTTACTGTGTAGGCTAAGATTAGGGAACTAATTGAAGACTGAAGGCAATTAGAGAGAAAGAGGCAGAAAAATCATAACTTCTGTCTTTCTTTCTTTTCTTTTTTTAATTTACAGCTAATCTTCCAGGCATAACACACAGTAGATACAGCCATAATGAAGGCAAAACTAAACAAAACAAAGGCCAAAGAAACAAAGAAAGTGTTCTGATTATTCAATAGTATAACTAAACAGAAGATCACAATTCATATCTAATTCTACATTTCTCTAGATCATGGGTCAGCAAATGTCAGCCTTACCAGATAGACCAGGCAAGAAACATGACCAGATATGCTAATTCTACTTCACTGTAAAGCTACATTAACAGAATCTTGCAAGTCTGAAAGTACAATTTCCTCCTGTCTCCTTTATAGCCCAAGAAAGTAAAGGGGGGAGGGGTTCCTTCTAGTTCTCTTGCCCTGCCCAGTATTTAGTTATAGGTTATGCAGTCTCTTATCTGACCATTCCCTAGGCAGCATCTCTTTGCCCTGTCCCCCAAAGTCTTCCCCTCATACTACTATAGAAAACTATAGGCGGCAGCAGTGGTGGGTTGCTACCGGTTGTCCCCAGTTTGGGAGAGCCGGTAGAAGAAATCTTGATAGGAGAGCGAACCGGTTCGCTCCGAACGTCATTTGGGCCCTCGCTCCCACACTATACCTACCTTTATTTCTTTTGTTTTTACCTCAGCTGTAAGGTGTGGCAGAGTGGATTGCTGTGCCTCAGCTGTTTTTTTACTCAATGAGCTTGTGTGAAGCGCAAGATCGGCGGCGATCATACACAAAGCGTAAGCACAATGCAAACCGGTGGTAAAACTGGTTAGAACCCACTACTGGGCTGCAAGCCAAATCTGAGCCATCATGCATCCATGAGCTAAGAATGGATGGTTAGGTGAGTAGAGGGTAGATCATCAGGCCTAAGCTTCAGCTAAGCTCCCAGGATAAGATATATGCTGAGTATTGGGGGATCCTGGGTGATAACTTATCAGTGGTCTTTTTACTGGTGGGCTGGCCCCATCCAATAGGTGACACTTTCTTTACTTGTAGAGTTGTACCAGTGAAGTAAGAGAAGGAAGCAAAAAGCCCTTTACAGAAAACGTTTGCTACTATCTACGATAGATGATTATTTTCTGATTCTCCAACCCTTGTTCATGTCAGGGCTCATGTTTACCTATCAGGAGACAGAGTGTAAAGCCTGATATCTTCCCATGATGGAATTCAAAAGAACAAAAACGAACTGGAGCTGGTTTCCTCCATTTTTAAATGTGTACCTGAGAATGAAGGAAAGAATCTTGCTCCTGTTTGGTTGTCAGATTTGAGTTTCCCAGATTTTATTCATCTCTGTCTAATTGTTGTTGTTGTTGTTAGTTGTGAAGTTGTGTCTGACCCATCGTGACCTCATGGAAAACGTTCCTCCAGGCCTTCCTGTCCTCTACCATCCCCCGGAGTCCATTTAAGTTCATGGTGACTGCTTCAGTGACTCCATCCAGCCACCTCATTCTCTGCCGTCCCCTTCTTCTTTTGCCCTCAATCTTTCCCAGCATTAGGCTCTTCTCCAGTGAGTCTTTCTTTCTCATTAGGTGGCCAAAGTATTTGAGTTTCATCTTCAGGATCTGGCCTTCTAAAGAGCAGTCAGGGTTGATCTCCTCTAGGACTGATGATTTGATCACCTTGCAGTCCAAGGGACTCGCAGGAGTCTTCTCCAGCACCCTAGTTCAAAGACCTCGATTCTTTGGCATTCAGCCTTTCTTATGGTCCAACTTTCACAGCCATACATTGCAACTGGGAAAACCATAGCCTTGACTATACACACTTTTGTTGGCAGGATGATGTCTCTGCTTTTTAGTATGCTGTCTAGATTTGCCATAGTTTCCTCCCCAGGAACAAGCTTCTTTTAATTTCTTGGCTGCAGTCCCCATCTGCAGTGATCTTGGAGCCCAGGAAAATAAAATCTGTCACTACCTCCATTTCTTCCCCATCTATTTGCCAGGAATTGAGAGGGCCAGATGCCATGAACTTAGTTTTCTTCTCTATCTAATTAGATGATTCAATTTTGATGGATTAGCACTTTGATTTTGGCAGTTTTGATTAACTCTCATTGTCTCCTCTCCCTTTCATTGAAAGCATAGATTTTAAAATTTTCATGTCTATGATTTCCCCAAATATGGCTAAATCTCAATTGAACTTTATCTACTTTATTGCTTCCCCTTTCAGTTTTTATTTCTAATGATTGGATTCACACTTTATCCTAAGCCAAGTGTCATTCCAACAGGATTTTGTTTATCTGTGGATTTGCCTGACATGTAAATCCAACCATTGTGAACAATTATGTGGAATTAGAGCCTGCATGTATTCTTCTTTCACTCTAGAGTTTTTATAATAACAGCCTCCAGTTCCAGAAATTATTCAAAAAATAAATTTGGATAGGTTGATGAATGCTCAAAACAAAGTGTCAGTAGTATTTGAGAAATATTTAAGCTACAAATTGCTCCCTTGATAATTCTGATTGTTTACACAATCATCCATTGAATTGGGGCTCTAATTAAAAGAAGTTAGAACAGTTTGCATTTTCCAGTCCCAGTTACAAATCCTTTGGCAGGCAGTATTGAATAGCTGAAAGAGATGTAGCTGAATTATTAACTTAAACCAAGGGATGGACTAGCAAGCCACAGCTGACTAACTACATCAGAACAAAAGCTAGCTACTTAATTTCCCTGTCTCGGTATATTAAAGAGAAGCTAAGGATATTAAACATTGTTTAACGTTTCATTGGGGGGGGGGGTTCTTTACTACTAATCTCAGGGGAAAAAAGAATTGTTTCATGGTTTTCTGGAGAAAACAAATTTCAGTCTATAAATTTAAGTGTCATGCTTTTCATTCTGGATACCATCAGGCACCAGGCTGCTTATTCACTTCTGTGTCAGATGTCCTATTCAGTTTAAAATCTCTGTCATACACTAACGCTCAGAGTAGACGTGCATAACCACACTCTATTCCCAGAAAGCTTCTGTTCATTTGAACACAGCTGTATTTTCTTTGGGTGAGATAATAATGTTATTGAAAATAATATCTCCCCATTGTACAACTCAAGAAGAATAGAATAGAAAGTGACCAGATCGTCTTGTCTTAGTGACATTTAAAAGAGTAGTTTGCTCTTAGCATTCCCTACTGCCTACCTTGCTATAATTTCATGACCCACCATGAAAAGACCTTATCACTTTTTTTCTACCATCAAAAAATAGCATTCTCTCACATAAAATTGTAACTGAGCAGTGAGCCTGGAGGCATGATAAATGTAGAACATTCTTAAATATTTAAAGTTCAAAGCCACATTTTCATTCCTGGCTTCAAGCACTTCTTTATGGTTGCCAGTTTTGCATTTCTTCCTTAGAGTTCAGTCCACGAGCAGATCTTAAGAAAAATAACGAAGTCCATTTGAATCCAAAAATACATTACATTACTTACAGCACTGAATTGCTAATGTTTTATCTTATCATCTCATCACCATGAAGTGATACGGTGCAGCACAAAACTGAAACAAAACTTCGTGAAGCTCAAAAGCGTATTTAATTCTCTTCATCAGGATTCTGAATCAGACGGACTTCGGCTCAGTTCCATCTCTTGTTTCCTTTTTTTAACCTTTTAAATCAATGGTCTACTTTACCTACACTAAAGAGACTAATATGCCACAATTCGGTATATCAGTATTGTAGTGCCTCTCAGTATTATGAAATCTAAAGTGCACTTCATATAAAAGACATGTTTAAAAACTATGTATATATATATTTTTTCTTAAATCATTACATAGAACTATTGTTCTGTTAGGAGAAGAGAACACCAGTAATCCTGCATCTATTATTCAGTAAATTCATTTTTTCTATGTCAAAAACTGCTCTTAACCTTTATATAAATATTTAGATTTTATATTATACAGTACATACACACAGAGAGAAAGAGGGGAGGGTGTCAAAGATTATTCACTTGAAACAAATAAAATAGTTTTCCCTAAACTTGTTCACTAAAACCTTTCCACCTGTTCAACTTGTTAATTTTTGCTGCCTTTCTAGTATTTTAACCTGCTGATCTTAGCATCCTTCTCAATTCTCCCTAAAAAAAACACACTTTCTTTGCTGACAGCTTACAGACTTCACCTTCTTAAATTTTTCATTTACCTTCTCCGCTACATTACATATAGCTCATTTTTATGTCTGTCTTTTTCAAGAATAAATTTTGAAATCTGTTATTCTCCAATCAGGTGGGTTGTCCAAGAAAAGACAAGACAGTTTTCATAAAATATCCAGCAAAATTGATATGACTCATCAAGGTGATGAATCAGCCTAATTACCAGATAGATTCCAAGCAGCAAAAATGAGTTAATTCTGTAAATGTACTTCAGATGTCTATATAAATGCATGAGGGTGTGGAATGGACAAGGGATGAGATTATACACATAAACACATGCTATCCATGCTGAAAGAATATGGCTTTGTAAAGTTTTTTTTTATATTTCAAACAATTTAGGGATCAAAATTTGGGGTACTTATGTGTGGGATTTTGGCAAGGGGATTATTGATCTTGCAAGTCAGAAAACTATAGAATTATTTTCCAAAAGCCAGCTATGTAATGGACAGTGAATTCAAGCCATAATTACAAAGTTATTTATTTTTATCAGCTTTTATATTTTGTGGAAAGCACTCTAATCCACTCACAACACATCTAAAATAAACTTTAATGTAGAAGAATATTTGCCTGTCCCACACATTTTCACAGGGAGGTCAGGCTCCAGGTTCCTTCTTGTAAGTCTTATCATTTTATGGGACGTAGGAAGCATGCCTTTTCTGAGTTGCCCCTGCTCTCTGGCATGGTCTTTCCCTTTCCCATATATAACAGGCCCCCACTCTCTTTATATTTAGGATGTGACTTTTGCCTCACTTCCGGAGGAAGAGAGAAGAACCTGCCCCACTTTACATCAAGGGGGGCTGTGTGGAGAGAGTTTCCTCCTTTAAATTCCTGGGATTCCATCCAGTGGTGGAATTCAAATAATTTAACAACCGGTTCTCTGCCCTAATGATTTCTTCTAACAACCAGTTCACCAAACTGCTCAGAAAGTTAACAACCAGTTCTCCCGAAGTGGTGAGAACTGGCTGAATCCCACCACTGATTCCAACTCAGCAAAGACCTCACCTGGAAAAACAACATGATCCAGGTGGCCAGGAAGGCCCAACAGAGACTCCATTTCTTTAGGGTCTTGCATAAAAACTGGGTGGAACAACAACTGATGATCTCCTTTTACCAGTCCACAATAAAAAGTGTCCTCACTTATTGCATCACGGTATGGCATGCCGGTCTGACAGCCGTGGATAGAAAAATATTACAGAGGATGGTGAGCACAACACAAAACATTGTGGGCTGTCCCCTGATACCACTAGATGAGATTGCTAGGGCTTGCTGCCTTAGAAGAGTGAGGAAAATTCTCAGTGACCACTCTCACCCTGGTCACCACTTCTTTACCCTCCTACCATTGGGAAGGAGATATAGACATATAGCCAGCCACACAAACAGGCTGAAGAACAGTTTTTATCCATGATCTGTCAGACTCCTGAATGAGAAATAACATCATAACTACATAGTATGATGGACTGCAGGGCCGACACAATGTGTAACATGTTCACACTGGTGCAATAGGACTGGGTGTTTTGTTAATATGATTTATTGGGTTAGGGATTTTCTGTCTTCACTGTGAGTTGTACTGTGTTGGGGGAGAGTGCACTGAGGGAGCTCAACCAATCTCATTATACATATGTTGTGCACTGACAATAAAAATTTGAAATTGAAATTCCCCCTCTGGGCTTAGTTACCACTTTAAATTTGGGCTTTTCGCTTTTGTGCTGTATTTAAGTATTGGTTATTTGTTATTATTTGCTTTATATTTGTTGGCGTTGTTGGGCTGGATTTGGCAATTTATCCACCTTTAAAGTCCTTAAAAAGTGGATAAAAATGTCAATTCTATTGTTATGCTGTATTTTAGAATTATAATGACATTCTAGAGTAGTCTAGAAAAGACCATGTTCCTATCAGGGATTCTGCACTTAAAGGTCCATGATGATACTTTCTCTTGTTTTCCCTGCTTGCTTTCTTTGCCTGTGTACCTGTTCTCTTTATACATGTGACCTATGATATAATCAAAGCGAGGCAGCCATATCTTTAACCATAACTCTTAACATCTTGTCCAAGAGCTTTGCAGGACTTTCACTATACTACCCTTTCAAAAGAAACCAAAATCCTGTGAATCTCTAGCTCATTAAAGGTAAGGGTAAAGGTTCCCCTCACACATATGTGCTAGTCATTCCCGACTCTAGGGGGCGATGCTCATCTCCGTTTCAAAGTTGAAGAGCCAGCATGGTCCGAAGATGTCTCCATGGTGATGTGGCCGGCATGACTAAAACCCAAAGGCGCACAAAACGCTGTTACCTTCCCACCAAGGGTGGTCCCTATTTTTCTACTTGCATTTTTTACATGCTTTCGAACTGCTATGTTGGCAGACAAGTAACAGGAGCTCACCCCATTACGTGGCACTATGGATTCAAACTGCTGAACTGCTGACCTTTCAATGGACAAGCTCAGCATCTTAACCAATGGGTTACATATTAATGATCTGAAAATATTTCTGTTTTCTTCAAAGGTAGGAATCAGATGTCATTTTATTGGGTTGGAAGCAATAGATGCAATTAGATCCCAAGAAAATATTTTTCATAGTACATTTTAAGTATGAGATTTGATGTTATGTGTAAACTCTTGAGACACTGAAAACTTTGGAGATATATAATTTTGCTACCTGCAGTGCAGTGGTGGGTTGCCCCCGGTTCGCACTGGTTCTATAGAACCGGTAGTAAAACCGGCGGGAGGCTCCGCCCACCGACCCCGATGTCATCAAAATTCTTCTCTGCATGTGCAGAAACTTCTGTGTGAGCGAAGCGAGTGCGCGCGCCTGGCCCTGTTGCGAACTGGTAATAAAGGTAAGTAGAACCCACCCCTGCTACAATGGAGGAATGATTGGTGAATGAGAAAGAGGTAGATCTATCATTTATGGAGTCATCCAGGTCTTGGTTGTCCCAAAGGGGCTTTTTCAAAAGGCAACAAAATCAAGGACTTTGTTTTCCCTTGAAGACATTTCGCCTCTCATACAAGAAACTTGTTATCCAAGAAGCTTCTTCAATTCTTCAGTTCTTCAGAACTGAAGAATTGAAGAAGCTTCTTGGATAACAAGTGAAATGTCTTCAAGGAAAAACGAAGTCCAGTTGCCTTTTGAAAAAGCACCTTTGGGACAGATAAATCTACCATTGTACTTACAACTGCTGAAAAGATCAGAAGCCACTTTTATTTTTTTCTCTCTTCTTTTTTCCTTTTCTTCTTTTTTTCATTTTGCCTATCAGTGATAGATCTCTGATGGCATAGAAGTATATGCTTATAGATTAACCTACTGCAATGATATATGTAGTGAGACAGTCAAATATTTTTTGTAAAAAGCGATGAATTTGATTGCTAGATTTGACTTGTAATAGTTTTTATTTGGGCAGTTAAAAGAACCAGAGGTTTTTTTTTTCTTCCCTGGATTGGATGGCAGTTGGCCAATTCTCTTGGTATAATGTTTGGCTCCCATATTAACTTTTGACATAGTAAAAGTCAACCCAAGATTATTTTACACTGCTAATGTCATGTGGTGAATATTCCTTATGAATGCAATCTGTGCAGTAACAGCTGATGTTTACTATGCCAGAGAAGAAGAATTAAAGCTCCTAATATGGTAAATACCAGCTGTCATCATTGAGGATATATTCATAAGCAATAATCACCAGGAAATATTGATACTAAGATTATGTACAGACAATTTCAGCAGATCAAAAGCAAATAGAAGATTTGGGAGTTAGCCAACTGATTAGTCTCATGACTGCAATCATACAATGAAAAGGGTTTATGAATAAACATATTTACAAGTCAAATTTGAATGCACCCAGCTGTTCAAATCTTGTGATGCCTAATTTATTGTCCTTGGATTAGTTGACTCAGGTGGCAGTTTTAGGTTTATTTGCCTGGGAATAAGATCTCTTGGTCAAAGTGCAGTTTGAATCTAAGTACATTTTGTAGATCCACTTAGGTGGCAACACCTAATATTGGGTGATCTCTGGATATGAAATAACCAGGCAATAGGTTGGATTTAAAAATTAAAAAGAAAGAAAAAGATGAAGTCAATGACAAACAATTGTTGTTCTTGCCAAGCAAACAACATGTATTTATTTGTCCATGAGGTTACCATAAAATGTGTTCCACTTAAAAAGAAAATTTACTTATCTAAATACCATAGGACTGGCCTCTAACATAAAGTGAATACATTCCCTTATCAGAAGAAATTTCAAATCCTCTTCAATTGAAAGACTCCCCTGGACTGCTTTGTGACATGTAACAAAGAATTGGCAATGAAGATTTTCTGCATAAAACTCTATATATATCTTATGGGCTTAAAGTGTTCTTCCAGATACCTGTTCACATTATTGAATATAGAAATGTTTGTGAAACAATAACAAATATACTGTAATGCCTCTTAAAAATTAAAAAAAATGGCACAATGAACTTTCCCACTTTATATAAAAAAGGAATTATCTGATCACCAAATTTAATAATACTGAAAAAATTATGACTTCTTCTAGCACCAAAGATGTTACCTAGTCTGGCAATGAAATAAACGTAAGCAAAACTAAGCTCAGAGACCACCAAGGACTCCACAGTTCAATGCTGAGCTACATATATATTACCTCCTATTGGTAAAAACACCTGAACCAATCAGATGCTATTGTTTTGTTTGGAGGTAACCAATAAAATTATTGGTGGAATGATAAGTATGTTCCTGTAATTTCATATATTCATTGGCATTAGTCCAAAAATTACATTAGTTCAGCTGCCTGATGTTTGTTGGGTATAAATATATACATGTGGTGTGGAAATACAGGTAGTCCTCACTTAACAACTGGTCTCATAATGACCAAAGTTACAACGGCCTCAGGAACGGTGGACATTACTGGATGTGTACATTCTGTAAAGCACTTCTGATCATCCAATAACATCTCACCCATCCCCCCTCAGGCACATGACCACGTTTTGTGACATTTTTGCCATTTTCCATTGCAAATATGATCATAATGTTGAGTCATGTCACATGGAGATCTGCTTAAGGACTGCCCAACAACAACCAAAATTGTGGTCATAAATTGAAGACTATGTGAATTCCATTATAATGACATTTCTATTTCTGTAGCACTAAGTGTTAACAAAAGAGGAAACAGTAAAAACTCTATGGAAGGCAGGAATAAGAAGCCCTTGTAATCATATGTAAAAGCAAGTAGTAAAACCAATTAAATAAGGAAAGGCATTTCACACTTTTCTGTTTCTATGTCTTATAGGCATTTCTAGCAACGGCTTTGATAAAAAGAAGAAAATCAGTAGCTTTACAGAATAAAAGAAAACCTGTATGGCTAATCTCAGCCTGAAAGACAGCTTTAGGTCCTGGATTTTTAAATTCAAATCTAGAGCCTGTGTTTTTTTTTTAATTACCTAGCAATTAATTAAAATTTACTCAGAGACAAATATTCTATTTCATTTAGGGAAGCCTTAAAAACAGTTTGGCCAAACCCAATTGCTTACAGAAACTTGCACTAATTCAAGACAGAGAAACTGTAGCATAAATACATCTATTTTTTTAAAAAATGATAATTATGCAGTCTAACCTGTGCCTTTGCACCAAGGGTTACGGATGTCTATCCTGCCATTTATTTATTTATTTATCCATTTTATTTGTCAAGAACATATTTGGTAATAAGTATAAGCATGGGTTGGATACATAAAATAGGTACAAATAGAAGAAACATTAAGACAGGGACGGTAGGCACGCTGGTGCTCTTACACACGCCCCCTTACAGACCTCTTAGGAATGGGGTGAGGTCAACAGTAGACAGTCTACTGTTGGGGGTTTTGGGATGAAACCACAGAGTCAGGTAGTGCATTCCAGGCATTGACCACTCTATTGCTGAAGTCATATTTTCTGCAATTGAGTTCGGTGCGGTTTACCTTAAGTTTGTCTCTATTGTGTGCTCGTGTATTGTTGTGGTTGAAGCTGAAGTGGTCATTGACAGGTAGGACATTGTAGCAGATAATTTTATGAGCTATGCTTAGGTCATACTGAAGGCGGCGTAGTTCTAAGTTTTCTAAGCCCAGAATTTCAAGTCTGGTGGCATAAAGTATTTTGTTGCGAGCAGTGGAGTGGAGGACTCTTCTTGTGAAATATTTCTGGACACGTTCAATTATATTAATGTCCAATATGCAGTGCGGGTTCCAGACAGATGAGCTGTATTCGAGAATTGGTCAAGCAAATGTTTTATATGCTCTGGTTAGTAGTGTGATATTACCGGAGAAGAAGCTATGCAAGATTAAGTTTACAACTCTTAATGCCTTTTTGGCGATGTTGTTGCAGTGGGCTTTGGCACTTAGATCATTAGATATGAGTACTCCAAGATCCATTGCCCATTATTGCTCTGTGTTCCAAATCAGGCAAACCACTGCTCCTTATATTTTGCATGACCATGCTTCTTTTAGGATTCCTAAACATCTATTTGTCTGAGATGAAATAAAAGTGTTTTTCCCCTTCATATTTAAGCTATGGCAATGTTCTTAAATGAAAGTGCCTGTTATACCTGGAACAATGCCCTTTACCTCTGTTTAATATTGTAGTACATTTATATATATTTGGGTGACATATAGTCACAACAGTACTGAACAAAGTCGTTGCTTATGTTAAGCCAGCATCTCAGTTTTGCCCTGATATTTATAGATTGCTTAAATTCTTTTCTAGCCTTCCCTTTGCTTCAGGTTTACTAGTTCCCACTAACGATTACCTGATTATCCCAGTAGTGCTTGTCCATTATAAATAATATCTTACTATTTATAGTATCTTCTAGGTTTTATTGATTTATTGGTATGATTCAGACACTAAGGAATATTAACCATTACATATTAATCTATGCTTTAAATCAGGGGTCTCCAAACTCAAGACTTGTGGACTTCAATTTCTAGAATTGGAATTGCTGGCTGAGGAATTCTTGGAGTTGAAGTCCACAAGACTTAAAGTTCCCAAATTTGGAGACCCCTGATTTAAATCATTGCATGAGTAAAACAATATATTTAAAGAAGAAATATTAAATTTCTGGAAAACTTTTTTTTCCTTCCTGGGAACAAGAAATCAACTTGTTGGTAAGAAATAATATGAGAGGATCCATTTTCACATCAAACAGTAAGAAAATTGGTTTTTCCCCTGCTTTAAAAAGAAACAGATGATGTATTTTAAGGTGCATAAAATATTTTTTTACTTTCGTCATTTAACACAAAAACAGTTGCTTATATGTTTTCATTTCTAAGAAGCTATAAGTACTTTGCAAAATTACTTATTTACTTAGTTGTTGCAACTTTTTTGAATTTCTGCTCTGTCGTATATCAGATTTTTTTTAATGTTGTTTTACGGTAATATTGAGAGATGGCCTAGCATTGCTCAAAAATAGCAATTCCATATTAAACAAGTAGCTATTTCCAAAGCAATGTTCCTTCAGAAATCAAAGCCATTAGCTACCTTTAGTCCTCATGGATTATCACATAAATGGCATCTGATTTATTATTAGTAGTAGTATTTATTGATGTTTAAATGTTTAAACTGCCTTCATCCTGAGAGGTTTCAAGATCATAAAAAATAATAAATGTATGTAATAAAACATCATCTTCCAAATAACAAAAAAAAAATTGAAGCAGAACAATTAAACTATGCAATAAAACCAATATAACATGCCAAAGTAAATTAGAATATCTTGAACAGAATCCACAGAATTTGCTAGACCAAAACAGTACACTTAAATCAAAGTGCCCTTTCTTTGGATAATAAACCATGCCTTTTCTTAGTACAACATGTCATGCCTACCACAGATGATTATCAGAAATGATTTTATCAAATAACTTTATATTATGGCTTGTATAGTATATTTATTGGGGAAAGAAGTATCTTTAAAAAAAACCCTCTACCTTTCAAATATTTTTCAGAAATAGCAAATTTGGATTAGTTTCCATTCTTCTACACAGTCGTTATTATCTTTTTGTTTAGACCTGTCCAGGTAATGTGTGTTCATCACAGTTCCTTTCAACAAAATATTCCATATATACCAGAAGTAATGGACAATTATTTAGATAAAAACTCAGACAGATGATCAGACAGCAAAATGGCAAGCTGGCAGGCCAATGTCTCCATCGGTTTCCTCCCCAACACATTATGTAAATTTAAAAAGAGAAGGTGACTTTAGAATTTTATATCATAGAATAATATGATTTTCTGAACCAGGAAAAATAGATCCAGCTCTGAACATGTCAAATATACTATTGCTATCAATATTATTGTGCATGCGCGGGCTCTGATCAAGATGCTTATTTATATCAGATAAAACACCCACATTACCAAATGCCATCAGAAATTAATGTAAAGAGGTTTGTATGCAATTAGAAGCAAATCTTTTCCACCTGATATGGAGTCCTGAATCATTTGTGAATAGGCACATAAAACGCTTCTCCCCAAGAACCTATATATGCTATATCAGTGATGGCTAATCTTTTTGCCATTGCATGCCAGGAGCGCAGGGTGGGAGGGGGCGGTCACATGCATGCATGCCCACATCCATAATTCTATGCACCCCAACCCCACGCATGCGCATGCACATGCAACCCCAGCCCCTGCTCCCCCCACTCCTGGCATGCGAAGGCACAGTGGGCCTGGTAGGTCCATTTTTCTCTCTTCCCAGGCTCCAGAGCCTTTCTAGGAGCTTGGGGAGGGCAAAAATGGCCTTCCCCACCCCTCTGGAGGCCCTCTGAAGGCCAAAAATAGCCCGATTGGAAGTTGGCAAATGGGCTGTTTCTGGCCTCCGGAGGACCTCCAAAGGGATGGGGAAGGCCATTTTCACCCTCCCCAACTCCTGGAAAAGCTCTGGAGGCTGGGGAGAGCAAAAAATGGGCCTTCCGGTCCCACTGGAAGTTGGCAAACAGGCCATTTCTAGCTTCCAGACGGCTTTTGAGGGGGGAAGCAGGCCATTTCCCTACTTCCGGTGGGCCCAGAAGGCTCGAAAATCAGCTGGCCGGTGTGCACATGCATGATGGAGCTGAGCCCACATGCCCACCAATATGGCTATGCGTGCCAACTGTGGCATGTGTGCCATAGGTTCACCATCACAGTGCTATATCTATTCCATCTTTTAGGATTTTCCCCAAAAAAATCTTTTTCCACTGGACTGCAAGTACTCCTTCTTTAGCTACTATAATTCAGACCAGCAACTCAGTTGTTAAGTAAAGTGATCAGGTGATTGGGCTTATGACCTTACTTCAGCTTTTGCTGGTCTATAAGACTGTGAGCTCTAGGCCCACTGGCTGGGTGATTTGGGCCATTCACACACTCTCACAGCTACACCTACCTCATAAGGTTGTTGATGTGGGGAAAATAGGAGCAGGAATGAGCATCGTGTAGGCTGGCCTCCTTGAGTTACTACTTATAAAGGTGAGATAAAAAATCTAATAAATGAATTGTAAATATAAAATTGTAAATATGAGGATTTGCATAAAGTTACTACTTCATCATTGTGGTAACTTTGAATAGTTGCTAAACAAGGACTACCTGTATTTCTTTTGTGTCTCATTCATATGGATGTTTAACTAGAGAGGAAAGTCTATTGAAATCAAGGTGTCTTGTTTCTGAGTAGATATGTTTCAGGCCACAATATATGGCTTAATTTCTCACTTTAGATCAGTGGTGGGGTTGCAATATTTTTTTACTACCGGTTCTGTGGGTGTGGCTTGATGGGCGTGGCATGGCTTGGCAGGCATGGCTTGGTGGATGTGGCAAGGGAAGGATACTGTAAAATCTCCATTCCTGCCCCAGTCCAGGGGAAGGATACTGCAAAATCCCCATTTCCTCCTGATCAGCTGGGATTTGGGAGGCAGAGGATAGATGGGGGATGGGGCCAGTCAGAGGTATTTACCGGTTCTCCGAACTAGTCAAAATTTCCACTACTAGTTCTCCAGAACTGGTCAGAACCTGCTGAAACCACCTCTGCTTTAGATGTAATTTTAAGCATTCATCTTTCCTTGTTATCGTTTTCCAATGGTAAAAATATTTGACATGTGCATTTTGTCTCTGCAATCATATATTTCCCAGGCTGCTCATTAGGAATGTTGCAGTTACTATGCCAGGAATTCCCCAACCAGCTTCAATTCCCTAGTTAAAGAGGTACAAATTGGAAAAAGCTACCAGGAAGTATAATATTGCGCACCTTCAATTAGTAATAGTTGGTGTAATAGCAGTAACTGCAGCAGTAGCTGCAACAGAGGAATGCAACTTGCTTGCACTATTTTGGCTCAGCTCTATTGTTTCCCACTGAGCTGCTAGTTAATGTGTATCTGCTGACAAGATTTCTCTTTCAACATCTTTTTCCTGCCTTTTGTTGCACTCAGAAAAAACCCAAGCAGCCTGCTCGTAAAATATGTTACTTTTATGTTCCTTGAAAAGTGAAAAATAACAGAGGGGACTAGAAAGCCTTGGCGGAGAGGAACAAAATCAACAAAGGTGTGACGAATGCACATCCTGACAAATATTTGAAGCGGCCTCCCATAGAACAATTAACAAGAAAGCAGCTAATGAACAAGGCAAGACAGGCTGGTGCTCTTTTTTTTCAAAAAGCTCGCCTCCCCCACATTGGAGACATAAACACAACAAACAAATCTTTCTTGAAGCAGGAGCATGAAACGACCACACCACCATTTCAGCTAGCCTATTACCATATGGTGTCATGCATTACTGTTCGTCAAGAGAATAGTGGTGTGACAGGAACATTACATTCCTAAATAATACATCAAAGCAGGGCCTGTCATTTATGGCTATTATTGAGCCTCTGGATAGATGAGTTACATCTCTATAGTCTTATTAATTTAGAATCCCAATAGCCATGTTAAGTAAGTTGCGAAATACAGGAGGCAGAAATGAGGGGAATCACACAAGGGAATCTGTCTGGTGGAAGGCATCCATTAAACACAAGTGTCTGAAATCAACCGAGAGCTATATGAGAATTTGGAGGCAGAGGGAAAGGAGCCTCCTTGCCATGATCATAATGAATTATACCTACACTTCAGGGTAACCTGGGCAATCTAATGGAAATGTATCCCTTGAATTCATGCCATCCCTTTACAGAAAAGAGAAGAGGATGACGCACAAGATTGGGCAAAAAATAAATAAGGGGAAACGCACCTGCAGAAATGTCAGTCACCAGGGGAAGAGAGAGAAAGATGTTTCTCTAAAAATAACTAGGATGGGAGAAAGCCACGATTGGAATAAGAGATTGTTTTGTGAAGACAAGAAGCACAGTTTGGAGGCCATGGAAACCTTTTTGAACAATCATTAATGGGAGTGGATGGTGTTAATTAAATTGTTTAGTTATGGAGAAATATGTGGAATCAAGGATCCTATCTGATATTCATGTGCCTGCAGACCTATCCCTCTGCATGCTAGGCTTTCTATCCACTTGATGTAAAGAAAGAGAAGGGGGAGGCTGTAGTGCAGTGGTTAATATATCAATGGGCTCCTAGGGTCTAGGCCAAAAGTAGTAGCAGCAGCATCCTGGTAAATGGCATTGGGGGTAAAAACTAACTCTACAATTTCTGATAGCTGAGAAAGGATTTCAGGCAGCCATTTTGAAAGGGCATTGGCAACATTTCTTCTAAATGTGTTGTAAATGAGTCCATCCATGCAAAACAGTTTCTATTCCTTCTGTAAATGATTGACTTTATAACTATTAAGATTATGCTACTGATTTAATATGCGTGTATGCCTTAAGAAATTTCTTTCTTTATTGGGGGAGGGAGGGAGGGAGGGAGGGAGGGAGGGAGGGAGGGAGGGAGGAAGGAAGGAAGGAAGGAAGGAAGGAAGGAAGGAAGGAAGGAAGGAAGGAAGGAAGGAAGACACAACTTTATTGGCCTCTTCCAGTTATAATTGCAGAAAGAGAAAATCATTAAACTTCCTCCTCCCTTTATAAATAAATATTATAAATATTTATTGAAAAAATACATTTTATCTATTTGTAAAGCCTTCTCAAGTTTTTACACTTAAATCATTATCTTATTGCTGGTATGTAATGCAGCATAGAGCATTTATCCTACAAGAACAATAGTTTCCAAATCCTTGAACAACTAAATAAATGTTTATTATTTCACCAGGGATACATAACATATATAGACTGGCCATGCTACATGAGAACTGAAGTTGAGCATCATTTGGAGGACTGTATATTGTACATGCCTAGTCTAGTGGGATTTCTAATCAAGGAGGTTTTTTATATGTTCTGATTTTTTTCAGTTTATAAAATTAAAATATATAAGTGGTATATTTCAAAATTGAATTTTCACATAGGCCCAGGTATTATATTTGATATCTTCTATAGACAGACAAATGGCTAAGGGATTAACTTCACCTATTCCTCACTCCAGAGGGCTGGATTCAGACTGGCACCTTGTAAGCTTCTGTTTCTTTCATCAAAATGATGAAAGCAATGTCATGCTACAAGCTCCATCCCTTTTGATTATGTATATGATGTCATATAATGAAGTTCTTTTTCACAGACTGATTTGTTTGACACAGACATGTGCTCCACGGTTGCCACTGAGTGTCTGTCCTTTTACATTAGACTTTAAACATGGGGAAAAAAACAGAAAATAATCTTTCAAATAATATGCAGTATGAATTTTAGAAGCCACAGATTTTTTTTTTAAAGGGATGCTTTTATACTACATGCAGTGGTAGAATGATACAACTTTGACTTACTTTTCAGAAAATAAAAGAATTTCAAAGGCGTGATCAAACTTCGTTTGTATAATGTCTGTAAAATCACCATCCATAGAATGTTGTACTGATATGTGTTTGGGTGAAGTTGCTAAACAGAATCGGTTTAATGTACAGTAATTTCTAAACATGTATTTTAGTGTTTAGAATGGCAATTATTGTTGTGGTCTGCCAGCAGCCTGCGGAGCTGGCAGCAGAATTGGACAGCGTTGAGGCTGAGGAAGAATATGGGCCAGTCCTGGAGGCTGGGGAAGGCCCAGATGAAGGCTCTGCGTCAGAGGCAGAGATGGGAGCAGGGCCATCGGGGAGTGAGGTGCGGACTCCAGAGCCTCCAGAGTCTGATAGGAGTGAGGCAGAGGAACAGGAGGAGCCTGTTCCTAATGCACGCATGAGAAGAGCTGCCAGAAGGCAAGAGCAGCTCAAGCAAAGAGGACAACTCAGGAGCAGGGCCAAGAGATGATTGGCTCCTCCCATAAGGCTTAAAACAGACCAGCAATGGCATTTGGGCTTTGCCGGAAAATAACGTTGGTAGTGTCGTCTTCTTCTTAGTCTACTTCTTGTATTTATTTTTGTATCTGTGACTTCTGAACGTTTGCCAAGAAAGGCCTTTGGCAGTTTGCCTAATTGGTCTAAGGTTTGCGATAAGACTGAGGAATTTGTGTGGGAAGAATTTGCTTTAATTTAGTTGAACGACGCTGGGAATGAAGTAATTCTCAGCTGTTCGAATAAAGTTGGTTTGTTTTTTCACTGACTGATTTTACTTACTTGGGCCTGGGTCACAACAATTATTGACCTGTAAAAGGAAGTCTCAAATATTGATTTTTTTCATTCTAAATACAGATTATAAATTCTCGAAAAATGGTAAGTAAACCAAAATTCTAGTAAAGTAATAATAATATGTTAAGATCAGCGGTGGTATTCATTTACTTTCCCTACCGATTTGCAAATGTGAGCACACGTGCATCCACGCATGTGCCCGGCCTTCTGCGCATGTGCTTTGCTGGCACGCACAACTTTTGCACATGCGCCCAGCCTCAAAAATGTGCCTAAGTAGGATGGCATAGAGCTGAGCGGGTGATTTCCGCTACCGGTTCAGCTGAACCAGCTGAATACCACCTCTGGTTAAGATGCACTACTCTCTGATTCCTTAGCTGCAAAATGAAAGTTGTGGATATCAGCAAACAGAAAAGTTAATCAAATGGTTCTGCTGTCTCTGCTAGTTTGGGAAGATAATAACATTTGGTGAACCTAGGAAAGAGCTTCTTTTTTCTCCCATATCTTTTCCTATTATCCAAGCTTCATTTCCACAATCTCTACCCACCTACTTAAACCTCCAGTTTTAGCTTCTGTAGAGGCTGGTTGCATAATTTAGGAGTGAGGCTCCAAATAAGAAAGCATCCTCCAGCCTTACTAGGTAGGAACTTTGGAGGAAATGCCAATTCAGTTAAGAGACATAAAGAGAACTGTGTTTTCATCAGAATTTCCATCTGATGTTATTGCTTGGGATGCTTGCAATGTCGAGATTCTTCTCATGCTAACATCCATCTGTGTCTCTTAGAATAGGCTGATAAGATGGAGAAGAGATACTGTGAGATTAAAAGGAAGTTAAAAGAACAAGAAACTAGGCTTGAGGCAAATGAGAAATTGCAACATTAATTGCTTGAGACATAATAAGTAAAGAGCTAGTAGCTGGTAGAATGTTTTGGGTTATATCCAAGAAGAACTATGAGAGAATTTGTCCTCTCAGATTCACTTATCTAAAATATAAATAGGCTCTAACAGAAGTTATACTAAAAAGCCTTTTGGATCTATTTCAGATAAATGATTGAATTTATTGGAGCAGCTTATAACATTCCATATTGATATTGGCCCCATAATTTCCTGATCTTGTTGTTCTTGAATTCCTTTGGAGATATGATCAACATTAAATATTACAAGCAGCAAGAATGCCAACAAATGTGAACTTGAGGGAAAAAAACTTATATTGTTTTCAGTTCTATCGTGTGAAACAAGAGTTTCACCAAACATGCTTAATGGCTGGGCAACAAAAGATAAGAAATTTATTTTTATAGCATGAAGTATTTGGCTTATTTTTGGATGCTGTCATAAGGAAATTTTATAATAAAAAAATGGCTGTTCATTTAAACAACAAAGGCAGCCATAGAAATATCACAAATCACAAATGATTCATTGGTTTGGAGGTCTGATGGATCTATTGCTCATAAAGGATTGTTTCTTTTACTTCTCTTTTCCCCTCCCCCCTTTCCTCCCCTTTCTCTATTTCTGAATTCAGTTCAATTTCTGAACTGTTTCAGTTTCAGAAGGAGGGATCTGAGTCAGTGCTGGGTTTCAAATTTTTTTACTACCGGTTCTATGGCTGTGGCTTGGTGGGAATGCCATGGCTTGGTGGGTGTGGCTTGGTGGGCATGACAGGGGAAGGATACTGTAAAATCTCCATTCCCTCCCCAATCCAGGGGAAGGTTACTGCAAAATCCCCATTTTCTCCCGATCAGCTGGGACTTGGGAGGCAGAGAATAGATGGGGGCAGGGCCAGTCAAAATTTTTACTACCGGTTCTCCGAACTACTCAAAATTTCCACTACCGGTTCTCCACAACTGGTCAGAACCTGCTGAAACCCACCTCTTATCTGAATCCTCTCCCTACCAAGTGATCTGATGTTTACAACATTTCTTTTGGTTTTTTTTTTTAAAAATAGTTTTATTTTTAATACATGCTTATTTAGGATTTTAAATAAGCAATTTAGTTAGAAGGAAGAATTTCTTTTCTAAGGTTCTTATCAGGGTCATATCAAAATACCATATACCATAATTCAGAATTTAAATACACACACATACAAACAGTGTATATATCACAATGCAAAGCATGCAAGAGATGCAACACCTTTTTATGATCAAGTATAAACAATTAGTTTGCTCATGTTTAATTCTAGAATTTTCAAATTTAACTTTCCTAATAAAGCAGAGCCCAGTTTCTCAATCTGAAATCTGAAATCAGAATAGCACTAAGGGAACTTGGAGGTCTTCTGGTCCAACCCCCTGTTTAAAGGGGAGTCCTATATCATTTCAGATACAAGAAAAGACTGTCTATCTTTTCTTTAAAACCTCCAGTGTTGAATCACCTACAATTTCTGAAAGCAAGCTGTTCCATTGGTTAATTTTTCTCACTGTTAGAAAGTTTCTCATTGATTCCCGGTTGCTTCTCTCCTTAATTAGTTTCCATCCATTCCTTTTTGTCTTGCCTCCTGGTGCTTTGGAAAATAAATTGACCCCTTCTTCTTTGTGGCAGTTCCCTTATTTACTGGAATACTGCTTTCATGTCAACCCTAGTCCTTCTTTTCTCTAGACATAGAGAACAAAGAGACATAAACATAGAGAATATAATTGGCACATCTTATCTCTGTTGCTAGAAGCATAAACAGTTTCGTCTCATTCCTTCCCTAGCTTTTGCCCCTCTATAATGGTGAAACATCTAAGCCTTTGCAGAGGTCGTATTGCGGGATAGGCACCACTATCTATAGTTATTTTTATAATAACCATACAATTCATCCTTATGATAAGACTCATTTTTTTTCATAAAAGATATGAACATACATGAAAAGGAAATTCAGCTCTCTAATAACTACTTTCAAGCCTTTTAAAGAAACATCTTTTAAAGGCTCACCTTGACTTTGTACTTATCATCAATTTTCTACTTAATTTCCTGAATCTTCCCGTGCTTAAAGATAGCAAGTTCAGCAGCATGCAGTTTGCAAAATTTTAGAAAGTCACAACGATTGATAGGCAAATTATGTCCATGTTGAAAACAACAACCCAAAGTGCAAATGATTATGCATAGAAAGATGATGCCTTTTAGGGTTTTTAAACAGCCTAGATTTGGAAGCCACAGAATGAGTTTTTCCTACCATGAAGCAAAACTCCAGCTGGTATCATCCATGACTACATGACGGAGATTAGACGCCATCTGCTGGATCTTATGAATCTCTTCTAACATGGCATAGTTGTTCTCCACATATGTACAGTAGATATCATTTATCAAAGAACATACCCCATCTTGCCATGCAGATCTAAGGTCATACACAATTCTGAAGGACAATTATATGAGGCATAGACTGTTTTATTCTGTAATTTCAAGAAAGCATCGGCACTAGTACTTGTAAAGAGTTCTAGAGTTGATTACATGTTTATCAGTGAGTTTTTATGTCCTGCTACCCCAGATGATGGAATCAGCCAGAAAACTAATGAATGAAAATTGCTCAGCCTCTCAACTAAAGGATTGACTCCACTTAAGAATCTATAAATTCTTCAACTCATCTTTGGAACGGAAGGTTATGGTCAGTGGTGGGTTGCTACCGGTTCGCCCCAGATCGGGTGAACTGGTAGTGACAGGAGGCTCTGCCCATCCACGCCGGACGTTTCTGCGCATGTGCAGAAGCATTGCGAGCGCATGCGCACCCACAAGTGAACCAATAGCAACGAGTTTTGAAACCCACTACTGGTTATGGTGGAAATTACAGCACCCATGGTACCATATCAAGATGTGAGCAAGTGTTGGGACTTCCGCTTCCAGTTCCGCTGGCGACAGACTCTGATCGGGCTAGCTCTGGCCCCAGAGTCTGATCCCCCCATCTGGAGGCCCTTTGGGCCAAGCGCCCCATTATTGGGGCGTTTGCCGTTTGAGGGCGGCTCGCCAGGGGTCCCCTGCCTCACTTCCAGGGGCCGGGAGGCCGATGCTGGCGCGCCCGAGGCTCCAGAGGGGGTGGGAGGCGATCGGCGGCTTTTTTTCGAGGCCGCGGAGGCGCCACAGCGCCTAAGGGGACCGGTGCTACCTAAGAAGGCACAATGGACTGTACTGACTGATTGCAGAGTGGAGCAGGCATCCTGGAGGCGAGAGGGGGGGTTGGAGTTTCCCCCCCCCTTGTAGCTGGAAAGGTGCCGTGGCAGAAAACTAGGGGGAAGGAGATGGGGTGAAATCCCTTACCTTTCTGACTTTTCCTTGGAGGATGGCTGTGGCAGAGTTTCTTGGAGAGGTCTGGTGGCCCCTCCCCCCGGCAGGCAATGGCGGCGGTCTGACTTCCTGCTTCTTTATTTATGATTGAAGACAACATTCTCCTCTGGCTTCCTGTTTGACCTACTCTATACTTCGGACTCGTTGCTCCTGTGAGCGCCCACTGGTGGACAGTTGAAAAATTACTTTGATTGCTAATCCCTCTTTCTTCTCTGGAGGTTTGCCCTTTGATTTCTCATCTTCTACTGATCTAAGATGGCTAAGGGCCACAAATCAGCAGCAACTGACATGGGGAAAATTTTGGAAAGACTGGCAATATTGGACCAGAAGTTGGACAAGTTAGATGACGTCCAAAAAGGATTATCTGAAATTAAATCTGAAATGACACTTATGAAAAAAGATTTAAATGATGTTCAACAGCTGGCAGAGCAAAACAAGAAGAAGATGGGGGGTCTGGAGGGGGAGGTACGGGCACTCCAGAAGGTGGAGGATGGGAGAGGAAATGCAATGTTAACCTTACAATTGGATAAGATGTCTTATTTTCTCAGGTTCCAAAACGTGGAACAACTTGACCAGGAAAATTTGAGAGAAGTGATGGTTAAAATGTTGGGTGAATTTTTAGAAAGAGATTTGGAGTCTATTGGAAGGGATGTGGACTTGGTGTACAGAGTAAACTCACAATTTGCAATTTTACATAATCTACCAAGAGAGATTCATATTAAATTTGTGAGAAGGGAACTGAGAGATGAGATATTGAGAAAACAAAGACTGGGGGCGCTGGTGTACAGGGGCAAGGAGATCACCATCCTGAAGCAGATTCCCAGACAGGTACGAGAATTAAGAAGAAAATATTATTTTTTATCAAATAAGCTGTACCTCAAGGGAGTAGGTTTTAGGTGGCTGATTCCAGAGGGTTTGATGATTTTTTGGGAGGACAGTAAGAAGAAAATTAATAATGTAACGGAAGCTAAGGCTTTTTTTGACCAACATAAATCCTTCCTAGGTGGAGAAGATACAGGAGCCGAAGAGGGGGAAGTATTAGATGATCAAGGAGCGGAGGCGGACGGAGCTGTTGCGGCCCGGGAGGGGGAGGGAGGCCAGACCATGGTTTTAAGAGCCAGAACTAGGAAATGAAGAAAGGAGGGGAATCTATTGTTTAAGGTTTTTTTAATTGACTTTTTTTTCTCTCTCTCTTTTTTTATTGTATTTTGTATAACACTCTTTTTTTTGTTTATATAATTTTTATATAACCTGGTTGTTTGTTTTGATTTAAGATAATAATGTCTGTTGTGTGAGAAATTAAAAAAAGAAAATAATAATTGAAATATCTTTATATAAAGATATTGAAAATTCAACATATTGTAAACTATAATATTGTATATTCTTAACCAATAAAAACTTTTTATTAAAAAAAAAAAAGATGTGAGCAAGTGTTTAAAAGGTAGAGATGCATTGAGCATGGAAAAAACCGAAAGAAGTTAAAAAAGAAAATTGGAAAAGAAACACAAAACAAAAAAGGGGCTTCCTATCTGTATTTATATTTTATTCATTTTCTGTATAGTTATGTTGTAGCTTGCTTCTTCCCATTTTCTACCATTTCTAATTGTCAAATCTATAAATCACAAATCCAGTTTTTTTTCCATTTTCAGCAAAAGCTCCCATAAAAGGATTCCAGTCATTAACAAATGTAATTGCTATGTTTTTCCTAATTAAACAAATCAATTTTGCCATCTCTCCAAATTCTGTCATCTTCACATTAGTAAAATTGACCACACTGATAAAAGAAAATGTTTTGACTAATTTTGTTTCTTCTTGGAAACCATTTTTGGATTATTTGCTTGAAACTGAAAACAGTGAAACTTTAATATTTGAATTGGTTGACTAGAACAGTTTATGATTGTGTATGGTTTATGGTATCCTATAGTATATTCTACCTTAATTAAGGCTTATTGTTTCTTAGGCTTGTATCTGTAACAAAGAAAGTTGGAAGTTACTTTTTTCTCTTTCCTTTTTGTACTCCCAATTTTCCTTTTTCCCTGTTTCAATTTCCCCCCTTTTTAACTGTCTTTTTGCTTTGTATTCTAGCTTTTTAAAAAAAACTCAATAAAGCTTTGTGAAAAAACAATACATATAAAAACCATTGAAAACTATCTCCTGTGATCAACTGCAATTCTGACTTCATCTTATGTTTTCAATATTATCAATGTACTTGTTTTAACAATTCAAAACCAAAAAGAAACAAATCTATTGGAAACATAATGGAGCAGGGAAAAAATGGAAATTATTTATAATGACATTTATATAATTTTAATTCTGACATTAAGGATCTTATGCATTGTACTGTATAATTGCCTAATATCTGTGTTAAACATAGATAGTAAGAATTCAAGAGCTATCTTGACAAGACCATTTCATGTTTAACATATAATAATTCACAATCTGGTTCCAGGTATTTTTATATAATAACTTTGTATGCTGATAAACATTTATTATACTGTCTACTACTTTACTGTGTGAAGACAAAGCTTTTGATATGTTCAAATTAAGTATTTTGTTTTATAGAAGTTTATTTTTTTCATATGCTTTCTAATTTCTACGTTATTGTTTTATTCCTTCTACTTTAATTACTGCAGAAATAATTTCTTTTACTAAAGAAATTATTTCTGCAATGCAATAATTAAAACTATAATAGCTGTCCTCCATCTCCCTAATGTTTAATTTGATATACAATTCTTGGATGGGTTACAAGTCCAGGGAATTTGGTTATTCCTTTTTTTTACATTATAGAATATTGTGATGTGCAGATGATACGTTGAGTTTTTTTCAGTTATCAAAAAATCTTTACCAAAACAAGTCTGATGTACAATAAATTAGACTAAAACATTTTATTTCATTTAGGAAAAAACTTCTGGCTGATCTTAATTAAGTTTTAGTTCGCAAGTCTATTAAACATCTATTATCCCCATGTAAATATTCCTCTTAATGGACAAGAATTGTTTGCTATGAATTACTCAGATGAAAGAGCGTACTATAAGATAGATAAAAATTCCTCTAAATTTGTGGAGAAGAATTATTGCTGTGAAAATGAATTTTACATGAGACTAATATATATTTTGTGATCAGTGCCTATATTGGTTCATAGAACATAGAATAACAGAATTGGAAGGAACCTTGGCAGTCTTCTAGTCCAATCCCCTGCTCAAGCAGGAGACCTATATCATTTCAGAAAAGTGGCTGCCCAGTCTCTTCCTAAAAGCCTCCAGTGATGGGAGGCTTGACTTCTGAAGCCAAGCCATTCCACTAGTTAATTGTTCTCACTGCCAGGAAATTTCTCCTTAGTTCTAGGTCACTTCTCTCCTTAACAACTTCTGAAGGCAAGCAATTCCACTGGTTAATTGTTCTCACTGTTAAGAAATTTCTCCTTAGTTCTAGGTCACTTCTCTCCTTAATTAGTTTCCATTTTTTCTCATCTTGCCTTCTGGTGCTTTGGAAAATAGGTTGACCCCCTCATCTTTGTGGTAGCCACTCAAATATTGGAACACTGTTGTCATGTCTCCCCTAGTCCTTCTTTTCGGTAGACTAGGCATACCTAATTCCTGCAACTCTTCTTCATAATTTTTATCTTTCAGCCCCCTAATCATCCTTGTTGCTCTTCCCTACACTCTTTCCAGTGTCTCAACATTTTATTTTATTTTTTGGTATTGTGGTGACCAAAAGTGGATGTGGTGTTCCAAGTGGTCTTACTAAGACTTTGTAAAGTGCTACTAGGACTTCACATGATCTTAATTTTGTCCCTCTATTAATACAGCCTAGCGTTGCCTTGACCTTTTTTGGCTGCTGCTGCACACTACTGGATCATAGTTAAGTGTTTGTCCACTAGGACACCAAGATTGTGCCAAGTTTCACTTAATTGTACCTGTACAAATGGTTTTTCTTGCCTATGTATAAAATCTTACTTTTATCCACATTGAATTTGTTAGTCAAAGCCCAAAGTTCAAGTCTATCAAGATCCATCTGGATCTTGAGCATATCTTCTGGAATGTTGACTATTCCTGCCAGTTAAGTGTCATCTGTAAATTTGATGAGGTCCCCTTCTGTTCCTTCATCTAAATCATTTGTGAAGATATTAAAGAGAACTGGGCCTAAAATGTAATACATGTGTGTTCTGTTTTAGGCCCAATACTTTTGATATATATATTTTCCCTCAAGTACTTAATAAATCAGTTAATTTTTGGTCAAATCAGTCATGAAATAAAAAAATATGCAATAATTCCTTGTTAAAGTTAAAGTTACAGCTCTAATCGTGATGGTGTTTTTAGTTTTCCTGATTTTAAGCATGTACCACTGAATGTATGCATTAATCTCAATCTTATTGGGCAGAACATTTTTTGATTCCCTTCATATGCAAAACTGGCAGTTTTTATACTGTATATATATTTAAAGTTGCAAATTATACCTTTAATAAACAACTAAAAATGATAACCCAAATGTTTCAGATTTTATTAATGGAGTTTACTATAATTTAGCTAAAATGGCCAAATGGTCATATTTGTACTACTTAGAGCCATTTTTTTCTGGTCCAATGCCCTTGTGTCTTTTGAAGGAATTGTAATTTGGATTGGGATGTGTTTACAGTACGTACATTTTAAAATGTATTTATGGAAATAGGGTACAGGAGCTGCTCAGAATCAGTAACAGTGGGACATAAGCTGAGGAAAATAAATAAATAAAATGATTCTGAAAATGCCTCAGCTATTTAATTTCTGTACGTCAGTCAGGTATAAAATATACATGAAAGAAATGAAAATTTGGCACTGTGGTATTCAGTTACATAGAAAATACATCTTTTGAAAAGACTCTCTCATGTTCATTTCTAATTAATTCTTCAAATTCATGAATGAAGGAAAATCCATCTGAAACTATCTAGGAAATGAAACATCTACACGGGTATATTTGTTTCTTTTGATATTTTCTCCCAGAAGAGCTTTATGTAAGGCATCATTTGAGTTGAATGAATGTTTTGTTTTGGAAAAAAAAATTGGGAAAAATATGAGTTGAAATGCACACTTGAAATGATTGGAAGTTTGATACTGTTAGGAATTTCACAAATAGCCTTTCAACAGCAGTATCATTGACTGTTTAAGTAGCTATTGTTATTATTATTATTATTATTATTTATACAAGGCAAAAATAAATCTTCTGATGAGTAGACAAATATCCCCAGAATGCGGAGATTAACCCCTTTCTTTGAATTCAAGTGCTAATGGAACACAAACTCTGTATATTAAAGTCAGCAGTAAATTAGATAATGTTGTGCTTTATATTCAGGCTATTTCTACTGTTCAGTTAATTTATCTTGGCTGCCAGACAGGTTGACTAATTAACAGATGTTCAGGTAGTAAAACATTCAAATTTCAAGCATTAAATAAAATTGCTTTCAAACATTCAACAAAACCATCTAAACTGTCAAGAGAGAAGCAGGAGAACAGCCAAGGTTATATGCAATTTTATTAAAAGAAAAACTGGACTGCTTTGTGATGATGTATTAGAATGGATCAGGCTATGATCAGGCTACAGGAGCTGTAAATACACAAAACGAAGGAAACAAAACACATCCCAAGAAAAGAAAATCAGGATTAGTAAAAAAAAAAAAAGGTTTATGTACAGTTTATTTCCTGTATTGGTTTAATCGTTCAGTGCTACATCTACAGTTAACTGAACTGTACTGAAAATTGAAACCTTGCAACCTTCCTTATGACTTTCTTAGAAACATTTAGTTGATTGATGTACCCAAACATAGACAAAGTAGAATTTTGACCTGAACAAAAAAAAGCTTTATTTTCCTCTTTTCACATGCAAGGAAAAGCAATTTTACTGACAATTGTTCCATACAACAGTAGATGTGGAAGCTATGTGATAAACCTGCATTAGGTATGGAAAGCATTGTCTAATGCTACTGAAAGAAGTTAGGCAATTGAAGAGACACTAAATAATAATAAAATGATCAGATCACTACTGTGATCTACAGATCACATTTTCTAATATAATAACAAACTAGACTAGGTTACAATCAAATTAGCAACACTAGCAGATTATTTAATTCAATGTAGTCATATTTAAAAATCATATTTCAGGATATAATGAAGTTCAGGGAAAAAAATCGATGTTCAAGAAGGGACATTTACAAAATATCTCTTCCCATAAATTGCTTGTTCTCTTTCTGCATCCAGTTAGGAATGCTACTTTAATAAATACAATAGTATTATTATCTCTTTTATTCATTAAACATGAAACTCAGTCAACTGAACATTTAAAAATATATCATAAATACCATTGACTGGTGCTAATGGTTGATACAGATTGCTGCCAGGGTCCTAGGTATCAACTAAGTATCTTCTTAAAATATATGATTTTCCAAGTAGTGGAGATTTTTGCAGTTCCGCTGGTGGTGTTGCAAGAAACTGCAATTTCTTGATGTGTTTTGTAAAATTCTTGGACATGATACCAAGTGCTCGAATGACAATGGGTATCACTGTTACATGTTTCATCCATAGTCATGTAGTTTCAATGGCCAGCTTGTGATATATCATGATTTTTTCCAGTTCTTTTTATTCAATTCTGGCATCTCCTGGTACAGCAATATCAATAAATTGTACGCTTCAGCGCTCGACAACCGTGATATCTGGCATATTGTGTTCTAAATGACGATCTGTCTGTATTCAAAAGTCCCACAAGATCTTCACCATCTAGGTTTCAATAACTTTTTCCACTTTATGTTCCCATGACTTTTCGGATACAGGTAGGGCTTACCAATGACCAGTGGATTAATTTAGCAACTTGATCATATCTAGCTTTGTAACCAGTTTGTGTGATTTTGCTGCACTCACAGACTGATGATGATGATGATGATGATGATGATGATGATGATGATGATTTTATTCATTAAACATGAAACTCAGTCAACTGAACATTTAAAAATGTGTCAAATATATTGTCCGGTGCTAATGGCTGATACGGGTTGCTGCCAGCATCCTAGGTATCAACCAAGTATCGCTTTACAATTGCATGCCCTCGTTCCCCAGCAGTAGCAACTGAGCCCTGTAGCCCATTTTTCGACAGATGTCCAGGAGCCATAGCATCTGATGCGGTCTTGTTGACCTGGGCGATGACCAATCCTGTATGGAATTTTGTTGATTTCTTCTCATCATTGGTGATGGTAGGTGGCTGGGTTGGTTCACAGTGGCTTAGCCATTACCGATCCGAAGACTGGCAATCCCATAACCATAGGGACTGCATCTGATAGCCATCCAGGCCCAAGTACGGGTTTATGTTTATGTTTATGTTTATGTTTATGTTTATGTTTATGTTTATGTTTATGTTTATGTTTATGTTTATGTTTATGTTTATGTTTATGTTTATGTTTATGTTTATGTTTATGTTTATGTTTATGTTTATGTTTATGTTTATGTTTATGTTT
>WNWU01000003.1:15421104-15431488 GCA_012654045.1 Ptyas mucosa
AGATATAGATATAGATATAGATATAGATATAGATATAGATATAGATACACATACAATACTTGTATAAGGCATGTATTATTTTTTCAGTTCTATTCCTAAAACTTTCTAATCTAAAATCCCCCTTTTTCTATAGTTACAACACATTTCACTGAAACTTTCATTGAAAATGGCATGCCATTTTCATAATACTTAGTCAGGTAACTATAACTCAGTAAATTATTCAGGAATCCCCATGAGGTCTCTTTTTATTTCCCAAAACCAAAGCATTGACCATTTTAAGTACAGTCACCAAGACTGCATTCTTTATTCTGGCACTGATAACAGAACCTTAAGTTCTGGAATCCCATACATTATTTTTGGTAATAGTATTGCTGTTCTGTATCCATTATAACAATTACTCATTTGGTTTTCAGTCCTAGTCCTTGAGGCAATATCTCATGATAACTCTCCCCCCTGTAATCTGTCATTGAACACACATTTTTATGTGTGTTTTCTTTCACTTGAACAGACTTCTCCTTTTCTTCAACTAACCAGAGACACTAGTTAAATGAAACACTTGATTCCATTACCAAAAGCAATCTAAACCATGATAATGTGTAAAGTGACTATGTAAACCAAATCTCAATCTATACTTCCTTGTCACTCTGCCCATCTTAGTTTTGTTGGACTATTTAAGGACTAAAGAAAAGCCCGTTTTTTAATTTTCAGTTTTACAACTCAATAATGATTGCCCCAAAGCCTCAATATTGCATTAGGGAATCTCTAAATCAGGGGTGTCAAACTCGATTTCATTGAGGGCAGCATCGGGGTTGGGTTTGACCTTGGGAGCCTGGGGAGAAGGAGTAGCCAGCTCGACATAATTCGTCAAGGCTCCATTTTCAGCTGCGACGGCCTCCTGCAGCCCTCTGTCTACAAAAATGGAGCCCGGGGGAGACTCTGTTTTCACTGCCAGAGGGCTGTCACTATCAAAAACAGAGCCTGGGAGGGCTATACACAGGAGGGTCACGCACGGCCCTCCTGACCTCCATTTTCGCTGGCAGAGACATCATGGGCCAGTCTTTCGCTGTTTCCAGGGCAGCCTCATGGGCCATATCTAAGCACCCTGCGGGCCTTGAGTTTGATACCCCTTCTCTAAATCAAGGAACAGCAACCTGAAATTCAAGGAATAAAGTCACATGGCCCTTGGACTAATTTCAAGTTCTCCATGCAAGAAATGAATTAATATCCTTGGTTAAAAGCAATTAATCCCTTCCTTGTGAAGAAAAGGGGTTGTCATAAAAGAATGGGTCCTTTTAAATGTTCTAGCTCTTCCTGGTCACAAAATGTCACGAACATATTATCCCTGTGGGAATGCAAGCTTTAAAGAAAAATAAGTGTTCACATCTGGTTTAAAGGTATGGGGAAATAGTCATAGTTCACAAAATCACCCTCACCAAACCATACCACTGTTTTTTTTTCAACATGTCGAACAAATTGAACCAGGCTAGATAGAAAGTCTTCACTCTCATGCAAGCAAAGATAATAAGATGGCAGAAGCATTTCTCTCTGAAGTAATGAGCTGCTATTTGGGTCTGTGCTGGGTGGCATATGCTGTTAATTTAGAAAGTTCCAAAAATCTATGGTTGTCCTTTTTTTTTCTTATATGATTTTTTTAAAATTCTATGTATAGTCAATGCCTCTGGAACTAGACCAGCTAAACCTATTTGTTTCAATTCTCTGTTGGATTGATGTTTGATGACTGTTTTAAAACAAAATAAAAATAATTCCCCCAAAATACAACAAAACAGAATACAATTCCAGTCAATCCAATCTGACATATCCCAAGATGAGAGAATGCAGCAGCAGAACAGCATAGTATATAAATCACCTAATCCAGTTGAACTTTCTTAAAAACTGCACATTATCATACATAGTAGTAAAAATCCTTTTTACATTTTCCTAAATGTAATTTCTATTGAGCGCAGTTTTGCTTTTCCCTCAATAATTGTGGGTAATATTGCACCATTATAATGCAGTATGTTCACATTATTAGCAATGAGGCATCGTGCAGCCTTTTGTTAATATCTATATTCTTGCTAATGCAAGTCAATAATTTCACTGAAACTACTTTTAAATTCAGAAATGAATTAGATTGTTTATATGCCATCAAATCATTGTTGACTCTTAGCAATCACCAGAAATTACTATGTAGGCTAAAATTTAACTATACTAAACACTACACAAGCAACTCTTTACATATTTCAAGATAGAGTGGCATCTTTTTTTAAAAAAAGAAAATGATAGATTGGACACTAAAATCAGAATACTTTACTAGAGTATGTATATGTATGGCTATGTGTGTCTCATACATACACATATATGCACGTGCACACAAATGTAATTTCATAGTCACAAATGAGAAAGCAAAAAGATGTTGAAAAAATGTAGTTCTATATATTTTTGATTCAGTCTTCCATCCTTCCAAGATCAGTAAAATGAGGACCCAGATTGTTGGGGGCAATATGCTGACTCTGTAAACCACTTAGGGTTGTAAAGCACTATGAAGCAGTATATAAGTCTGTGCTTGTGCTAGTGCTATTTTTCAATGAGGCTCCTTCAGTTTAATGGAAAAGGGTGTGTCCGAGTGAAAGAATACAGCAAGTAAATATATGCATGTATTTTTGCTTTTAAAAAAATTCCCAGCAATGTCATTTAGCAAAATTATCATGAGATACAGATACCACGTAAGTCAACGTCCTGTCTTTCATTGTAAAACGAACTCTTCAACCTTACAAGCCTCCCTTTCTTCTTACATTGCAGATAAATCCCTAAGGGAAATGTAATAGGCAAATTTTATCCATGGGACTTTTTTCTGGATTAGGAAGTATAGCAGTGGTGGGTGTGTCTACCGGTTCTGTGGGTGTAGCTTGGTGGGCATGGCATGGTGGGTGTGGCAGAAGAAGGATACTGTAAAATCTCCATTCCCTCCCCAATCCAGGAGAAAGTTACTGCAAAATCCCCATTTCCTCCCAATCAGCTGGGATTTGGGAGGCAGAGAATAGATGGGGGTGGGGCCAGTCAGTATTTTTACTACCAGTTCTCCAAACTACTCAAAATTTCCGCTACTGGTTCTCCAGAACTGGTCAGAACCTGCTGCAACCCGCCTGTGAAGTATAGACAGACAGAGAAGCTGAAGAATGACTGGATCACAGAAAACAACAACAGGTACAACATTTCTCCACTGTCTCACAATAATAAAGGAAGCTCAACATATGCCACAATATACATTTCAGAATCATTACAAAACAACTTGAATATGAGATAGAAAAATAGAAGATTGTTTGGCAGGGAAAATTTGAGGGTAGATTCTTAAAGAATATTAGTGCACAGTTTATGATCAAAGATGCAGATCTTATGAAGCGGGACACCATTATATCAACTAGCTCTCCTTCACACCTGAGAAGAAACCTACTTTCTATTTTCTTTGACTTTTTCTATCTCTCTGTGGGTCTCTTATGCCTTGGGTGTTGTTTAATTCTGTTAGCTTCAGCAAATCCAAGAGAAATGCAGGAGATACATTATTCAATGCCAATCTTTTAGGACAGGTTTTACTGTAGAAAACTAGTCTTTGACAGCACTTTCTGGGTAAAAGAATCCTGCATTATATTTTGTAGAATGAACTATAAGGGTGATTACATTGAAGATCCAAGCTAATTCTATTTGTGGGCATCATTCTTCCTTTTGTGTGTGCGTGTGTGTCTAATTTGAAAGATTTGCTGCAGCCCATCTTTTGTCAAAGAAGGTTTTTGTAGTAGCCACAGGAGACAAAGAAATGAAGGAAGGAAGGGGGCATTTATTACAATCTGCCCAAGACATAACAGGATAATAATGTTTGATAAACCTGGGCAATGCAAAAAGTGAAAAGAAGCAATGCATTTTTAAAAGTATTGTCAGTCCCATTTGAGACGGAAGCAACAGTCGCTCAGAGAACTCTGTCACTAAAGTGTCTGTCATTAATGATGATTTATGGATATGGATATTTGCAACAGCTGTGTCTTCACCTTTAAGTACTTCATGCAATATTTAGAAAGAACTGGGAGATACTGCAGCGGGGAACCAGCTAAATTGCTAGATTGCTAGAAGGCACTGCTGGCTTAAATCGTTTAATGTGTCTCCTCAAAGAGAGTACACCAACTTTTCTTTTTCCTTTTTTTACTCTAGAATGAAGCTTTATTTTCTGGCAAAGATTCTGAAGCAAACAAAAAGCAAGAAGATTATCTAGCTTGCTGTCTTTTGGGGAAATTCCAGATTTCTGACCATTAATGATATATAAGAACTTCAAACCATGTGGTCTAGATCTGCAAATCTGGTACTTTACTATAGCTCAGTATGTTTTGTAGTATGCTGAACAACAAAAAAACATGAATGTTTATATGTAGAAAAATACAGCTCTTTCCATTGGTGGGATTCAAGTAATTTAACAACCGGTTCTCTGCCCTAATGATTTCTTCCAACAACCAGTTTGCCAAACTGTTCAGAAAGTTAACAACCGGTTCTCCCTAAGTGGTGCGAACTGGCTGAATCCCACCACTGGCTCTTTCCCTACTTCACCTCCATTTCCCTGAATCCATTGCTCTGTTTGCTTGTCTTGTGGTTACAGGTTTGAATTTAATTTTGTGCTTTTTCTCCCCACCCACCCGAAATCTGCTGACATCTACTGTGCATCAGTATTTGATCACTTTTTCCTTACGGGAATTTATGATTTTAAAAAATCTTGGTGAGAACTTTTAGAGTGAAAGAATAGGTTTTTTTAGAACCTATTCTTGACATGCACTGACTGCAGAATTTTCAGACTGAAATCAAGCCTAGATTATTATATTATTCTGTGACTAGTATTAGACCACACAAAAATATATGTTGCCTTTCATCTTCAAAGTATTTCAGGATTGCTTCAAAGTGAAACCATTCATACCTTTGAAGCTAAAGAAATTTTCCAGCTCTGAAATAGGCTGTGATAAACTGGCTCAGCCATTTGATCCTTAGGCCATGGGGTCACTGTGAAAAATCCTGACCTATGCATAGAATTAGCATTAAAAATTAAATGATGGGTTTTCCAGTTTATTTTTGAAATTGTGGGGGGAAAGGGAGAGACTGAATATAACCTAAAGAATATCACACTTTTTTAATTAAAGCATATTTTGCCACGGCTCAAAAAATATTGACGAGATTTGCTTAATGTCTGTTAGACATTTTCCCTAAAATTACATGTATCAGCATAACATCTTTCAGAGTTTGGAGAGAAAGTGTTGGACTCAGATCGTGTCAAATAGAAGAGACTTAATTTGGTTGTGATTTAAGTCCTATAAATGTCAATAGTCCTGGATATTTTCAATTTTTCAACATGGGATTATTTAATAGACACTGCTGAAAATCATCAAATTAATCCCAGGGACAAATTATAAATGCAAAGTTATATAATTAGAATAATTTTTTAAAAATTACTAGATAAGAAACATTATTGTCTACACTACTGCTATAGTCTACACTACTATAGAACAGGATTTATATAATACAATTTTGATCAGAGTCCTGCTGAGCTAAATAAACATACTTAGGTTTAAAAAATTGCAGATGTTTTCTTCAAACTTGAGAAACTTGAAAATTTTTCAAACTTGAAATTTGAAAATGCATCCATAAATGCAATTATGTTTATCATTTTCCATTAAAAAGATGTCAAAAGAAGTTAAATTATTTAATAGGGCCAAAGCTGGAGAGCATCTCTTCTACTTGGATAAGCCAACTTCTTCAGATAAAGTAAGAAAATGTAGCTTTTTGGCTTAGCTGTAACAATTTAACAACAGCCTCTCACAAACTGGATCAAAGAAGGAAGGAAAATTATCCTAGAAATATTAAAACATGTACACAATTAACTGAATTAATTTCTCATAGCAAACAAGAACCCAGATCCATGTACAATTTGGTTTGCTTGAGAAAAGGTGAAAAGGAGATAGAAAAGTTTAATTAAACTTGGTAAACTTTCTTAAAACTTTCCCAGAACTTATGGAAAGCCTTTAAAAGCATAACAATATATCAGCTTTTGACTATTTTGCTTCATTTTTAAAAGGTCTCTTGCTTGGGTCAAAAAAAATGCTTGTTAAACATACTGCCTCTCAAAGTTAAAAAGATAACTTAGAATACTATTTAGACACCTTCCTATTATCCAAGACTCTTCTTAAGGTTGGCTAAATTTGTCCAACTTAAACTTCTAAATGAACCCATTGGTCAAGAAAGGTCAGGAGAAACAGTTTGTACAAACTAAGTTGTATAAACATTTAAAATTCTTGTTCAAATTTGATGGTGAAGCTTCTTTCTGATTATTTATGAAAACTGTTCATGTTTTTTTAAGCTCAATATTTAAGTATTTGGCTAACAAGGATTGGAATATGCAGCTAGGCACTATCAACATATTTAGGATCTAAGAGTAGGAAAACCAAGACCCAAATGCATACTAAAAACTATAAAGCTAGATCCCCAGCATGAAGAAATGATGCCGATATATTCATATTCACATCTTCTAGGTCCCTCACCTGACATTTTACCTTTAAAAAAAAATAATTTTAAAAATGGTGTAACCAAAAATGCCAACTTGTAGCATAATTTTCAAAACTGGCTCTGGGCCTCAGATGGCCCAATAAGCTTCTTCAAACTATAAAAAGGATGGATGGCTGAGACTTTTTTTCCACCAAGGATGGCAGTCAAGATTGCCCTACAGTTGCCTAGACATTGATATCATTACTATCCTACAATATTTTCATGTTGTTAAGTATTTATTGCTTCTTATTTTGGTACTATCAGAACAAGAAAGAGGTGGTTCCTTTGCATTTTGATGGGCTGAGGGGCTTGTTTGTTATTTGTTATTGGACAGCACCCAATAAAGTTCTGTCACCATCTTCCCCCAAAAAGCCAATATGTTCAAGATGTAGACAAGATCTCTGAAGCTACTGAGCTAGATGCAATATTTATTCACTTGGCAATGAGACAGAATATTAAAAAGCTATTAAAGAGACCTTTATAGGGATGCGGTGGCTCAGAGGCTAAGATGCTGAGCTTGTCAATCGAAAGGTCAGCAGTTTAGTGGTTCGAATCCCTAATGCCACATAATTGGGTGAGCTCCCATTACTTGTCCCAGCTTCTGCCAACCTGGTAGTTCAAAAGCAGATAAAAAATGCAAGTAGAAAAATAGGGACCACCTTTTGTGGGAAGGTAACAGCATTCCGTGCGCCTTTGGTGTTTAGTCATGCCGGCCACATGAACACGGAAGCGTCTTCGGACAGCGCTGGCTCTTCAGCTTTGAAATGGAGATGAGTACCGCCCCCTAGAGTCGGGACAACTAGCACATAAATGCAAGGGGAACCTTTACCTTTACCTGAAAGAGACCTTTAACCCTATAAGCACCAGATAGGATGTGATTGAAATGAGCAACTCAACTGGAAAACTAGAAATCAGTGCATACAGTTATATGTATAATTGATTTATTCAGGCAATTAATATTCTTCAGAACAAAATAACATTCCCAGAATTTTATTCCTATAGGTCAGTTCATGCCCTATTGAAACTCCAGAAGAATCTGAGACAGGCTAGGCAGATCATTTAATGGAAACTCCAATGCAAGTTTCTTTATTGGATTTAGTGAAAGTTATCAGCTAGACATCAAGCGGACTCACCAGGCTTTCACTTCTTCTTGTGCAGCTAAGCCATACCAAAAGCCACTTGTTGTGAATTGCCTGAAATTTGCCCCAAGCAAAGACAGTTTACAAAAGCCCAATGTGCCTGAGTAAGCAACTGAGGAGGATAAAAGTCTCATTTTCTTTCAGTTTCCATTAAAGGTTTTTTAAAAAAATATTTTTGTCTCATATTTCTAGCCATCTTTATTTTGAAATGATCAAATGGCATTCAGGATCCATATCATAATAATAGTGTAGAAGTGGAAGACTATCCCTGAAAGACCCTATTGAATGAGGGGGGATATTTTTAAAATCATATTTTGCTACTATTCCTGCTTGTTTCCAAGCTGTTAAACTTCTTTAGTTCTTAATTGCCCATTACTTGTATGACCTTGGCCAAGAGAAAGATTTCAAACTGCAGTTTTCTTTTATAGCTATGCTGTCTTTCTTTTTTCCACTCACTTCTGTCTTGTTTTTCCCTTTTATTTTTCTCTAAGTTAGTCCTCATTAAAGATACATATATATTTCAACAGATTGATCAGTAGAACTTATTTCTCTTTCCTCTCACTACTTGTTTGCATAATATTATCAATCATAATTAACTGATTAACTTGTTTAAGTAGTAGCAAGGGTATTTAGTATGTTTTATTACCAGTGTTTGGGATTTATAGATTTTAATTTTAACACTATATATGGTTATGTTTGAAAATGCTCCTTTTTTCATTATGGTCCAGATATTCATGAATGGATATGGTATATGCATTTCCCCCCTACTTTTCTACAGATTTTAATATGACTAATATATAAAGGCAGTTTCCTTTCTAATATGGAATGCTGTAGACAAATATTAAGTTAAAAATGTTAAAATAAAATATTAAATTAATAAAAGAAACTGAAATCTATTTTTTCCTGAAGAATTTTCTCATTAATGACCAACAGCTTATCTAGAAAGTTTGGCTGGGAGAAATTTATGTACGACGTCATATATGTTGTTATTTAAATTAATTTTTCTAAACTGATTGTTTATTTAAAAAAAAAATCATATGGAAATGGTTATGTTTTAATTCTTATTATTACACTGGGGACAGGAGATCACATTACTGTATTGATATGGTCTGACCAAAGATTTGCCTAGTTATTTTAACATCTTATATTAAATCTATAAACCATATAAGTTCTTGGAGGTGATTTGAATAAAATTCTGTGTCCCTTTCATATCTTAACATTGTATCAATCAAAATAAATTCCAGATTATTTGTATAAATTTAATTTAATGGATTATTTGTGATTTTAATTTAGTGTACAATTGGTTCTCCCAATGTCAATATGCTTTCCTTTCTTCACATGTACATACCACTTGTTTTGAGCTAGATCAGTGGTTCCCAAAGTGGGGCCCACGCCCCACAGGGGGACAATTTGATTTTTTAATGGGGGCAATTTGAACCTTGTTTAAACCAAGTTAATGGCCTTTTAGGTTTTGTCCACTTGAGTAGAGTTCACTTTTTGAGTAAAGTAAGAATTATATGTCACGGGGTGGGGTCAGGATTTTAGAGATGCTTAGGTGGGGCATGGCCAAAAAAAGTTTGGGAACCACTGAGCTAAAATATTTCCTGATACTTCTTCTTTATTATCCAAAGTTAAAATTAAACAGTGACACTGATATTATTAATTCTACTCCATGCTCCCATGATACTAATTGCTTTGTTTGATTAAAATTTAAATATACTCATTAAGGTGTTCTTGAAAGTCTCTTTGCCGAACAATAAAATTTTATTAAACAGATGGAACAGGAAATGGCAAAGTTTATTTTTTTCATTTTAACACTCATTTCCATCATTGTCTTTGGTAGGAGACATGGCCAAACCATTTACTGGAGATCAAAGAATCGCATATGCTTCTCATAAAAAGAAACAATAAGTTAAGTTAAACTTTAGAGAAGAAAATTAAAGAATGATTAGCACTCCATCTCCTGTCAGATGTAGATATCTGGATCTGCTAAATATGAACAAATGTTATGTTTCCCAAACAGATTGCATCAGACCACAATGCTGGAAAAAGAAGAAAAGTGAATTATTGATCTTCAAATTCAAACCAAGCAATATAAGTACCTGTTGGATACATAAGACATAAGGGACAGACAATCTGAATAGATCCAGCCTTGCAAAGACAATAGGTGGTCATCATTATATATCCAGACCAAGAAATAATGTGACCATGACAAAAAATGATAATATCTTCCACGTTGAGAAGATATGGAGACTGGAATGATGCTTGTGATCACTTATATAGCCATTCTCTATGGAAGGCTCAGGCAGGAAATATTCACGCAATCACAATTTATACCCAGAGAGTTTCTTTTTCACAATTGCACTGGGAAACATTAGCAGGAACTGAAAATCCAAGAACCTGGAGGTATATAAAAGGGAAGGGAGGAAAATTGGAGTGGCAACACAACCAACGCTGCAAAAATGGAATTGCTCTAGCTGTGCGTGCAGCCCTTCTCTGAAATAAAAACAAGGAATCTTGGAGACAAAGATTTCAGGCAATAGAACTGTAAAAGAATTGAACTACGAGATCTTCTACGGACAGATTGGGGGATTCATTCCTGAAAATACAGGTAGCATTAATCTTTCAAAGAAAGAAAGAAAGAAAGAAAGAAAGAAAGAAAGAAAGAAAGAAAG
>WNWU01000003.1:15439096-15457899 GCA_012654045.1 Ptyas mucosa
GAAGGAAGGAAGGAAGGAAGGAAGGAAGGAAGGAAGGAAGGAAGGAAGAAAAAAGGAAGAAAGGGAGGAAGCGAGAGAGAAAGAAAGAAGAAAGAAAGAAAGAAAGAAAGAAAGAAAGAAAGAAAGAAAGAAAGAAAGAAAGAAAGAAAGAAGAGTGAAATCTTAATTTGGTTCTATGAAAAGTAATCTGCAAGATATTTGTTTTCTTTTGTTGGCCTTGTATTTCTTCCTGAAAGAGCAACCATTAAAATAAACCTTGTAGATGTCAAATTTATTTCCCTTTCACCCCTTGGCTTTGACTCCCATTTATTGTAATTCCCTACATTTGATATACGTGATAAAGATTGCATTTTGTTCCTGAATCAGTCCTTTCATTTGGGAACTTTTTACTTTAGTGTGCAATCCTGTTCAGTTAAGCCGCAAAAAAGAAAGTAAAGCAAAAAATTTTGCTATTCTTCTCATGACCATACCAGTTTGGAGAGGGACTTTCCTGTATAATTAAGTATGTGGGGACAATACAGGCAGTCCTTGACTTACAGCAGTTCATTGAACGACAGTTTGAAGTTACACTGAAAAAAGCGACCTGATCATTTTTCCCACTTACAACCATTGCAGCATCCAGAGGTGGGTTTCAGCAGGTTCTGACCAGTTCTGGAGAACCGGTAGCTGAAATTTTGAGTAGTTCAGAGAACCGGTAGTAAAAATTCTGACTGGCCCCATCCCCATCTATTCTCTGCCTCCCAAGTCCCAGCTGATCAGGAGGAAATGGGGATTTTGCACTAACCTTCCCCTGGAGGGGGTGGGAATGGAGATTTTACAGTATCCTTCCCCTGTCACACCCACCAAGCCACGCCCACCAAGCCACACCCACAGAACTAGTAGTAAAAATTTTTGAAACCCACCACTAATCCCCACGGTCATGTGATCAAAACTCAGATGCTTGGCAACTGATTCGTATCAATGACAATTGCGGTGATCACCTTTTGCCACCTTTCCGATAAGCAAAGACAAAGAGGAAGCCATAGTCACTTAACAACCGTGTTACTAACTGAACAACTGCAGTGATTCACTTAACAACTGCGGCAAGAAAAGTTGTAAAATGTGGCAAAATTCATTTAACAACTGTCTTATTATCAACAGCAATTTTAGGTTCAATTGTGATCATAAGTTGAGGACTAACTATTGTCTAAGTAGGCTACGAGAACTTTAGGAGAATGCAGGAGAATTGTAAATGTAGGATTTCTCAATCCTTTTGTGAGACCCTGGTCCAGTGATGGCTAATCTTTTCCGGACCAAGTGCCTGAACCCCCAAAATGCAATGTGTGCATGCCCCCCGCACATGCACTCTGCCCCGGTGCATGTGCATATGACCCCCTGCATGCGCCCTGCTCTCCATGCATGTGCATGCCTCCATATGTGCCCCGCTCCCCCACGCACATGCGTGGCAGAGACCCAAAGACCAGCTGGTGGGCAGGAGGTGCCCGCACATGCACAGAAGAGCTGAACTGGGGCAATGGCTTGTGTGCCATCAGAGAGGGCGCTGCGTGACACCTCTGGCACACTTGCCATAGATTCGCCATCTCTGCGTGACACCTCTGGCATGCATGCCATAGATTTGCCAGCCCTAATCCATCACATTTTGGTGTATGTACCCCACAATCAGGGTATCTTTATAACCAAGCTGGGCCATTGGATATGGTTACAAATGTCATTTTCTATCCACCGATATTGAGATCCGCAAATGATTATAATGTAAGTCATAGAGTTTTGCATTAAGCATATTTTACAGTATTTTACAGCAACGAACTCCATCACCGTTAGATTTTTTTCCCCACAACTCCAACAATGCTAGGAATACAAAGAATGGGCTGGCATGAATTGAAAAATGCACTGGATCCAAAATCCTCTCAATTTCAATTTATGTCCCAATAAGTAAGGTGGGGGGGGGGGGGATGATGACTGATGACTGAAGAACAAGGGAGTTTTATAAGTTTTGGAGATTGCTGACATTTTGCCAGTCTTTCATAGTTTGCCTAGTTAAGTGGCAGCACTTACCATCCCTTGGCTAATTTTGAAATGTTAAGCAGGATTATGTTTGGAACTTGCAAAGGACTTCAGCAATAAATACCAGGGATATAAATCTGACTGAGAAGTTGAAAAATATCCCAGAACAAAAGAGTAACAAACACTTTCCTATTGTTGTCAAGGAAACACAGAGACATATCGACGCTCACTGTGTTTTCTGCAAATACATTTTTATCAATAATTTTGAGACATAAACCATCTCATGACAATAGCCCATTATTCAGATAACTCAGTCCAGGTAGCTCCATACATGAATGAACAACTTGCTCTTTTTAGAGGCACAGAGTAGGCTTCAAAGTCAAAATAAGAAGGGGTCTTGTGCTCAGATTGAAAATACAGAATTCCTGCACAGAAATTAGCAGCAGGACTGTAATTTAGTTTTGACTACTTCCTCAGATAAAAAGTAATGGAGAAAAGCAACCATATCACTTTGAGGGGTGGGTGGGTTTGAAGTAACAGAATTTATTTATTTTTATTTATTTATTTATTTATTTGTCAAACACATATAAGATAACAGTTATAAGTATAAATATGGTTATGAATACAGGATAAGGATATGAATAAATGGGGACAGTAGGACAGGGACAGTAGGCATGTTGGTGCACTTATGCACGCCCCTTACAGGCCTTTTAGGAATGGGGTGAGGTCAACAGTAGACAGTCTAAGATTAAAGTTTTGGGGGTTTGGGGAAGTAACCACAGAGTCAGGTAGTGCATTCCAGGCATTGACCACTGTTGCTGAAGTCGTATTTTCTGCAATCGAGTTTGGAACAGTTTACCTTAAGTTTGTATCTATTGTGTGCTCGTGTATTATTGTGGTTGAAGCTGAAGTAGTCATTGACAGGTAGGACATTGTAGCGGATAATTTTGTGTACTACACTTAGGTCATACTGAAGGCGGCGTAGTTCTAAATTGTCTAATCCCAAAATTTCAAGCCTAGTGGCATAAGGTATTTTGTTGCGAGCAGAGGAGTGGAGTAGTCTTCTCGTGAAATACCTCTGGACTCGCTCAATTGTATTAATGTCCAATATACAATCAGGTTCCAGGCAAATGAGCTGTATTTGAGAATTGGTCTAGCAAATGTTTTCTATGCCCTAGTTTGCAGTACAATATTACCGGAGAAGAAGCTTCACAAGATTAGATTAACAATTCTTAATGCCTTTTTGGCAATGTTGTTGCAGTGAGTTCTGGAATAACAGAATAACGTTATTGTAATATAAATATATAAATATATGGAATAATGTAGTTGGAAGGGACCTTGGAGATCTAACCTCTATACCATTTCAGACAAGCAACTGTCCAATCTCTTCTTAAAAACCTCCAATAATAGAGCATCCAAGAACAGATGTTTGTATATTTGTGAGGGGTATGAAAACATCTATTTCTTTTCCTCTCCCTCTCCCATTCTCTGTCCCCCTTGGAAACATAAACCTCTATGTTCCTGAACTAAAAAGTCTACAATGGGTCGCCATAAGCCAAAGAGCATTTAGAAACATAGCCTGTACAATTAAACATGTGGTCTCACATCCTGTTTTCTTAGCCTCCTCTAGAAATGCTAAGGAACCACGGATATTCTGCATGAAAAATCACATATTCTATTACTAAATTATCATTAAGTTCCAAAACTTATTCTGGACAAGGAATTCTTGAAGGTGTCAGACTTTCTCCTATTCTCAGCAACATTCCTAGGATATAAGAAGATTCAACTGAAACCACAATTTAGCTGAAAATACAGTGTGCTTCTTTTCCTAATTTTCCTGGTTTTCTAAATATAATTCCAAACCTGCACAAGTCAGTCTTCATGAATGTCAAAATCAAGAAAGGTCTAAAGGAGAAAGCCCAAAATGGAGTCATCATGAAGAGGAGCCATGGTGGTGCAGTGGTCAGAATGAGGTACTGCAGGGTAAGTCACTCCTCATTGACAGGAGTTCAATTCTGGCCGACTCAAGTTTGACAATCTTCCATTCTTCCGAGGTTGGTAAAATGAGGACCCATATTGTTGGGGCCAATATGCTGACTCTGTAAACCACTTAGAGAGGGCTGTAAAAGCACTATGAAGTGATATATAAGTCTAAGGGCTAGTGCTAGTGCCATTGTTAAATTCATGATTTAAAATTGAAGCTATATATGTCTCTGCAGGTTTTACCCTGCTACTTATGCCCCAACATTAGGGGGCGGTGCTCATCTCTGTTTCTTTAGCCAAAGAGCCAGTGTTGTCCAGACACGTTTCCTCAGTCATGTGGCCGGCATGACATCATGCAGCAGCACAAAGCGTACGGTGAAACACAGAATGCTGTTGCCTCTCCAGATGCTTACATGCAATACCTATTCATCTACTTGTATTTGCATGCTTTCGAACTGCTAGGTTGGCGGGAACAGGGACAAGTACATATATATAATTTAATTTTGTCTTCCATAAACTCAGTTATAGCCCATTTAATACAAAACTCTATGACTTACATTATAATCCCTCCCCCATTTAAAATCAGAATTTTTCATTAGAGTTTTCTCCCATGTACACCATGTACACAAAGTCACATACACACATACTCAGAGAGAGGGGGGGGGAGAGGGCTCTGACCCCATCTCATATATTGGTTCACTTCTGGTTACTCTCTTGGCAATTTGCATAAAGGTATGCATGCTGGGTGTTTGAGGAGCGTGGAAATGAGATGGGTAAATGAAAGCTATTTTTCTGCAGATTTACATTAATTGATGCATTTTGCAGAATAATTATTCAAATGATTTAACTTCTTTAAAAATTAACGTGTGATATTTTCTCCTTAAAATGCATTTAAAACATTTTAAAAGAAATCCAACAGTAATTACGTTCTATGTGTTTTTTAAAAAATACTCTATCAGTAAAATACAGTAAAAATATGAATGTTGAAAAGCAAAGTGCTTTAGGCAAAGTAAGAAATAGAACATAAAAGCAATGTAAGGAAATAGTTTCAACAGAACACTTTCTCTTCCATTGTTCCCAATCATTTACTAGTCAAATGTTCGTACTTTTCTTTGAAGATTAGAGATTATTAATTCTAATCTATTTAAATCATTTTCCTCTGTTATTTTATTTACCCTATGGACTCCTTTTCTTAGAAGCTGTGTTCTAAATGTTTAAGTTTGTCCCGCTTTTCTGTATATCGGGGGACCATTCCTGCTTGAATTTAGTTATCTGCATCTGTCCGATTTTGGTCTTCCATTGTATTATTCGCAAGTTTGCTTTTTCAATGTTGTACAATATCCAATTAATTCTTGTTGCTGTCACCCTGTAAATTGTAATACTTTTCATTTACACCCTCTGAAATTATTACTAATGCGAATGTTTGTTGTTTCAGTTTACATTTTATTTTTAATGTATTTAATATATTTTAGTTTATTTCTTTTACAAAAAAAATTGGGGGGGGGGCGGAACAGGAGTTTACAACACTGTCACATATGTGGAATATTCCTTCTTTATGATGATGTTTCCAGCATTTGTTATTGTATGATTTGTCTGTCTTAGTAACCACTGAAATCATTGTTCCAATTTACCCACAAACTATAGCTTTGAGTAAATTTTATATTTTTCCATAACTCTTCCCATTGTTCCATCTTAATTACTTCTTTGAAATTTTGCATCCATTTTTTTCTGTACAGTTTTTTATTGTTCTATAATGTTTCACATCATTAATTGGTTACACGAGGTATGACAAGTACTAAAAAGAACAAATCTCAAACAAATCATGTGAGTTACCATGTGATTTGTTTTGGCCAGGATTAACTTTCTATCTGTTTCTTCTCCTAGGTCAGCAACTTCCCAGCATTGCCAACTTCCTGAACACTCTCTGTGGTAATCCCCCTCCTTTTGCAGCGACCTTCCCAGCATGGCCATTGGCCAACTTCCTGTCCATCCTCCCCCTCTTCCTATCAGAACGCATCAAGTACTAAACATACATTAGTACTGGGACAACATTTTTGTGGCAAAATGTGTCGAGTACCAAACTTAATGAGTTGAAGCAGTCAAATACCAAGGTACCACTGTATCTCTGATTTATATTTCAACAAAAAAATTATAGTTGGCTCCCAGTAAGTCATCTTAATTTTCCAGAAGGGTTTCAAATTCTATCATCTCTCTTAAGTTTCCTCTTTGTTTCTTAAGATAGCATTTTCTTCTTCCAGTAATTTATAAAAATATTAACCATAGTAAGTTCCTACCTTCACTGAAGTAGATCAAGGAATGTCCCCTGCCAAGAAAATATCTTTCATTGGGTAAATATTGTCATAACTTTAATCTTTCTTAATTTGAAAATATCATATTGACATATGTGATTAAATTTATCTTGATATAATTGTCCTTATAATAAGAAACATTCCCTAGTGATGCTAGTGATGAAATTCTCAGAAGGTCCCAAATTTTTAACAGACTTTATTTTATAACATCCTCCTTTTATCAGCGCTGAAGAAGCTTCTTAGATGAGAAGCAAAATGTCTTCAAAGAAAAACCAGAAAGTCCAATTGCCTCTTGAAAAAAGCAACTTTGGGATGTCCTTTTATTTTTATTTATTTATGTATTTGCTTCTTTGTACCATAACACCACTGCTAATGATGTGACCTCGTGCTGATGATATTACCAACTAGATATCATCATCAGTGCTGATGATGAGCCTCATGATATTACCTAGTCAGGTAACGAAACATCTTCAAGGAAACAATCAAGCTCATAATGCACCAAGGACTCCAGGGAAACTTTAATTCTTTGCTGTCCTGGAGACCTCACTGAAGCTACTGGTAGTCATCATTTAGCAATTACAATTGGGACCAGAAACTTAGTCATTAAGGAAAATGGCTGCTACGTAAAACTGTTTTTACTTTGTATATTTACAATCTCACAACATCACTTTGCTTTACAGAATTGTAAAGATGATAAATACAAGGACTGCAAATTTGCTTTTTCATCGTCATTACAGCTACAAACAGAAACTAAATGAGGATTACCAGTATAGTACTGAGGCCTTAAAAATGTATTCTAGTTTGAGTTAGGCTTAACAAGCCCCAATATTTATCTTATGTCTTTAAAGATACTTTTTAACTAATATTGGTCAAGGAATTCTAAGAAATGGTGTGATTTGGGTGCTAACATGAATAGTCTGATGTTTTTTCTGATAGAATATTATTTTCAAATAAAAGCTAAACACACAAGCAACAAAAAAGCAGAAAGCATATGATAATATAATAGGACCAATTCTCTGAAAATAGTCAAACTCCTGTTAATTTTAGTGAGTACTTATCTTGATTTAGTTTCTAGGAACAATAATGAAAGATTCAATATAAGGGCATGCTTCTCCCAGGAAAGATCTCAAAAATCAATTAGATTCTAAAGGGGAAACAGTCCAGTTGCTGAGATTTCTTATCTTATCCTCTTTCAATCAATCTTGCTTAAAAATAATTTGACTTTCTTTCAAAGTATGGACAAGGAACTTAATGGTTTGATATTTTATTTTATTTTTATTTTTATTTTATTTCCAATTTATATACCGCCCTTCTCCCTGAGGACTCAGGGCGGTGTACAGCCAGAAATAAAAACATGAAATGCAAATATTAAAACAATTAAAATATATATAAATTTGGCTCCAGAATTTAAAACTAACAAACCAATTAAAATATTTAAAATTTCTTCTTAAGCCAGCCTGGCTTGTTGGAAAAAATGTGTTTTGAGGGCACGGTGGAAGGCACTGAGGTCATGAATTCTCCTTATCTCCGGGGGCAACTGGTTCCAGAGGGCGGGTGCCCCCACAGAGAAGGCTCTCCCCCTGGGGGTCACCAGCCTACATTGTTTGGCTGATGGCACCCTGAGGAGGCCCTCTCTGTGGGAGCGCACGGGTCGATGGGAGATCATCGGTGACAGCAGGCGGTCTCGGAGATAACTAGGCCCTATGCCATGGAGCGCTTTAAAGGTGATCACCAACACCTTGAAGCGCACCCGGAAGACCACCGGAAGCCAGTGCAGCTCGCGCAGGAGCAGTGTTATGTGGGAACGCCATGCTGCTCCCGTCACTACCCGCACGGCTGCGTTCTGGACCAGTTGGAGCCTCCGGGTGCTCTTCAAGGGGAGCCCCTTGTAGAGAGTGTTACAGTAGTCTAGGCGAGAGGTGACGAGGGCGTGAGTGACTGTGCACAGGGAATCCCGATCAAGAAAGGGCCGCAACTGGCGAATCAGGCGAACCTGACAGAAGGTCCCCCTGGTTACAGCCGTCAGATGTTCCTCCAAAGACAGCTGCAAATTAAAATTTAAATTTGTTTAAATTAATGTCATATTTTCCTTATCTCCTCCTCCTTTTCCTTATATCCCTCCAAACACATCCCAGCATTATAACTCTGAATACTGGATAAATTTGGAAGTTATCCTAGACAATATATCTGTATTTACCCTCAGTCTATAGTAGTATTACTAGGAGATTTTAATACTAGGTTGGGTCCTTCTATGCATGAGTTCACCCCGAAGAAAGGAGTTCCAGGGGAGTTTTTCAATATAACCTTCTTTAGAAAATTGAAGTCCCCTCTGGAACAATATTAGGCAAAGATAATCAAGTCCCAGCAATACTATGTCATTTATTTACTCTGTTACTAATTATAGGAGTCGGCGCTCATCTCCATTTCAAGGCCAATGAACCAGCACCATCTGAAGACATTTCCACGGTCATGTAGACAGCACGATGTCACGGACTACTGTTACCTTCCCACTGAAGTGGTACCTATTTATCTACTCACATTTGCATGCTTTCAGGTTGCTAGGTTGGCAGGAACTAGAGTGAGGATGAGAACTCACCTTGTCACATGATGTTCTGGTCTCGAACACTGAGACACCACACTACCCACTATGTCATTTATATCCTATCCATATACCCACATTTTATCAGTATCTATATGCCTTTCCTATTCGGATATCCAGCTTAAATCAACTTCATAATACCCAGGTTGGTTTGAGATTTTTTTGGGTGAGGGGTCAGGAATGCCAACCATTGCCCTTAAAAATAGTTTTAAAAAGGCATTCATAATAAAGCTCTCTAAAAGGCTAGATTAAAAAAATGTTTTCAGACGCATCCTAAAACAAGAAATTGGTAGCTAATATCAACTCCAGTGACAAGCTATCATGTAGTCCTCATTCCATTAAAGAAAAAACATAACTGCTGATATTAAATATTGATATGGTGGCAGGATTTGCAAAAGTTGCCCTCTTGAAGATCTAGGAGTAATTTGGATGTATATATAGACAAAGGCTGTTCTTTCTTTTCTTTTCTTTTCTTTTTATTAGATTTATATACCGCCCTTCTCCCCGAGGGGACTCAGGGCGGTGAACAGGCAAAGATAAAAAACATAGATACAAAATTTAAAAAACCAATTAAAATCGAATTAAATAATTGCCCCAACAATTCAAAACCCGTTTTTAAAAAAATTTGGATTATAAAATTAAAGTTTAAAATTTTCTTACTAAAAGGGGAGAGATTATGCCAGGCCCGCCTGATGGAACAAGAAAGTTTTTAACTCACAGCAGAAAGCACGAAGATCCGGGATCCACCAAATCTCTGGGGGGAGGTCGTTCCAGATAGTGGGTGCCCCCACAGAAAAGGCTCTCCCCCTGGGGGCCGCCAGTCAACATTGTTTGGCTGACAGCACCTGGAGGAGCCCCTCTCTGTGGGAGCGTACCGTCGGTGGGAGGCTATTGGAGGTAGTAGGCGGTCCCGTAAGTACCCGGGTCCTAAGCCATGGAGCGCCTTAAAGGTGGTAACCAACACCTTGAAGCGCACCTGGAAGAACACCGGGAGCCAGTGCACCTCGCGCAAGAGCGGTGTCACATGAGAGCGCCACGTCGCTCCCATCACCACCCGCACGGCCGCACTCTGCGCTAGTTGGAGCCTCCGGGTGCTCCTCAAGGGGAGCCCCATGTAGAGAGCATTACAGTAGTCCAGACGGGAGGTAACAAGGGCATGAGTGACCGTGAGTAAGGAGTCCTGATCCAGAAAGGGGCGCAACTGGCGAATCAGGCGAACCTGATGAAAAATCTTCCCGGTCACGGCCCTCAGATGCTCTTCTAAGGACAGCCATGAATCCAGGAGGATGCCCAAATTGCGCGCCCTCTCTGTGGGGGCCAATGATTCACCCCCAATAGTCAGCGATGGTACCAGCTGACTATATCGGGACGTCGGAAACCACAGCCACTCGGTCTTGGATGGATTGAGTCTGAGCCTGTTCTTCCCCATCCAGATCCGCACAGCCCCCAGGCACCGGGACATCACTTCAAGGGCATCGTTGGGGTGGTCTGGGGTGGAGATGTACATCTGGGTGTCGTCAGCGTACTGATGATATCTCACCCCAAAACCATGGATGATCTCCGATGGCCTCACCACCGCCTCTTTCAAGGTGGCGGGAAAGTCACCCTCACCCAACGAAGCATTTATAATCCCCTGGAGCCAGCCTCGCGACACCTCCCGGGAAGCCAGTACTAACCAGGAGGGACACGGGTCCAATAAACAAGTGGTCACGTTCAGTCTACCCAGAATCCTGTCCACATCCTCAAGGGTCACAGGATAAAAATCAATCCAGATAACAGTCTCAAGACCTGCCCCATTCCCTCCCTCTGGAACCACCCAATCGGAGTCCAGATCTTCCCGAATCTGAGTGATTTTATCATGCAGATACTGAACAAAATCCTCAGCTCTCCCCTCTAAGGGGTCCTCCCATGCTTCCCGATGGAGCAGGGAGCAGGTCACCCTGAAGAGGGCAGCTGAGCGGTTATCTGATGATGCAATAAGAGCAGCAAAATAGTCACATTTTGCTGCTTTTATCGCCACTAAGTAAGTCCTAATATGGGCTCTCACTAGTGTCTGGTCAGATTCAGAGCGACTAGCCCTCCAACTACTCTCTAGGCGTCTTTTCCGGCGCTTCAACTCTCTTAGCTCCTCGGAAAACCAAGGGGCCAGTTGAGATCGGCGCCGGGTCAGAGGCCGCAAAGGCACGACCCGATCGAGAGCTCTGGCGGCCGCCCTATCCCAGGCGGCCACTAGGTCTCCAGTCGAGGCATGTGCCAGCACCTCAGGAACTGGCCCAAGCTCCATCTGGAACCTATCAGGTTCCATCAGGCGCCTGGGGTGGAACCATCTTACTGGCTCCGCCTCCCTGCGGCGGGGTGCAGCGATTTGAAAGTCAAGACGAAGGAGGGAGCGATCAGACCATGACAAGGGCTTGATGACTAAGTCCCCTATTTCAAGATCACTCAGCCACTGTCCAGAGACGAAAACCAAATCCAACGTGTTTCCCCCCGTGTGGGTAGGGCCATGAATTAGTTGAGTCAGGCCCATGGCTGTCATGGAAGCCATGAACTCCCGAGCCACCTCCGACGTCCCACCCACAGATGGAAAGTTGAAATCCCCCATGACAATAAGTCTGGGGGTATCAACTGCCACCGTGGCGATAATGTCGAGGAGCTCAGGCAGGGCTGCTGCCATGTGGCAGGGAGCCAGGTACGTGATCAGCAAGCCCGACTGAATCCCATGACTCCACTTCACAAGGAGGGACTCACAGCCGGTCGTCTGAGGAACAGTGGCCTCCTTCGGTCTCAGACCTTCATTTATAATAACCACTACTCCCCTGCCCCTGCCCTGTACCCTTGGCCGATGGAATGCAAGGAAACCTGGTGGGCACATTTCAATGAGGGGAACCCCCCCCTCCTGGCCCAACCAGGTCTCCGTAATACCTGCCAGGTCCGCTCCCCCCTCAGAAATAAGATCACAGATGAGGGGGGGCTTTATTTACTACGGACCTGGCATTGCACAGCATCAGCCGAAGGGTCGGGCCCTGAGGGTCTGTGTAACCTGGGGAACAGGAGGAGCCTTGGGGGCCGGAGCGCACTACCATTTGCAAACAACGGGTGCGCGCTCCCCGAACTTGATATGACCCCCTGTTCCCGCCATATCTACCCCTCCCACTTATGGTAGTGATGTTATAAATACTATCTGGACAAACCCTACCTCCCCCCTCGACCCTGGGGCCCCCGCCTCTCACACCAAGTTTCTCTGACAAGCCCGTCCCTCCCCTTTGTGGGCTAACCCCCATACCCACAGCCCGCAATCCAATCAGACCCTCCCCCTCCCTGAAACCCCTTAAAAATTTCTTTAAAAATTTACATAAACAACCCCTTAATCCCATAGTTTTCGCATGCCACCTCTCAGGGTCCCCAAACCCGTCATTGAGGTGGGCCCTTGATAATATAGGGGGCCATATCTGCGAGAGGGGGGAGTCTCGGAGCGCAAGTAGGTCATGTACAGTATACATTTCTGATGCACCATGAGAATGAAGGGGGGGGGACAGAGCATAAAACCGGGTCTCACAGCGATGTAATATAGGTAATTGTCCAATGTAGTGCACTGGAACTTCCGCTGCCCTCTCACGCCAGCGGAGAGGGTCCATTTGACATGTATAATCCACTGGGCTAGCATTCCACTCATCCTCACACAACGAGCGGCCTATACTCAGTGGTAACAGTCAGAATATTTTATAGACCCCTCAGATAAAAGCTCATTGGCTACCCAATGTCAAAGGGGGCAAAGGCTGTTGGTCTATCAATCGGCCAATACAGTTCCATGGGAGAGATGAAAATAATCTCTGGCAAAGTCCAATGGAGGGGGAGAAAGAAGAGGAAAGAGAAGGGGGGGAACAGAAAAATAAGTCCCACAATTTAAGAGCAGCTGGTAAGCCCCCTTGTGGAACAAATGCAGAGCCTGGGAGAAGGGGAGGGAGCCTCATTTAAATATCTTGTGAGGCCTCCAGGTCTCCTGCAACTGTCCCATATCAGTCCCCATTCAGTCTCCTCTCACTCTTCCCCCTCTTCGCCGCCACGATGTCAATTTATAGGCAGCCAACAAGCCAGCAATCCCCCCTACGACCAGTCCAAGCCTGTTTAATGCACCCTAGCGCGGGCAAGCCGAGGCCGACACATCGGGGGCGGGAAGATCTTCAAGTCCTTGCCCCTTTCTCGGCGTTCTCCCGGGCTCCTCAGGTGCTGATGTTCCAGGCTCCCTTGGGCTTATCCGACTCCTCCAGCTCCTCTGGCACTTCCAGCCTCGCCGCATCTTGCCAAACGCCGGCCCCAATACTGCCATCCAGGCCGATTATAATTCCCGGCCCTCCAGGGCTCCACAGACCCGGCGTAAGCTCCGACGCAGGTTCTGACCCTCCACAGCCTTCCACAGCTGGGCATTGATGATTCAGACTCCCTCAAGCCCATCCGGCTCCTCCGGCTCCTCCGGCGCTTCCAGCCTCGCCGCATCTCGCCAAACGCCGGCCCCGACCTTGCCGTCCAGGCCGATGCAACTCCCGGCCCTCCGGGGCTCCAGGGCCCCGGCGCAAGCTCCAGCGCAAGCTCATTGGAACCAAAGTAAAGTGGTTCCAAACATTGTAAAGCTTTATTATATATCCTGAATGCTAACTAAAATTCCAACTAAAGCTGGAAGCAGTGCATTGTTTCAACAGTTGTTTTTGCTTCATGGTGATATTGTATCTCCTAGAAGCACCATTCTGACATGTTAGACCAACAGCAGTTTCTGAACAATTTTCAAGGGTCCCTCATGATGGATTTGCTGTGGTTATCCAGTCCTGAAATTATCAGTGCAAGCATCACTAATGCCAACTCTTTCTTCTCCAGCAATGTGAGCAACTGATTTACCAGCCAAAAGTAACAAAAGGCTTCTCTTGATATTAGTATAATACACCTATCTTGTATAGATACATATCTGATCCAGGAGGTGTCTCAAGTTAAGAGTCTGATCCATTAAGAAAATTTTAACTCTATCCTGATCGAGTATATCTTGCAAATCATGAATTCCAGCCTCCAGAATGTATCATTAACTCCAGATTTAAATTCAGTTTGTTCCCCATGTAACCTTTTAAAGCTGAGAAACCTGCAGAGGCTCTTGAGAGATCTAACTTTGAACTCTGAGGTAAAATGTGTGACTATTGATTGCTATTAATTCTGAAAAATCCGCAGTATTCTTGGTAATTGTCTTGAATAAAGATAGAACTTTGAAAGGGTTTGTTCCACAAGACATTTTCCAAGAGGCTAAGCAGAATTATTCTTCTGTTGTCCTTTGACAGAATCTAGAGAACTGGAGTATGCCTCTCTCATCTTTCTTCTTATTTGACCACATCAAGGTGGCCAAAGCTGTGTCTTTTGAACCATTTCCTGTGATAACTATCGTAAATTTATTTTTTTGCCCCTACTTTGCTTTGAAATCATCATTCTACATAACCATTTTATTGATTTAAGTAGGTATAATATTAAATATGTACTTTTCTAAACTGAATCAAGGAGTTTTAACAGAAGGAAAGAAAGTCAGAACCAGATCAAATATTTTTTTGACAAAAACAAGTATATACAGGTATTTTTTTAAAAAAAACAATGGGTGGCATTGACATGATTCTTCCTTTGTAACGCAGGTCCCAAACCAAAGTGTGCAACTGCAGTATCTTCCTACAGAAATTTTGAGACATGGAACTCATTTCAATCCAAGCATTAGTGCTTCTAGACAATAAATAATATGAAACACTTCTTTTTTATGTCTAACAGTAATTTACATATGATTCCATGGCAGATTTAAATGGGAAGAGAAGTGTCAAAATGTCCATAATGGTTTCATCATGCAAATTCCATGATTTACCTATTTACAGAAGACTTGGGATGCGAGTATGTAATGGCAGTGTTTCTTTAAAATGTCACCACATGTCAACATTTTGAAAGTTGAGAATGCTATATAGAAAGCCAATACATAATCTTATATTGATTAGTAATTTAATATATAGTCTTCCCACCACCACAACCCCTTGCAACAAATTGAGCTGTATAGATGGCAGAGAAAAGGGCCATAAGGGACAATACCAGAGCTGCTACCAAGGCAGATAACAGGACTATGAGTCTTGAGCTAGAATGTAAAATGAGTAACCCGAAAGGTGCTTTTTTCAAAAGGCAAATGGTCTTTGTTTTTCCTTGAAAACATTTCACTTCTCATCCAAGAAGCTTCTTCAGTTCTCAAGCTTCTTGGATGAGAAGAGAAACGTCTTCAAGGAAATACAAAGTCCACTTGCCTTTTGAAAAAAGCACCTTTGGGAAAACCATGACATGGATGACTGAGAATCTCTATAGACCTAAGATGAGTAAACATGTCAGACAAGCCCTCGCCCAGTTCATAAGATAAAGGGAGGGTAGGGAAAATACATTCATATTTGCAAGTTCCTATTACTATAGCTTTACAATAAAGGTAGTATTGCCTACTACTTGACATTGGTTTCCTAATCTGATCTAGCTTGAAAGGTTGACAGGTTGAGATAAACGATCAGTCCAAGATCACCCCACTGAAGTCCATGATCAAGTTAACAGTGAAATTTACCTAGTCTCTATCTGGTTCTAGTCCAACATTTTAACTATTACAGGACTGATGGGAAGAAGCCATAAACTAAAAGAACCATTAACCCAGATGCAATTCATCTGTTTGGAAATGGCCCCAAATGAATTTGTTTTCCTTATATTCAATTGCAGTTGAATATGACTGAGAGCTTTATGTTTCTTCAAAGGTCAAAAACAGAAAAAGAACAAGGTATCATTCCCTTCCCTCCAATTTTCACCACACTTGGGTGTGATTTTTCCCCCCAAGTCTATCTCATTAGTTTTATCTTAGTGGCAAGGTTACCTACACATAGATGCACAGAAGCCAAGCAGTTTGTTTGCAAGCAGTATTAATAACATGCACATATAACACCATCTTGCTACTCCTAGGGGAGTGATGAGTCTAGAATCCAATTGCTTTACTATATATGTTGTTATGGAGAAACTGCAGTAATTAAGTCCTGACACCTAAGGGACAAGGGTGACCAGCAGACTTACACCAAGGATAAAAAGGAAAGCAAGGAAGGATCCCAATTCTATCTTATTTAGGGGCTTTTTTAAAATTTGCTTAAAAGGTTTTTCTGAAAAACGGAAATGTGGTATTTCTCTGTGCAATTAGTTATGTACTTGAAAGGTCAATAATTTAAATCTAAAAATACCCAACTTACAATCTTAACTCGCATAAGAAACTATAGCTCTTATGCCTTCAGTAACTTGCTTGCTTTGGAGAAATTTAAATCCAATTTAAATGCCAATAGTTCTCCACCTGTCTATGTGTTTTTATCATTGCTATTATTATTTATGTTTGTTTTGCAGTAAATTCAATACTCTGGAAATGGAATGTCTCAGGATGTCCCATTCAGTCTTGCTTGCCCTGTGAAAAAAGAGAAAAACAAAGCTAAATTGTATTTCTTCCTTTAAAAGAAGCAGCGGCTACAGTTCAGGATTCCACTACCTATTATCTCACATCAATCCATGTAAAATAAAGCAAAGTCTAAACAAGTAGACCTACACTTCATCATTGGATGACTTGTGTATAAGGTTTTAGTTTGGTCATAGACATACTACCACAATTATATATCTGTCATATGCAATTATTGCAGAGAATCAATTTGGTATAGCAGTTAAGACATTGGCTTGGAAACCAGGAAACCATGAGTTCTAGTCCCACCTTAGGCAGGAAGGCTGGGTGACTTTGAGGCAGTCACTCTCAGCCCAACCCACCTCATAAGGTTGTTGCCATGGAGAAAATAGAGAGAGGAAAGAGGATTAGATATGTTTGCCACTTTCAGTCATTTAAAAAAGTAATAAGGGCAGTAAAATAATTAAAATAATAAAGTAAATTATACATTATTCATTCCAAAAACTCTGTCAACCTATTATTCTTGGGTATTCTGAAATAATAAGTGACAAATGGAAGAATTATGTGTTTCTAGATTAGCATGAGACTGGTACATAATTTGAAACACAAGGATCTGTTCATGTGCTCCAAGTTTTAGAATCTTGTCTTACTAAATGTTAGGTCCCTAAGAATGTCTTGCTTAGCTTGGGCTCAATTGCGGTCATAAGGTCAAGGATTATCTATAATCTGAGGCCCAAACTGAAGCTGAAGCCTACGGGTTTATGGGTTTCTCATCCTTTTTAAGCAATTGTACTGCGATTCTTAAATAGTCTTGGTTCTACCTACACCGATCATCCTTTCTGTCTGCCCTTTGCCTACCATTATTACAGTTATTATGATCCAATAAAAGGCTTACTGCTCTGCTTGATCCATCCTTGCTTAGCCATGGGAAAGCTTAATGCGCTTCCATAGGACATGCTAGGGCACCAGAAGCAATGCAACCTTTTGACATTACCCATATTTATTTCCAGCTGGATAAGCCATATTATGAAATTATGAGGGTGTCTGGGCAATGCATCCCTCTCCCCAAGAGCCTTCCTTTCCACTTCCTCCCAACACAGAGACTCAGAGGAATACTAAAAGAATATACTAATTTACTTTTACTGCTTATGTAGCAAAACTAAGTGTGTGGCAAATGGCCCTGTCAGTCTTAAGAACCACATTAATGCTTGATACTTAGCTGCCCTTTTAATAGTCCAGTGGTATCTAATTAGTAGAGGAAGTGCTTCTTCTAAAGTTAAGCTGCTCACGTATTGTGGAAAAGGTTATTTCAAAAATAAGAAATGGTAACTGATATTAAACCCAGTATTTGTATATTGATTGCACCTATTTTCTCATATGCCGATTAAATACTATTCTTCGGATGTGGTAAATATTGTAAAGTATTATTTTACTCCTTTTAAAAAATGTAATAATGGTCATTACGCTTATTAGGCAATATAATAATTATCCCTGACTTTGGAGCATGAATCAGGAACAAGAGAGCTGCATTCTCCCACCATTCAGTGGGAAGAAAACATAAAACATCTTACAGAGCCTCCAGCTGTTTTGCTTTTAATCAGAATGGGATGAAAATGAAAGGAATGATAGAATGTTATATGGAGATAAAAGTTAAGCTTTATATGAATCAATGCAGGTTGTTTCATGTTGAAAAGCAATTTTGTGTATTTATTTACTAATCTTTTTTTATAGCTGCTCTTCTTGTTGTTAGTTGCGAAGTTGTGTCCGACCCATCGCGACCCCATGGACAACATTCCTCCAGGTCTCCATATCCTCTACCATCCCCCAAAGTCCATTTAAGCTCATGCCTACTGCTTCAGTGACTCCATCCAGCCACCTCATTCTCTGCTGTCCCCTTCTTCTTCTTCTTCTTCTTTTTTTTTTTTTGGCAATGGGCAATGATTTTTGCCCTCAATCATTTCCAGCATTAAGCTCTTCTCCAGTGAGTCCTTCCTTCTCATTAGGTGGCCAAAGTATTTGAGTTTCATCTTCAGGATCTGACCTTCTAAAGAGCAATCAAGGTTGATCTCCTCTAGGACTGACTTGTTTGTTCGCCTTGTGTTGTGACCCAGGCCCAAGTAAGTAGTAGGAAAATCAGTCAGTGAAAAAACAAACAAACTTTATTTGAACAGCTGAGAATTACTTCATTCCCAGCATCGTTCAACTAAATTAAAGCAAATTCCTCCCAACATAAATTCCTCTGTCCTATCGTAAACCTTGTCCAATTAGGCAAACTTCCAAAGGCCTTTCTTGGCAAACATTCAGAAGTCACAGATATAAAAATAAATAGAAGATGAAGATGATGATGATGATGATGATGATGATGAAGAAGAAGAAGAAGAAGAAGAAGAAGAAGAAGAAGAAGAAGAAGAAGAAGAAGAAGAAGAAGAAGAAGAAGAAGAAG
>WNWU01000003.1:15465742-15493126 GCA_012654045.1 Ptyas mucosa
TTATTATTATTATTATTATTATTATTATTATTATTATTATTATTATTATTATTATTAAAATTTCTATTCCGCCCTTCTCCTTTCGGACTTATTCTTAATAAAAAAAAATACTGACTAAATTTTGTGTTGTGTTTTCACTAGTGATGTTCAATTTCTGTTCCTTTTCTGAACTGGTGGTCTAGTTTGTTATTTTTTGTTAGAAGATAAATTACAGGCATACTCTTAGTCCCCTAATCATCTTTGTTATTCTTCTCTGCGCGCTTTCTCAACATCTTTTTTATATCATGATGAGTGAAACTGGATGCCATATTCCAAATGTGGTCTTACCAAGGCACCAAAGTGGTATTAACATTTCACATAATTTTTATATTTTTAAAATGATATTAAGCTTGTATTACAATATATGGTAATCTATATGTTTCTTATCTCAAAATGGGAGGAAAATCATATGTGGACCTGACTTTCAGACTGCTCCCCCATTCTGTTAACTTTCTGCACCTCAATCAAAACCTGTACCTCTAACAGATTAACAGAGTTGGAAGGGACCTGGTAAATCATCTAGCCTAACCCCCACCCAAGCAGAAGACCCTACACCATTTCTGACAGATGGCAGTCCACTCTCTTCTTGAAACCCTCCAGTGATGAAGCTCCCACAATGTCTGAAGGCAAGCTGTTCCATTGGTTGATTGTTCTCACTGTCAGAAAAATTCTCCTTATTTCCAGGTTGAATCTCTCCTTGATCAGTTTCCATCCATTATTCCTTGCCTGGCCTTCAGGTGCTTTGGAAAATAGCTTAACCCCTTCCTCTCTGTGGCAGCCCCTCAAATATTGGAACACTGCTATCATGTCTCCCCTGGTCCTTCTCTTCACTCGACTAGCCATGCCCAGTTTCTGCAACCATTCATTGTATGTTTTAGCCACCTGTCCCCTAATCATCTTGGTTGCTCTTCTCTGCACTCTTTCTAGAGTCTCAACATCTTTTTTATAGCGTAGTAACCAAAACCGGATGAAGTATTCTAGGTGTGGTCTTACTAAGGCATTACAGAGTGGTATTAGTACCTCACTTGATCTTGATTGTATCCCTCTGTTGATGCAATTTAGGATTGCATTGACTTTTTTGGCAGCGACCGCACATGGTTAGCTCATATTTAATTGGTTGTCCACTAAGACTCCAAGATCCCTCTAACAGTTACTGCTATTAAGTCTATATGTGTACTTTTGGTTTTTCTTGCCTAAGTGTAAGACTTTACTTTTCTCTACATTGAATTTCATTTTGTTAGATAGGGCCCAATGTTCAAGTCTGTCAGGATCCAGCTGGATCTTGAGCCTATCCTCTAGGGTGTTGACTATTCCTGCCAGTTTAGTATCATCCACAAATTTGGTAAGTTCCCTTTCTATTCCCTCATCTAAGTCATTTAAGATGATATTGAAGAGTACTGGGCCTAAGACAGAACCTTGTGGTACTCCACTGCTTACTTCTCTTCATGTAGGGACTACTCATTGAGTATGGTTTGTCAGCCAGTTACAAATCCATCTGATGGTGATGCTATCTATCCTACTTTTTTCTAGCTTACCAAGAAATAAGTTGTGGTCTACTTTATTGAATGCCTGAATAAGTATATTATGTCCACAGTATTTCGCTGGTCCACTAATTTAGTCACTATGTTGAAGAATGAAATAAGATTGGTTTGGCATGATCTGTTTTTAACAAAGCCATGCTGACTTCTAGTTATTACTTTACTTGTTTCTAGATGTTGGCAGATCTTTTTTTTTTATTATCTTTTCCAGTATCTTCCCAAATATTGATGTTAGGTCTGTAGTCTCCCTTTAACTCCCTTGAAACTCTTGTTCCCTAATCTGTTTCTAAATTCCAATTAAAGAAGAATCTTATAGAAACTCCAAGTAACCCAAATAACCTGGAATTCTTCTAAAAATGCTTACTAGATCAAGAATAACATTTTTGTTATATCAAAGAGATCAGAACTTTAGAATACTAGAAAGTGAAAAGAAAGGGAAGAAAAGGGATTGCAACCATAAACTGCTAATCAAATGCTTACTTAAATTCAGGGAGTGATTTGTTTCTTTTAAAATAAATTGTTTTTTAGATGTGCATGTTGGACAAAATGTCTATCACTATTTATTTGTGTATTTGTTTGCATATTGCCTTTGTTATTTATTATTTTTACAAATAACTTAAGGTGGTGGAACATATCCAACATATACCCACCCTGCAAAGTGGGTTGGAAATCCAGCAGGTTCTGACAGGTTCTGGAGAACCGGTAGTGGAAATTTTGAGTAGTTCAGAGAACTGGCCCCAGAGTGGGAAGGGAATGGGGATTTTGCAGTATACTTTCCCTGGAGTGGGGAGGGAATGGAGATTTTGCAGTATCCTTCTTCTGGAGTGGGATGGGAATGGAGATTTTGCAGTATCCTTCGCTGCCATGCTCACCAAGCCACACCAGGCCCACCAAGCCACGCCCACAGAACCGGTAGTAAAAAAAGTTGGATTTCACCACTGGGTTGGGCTGAGAGGGAGTGACTGGCCCAAGATCACCCAGCTGACTTTCATGACTAAGGCAGATGAAACGAATTAGAACTCATGGTCTCCCAGTTTCAAGCATGGTGCCTTAATCACTAGATGAGGGTGGGCAACAATGGCCTCTGTATGACCTGTGGACTTCAACTCCCAGAATTCATGGTCCAGGAATTCTGGGAGTTGAAGTCCACAGGTTGTAAAGGGGCCTTAGTTGCCCATCCCTGCACTAGACTGAACTGACTTTTATCATTTGTGACCAATGACTCTCAGAACACTGGAGAATGAGTGACACAAAGAGAACAACATGCTTAAATTGTAGTCTTTCTAAAAGACTTGGAAAGTTTTGGAAAATATATCTATCTGAGTGAAATGAAAAAAATCCCAACATAGTTAATGGATCAGTAATTTTTTCCAATTAATGGGCTGAAAAAATGGCATTTGATGTCATGATAGTCTACCTAAAGCCATTTGATTCCGCTTTTACCCATCATTTGGCCAAAATATTCTGCATATTTGTATGTAATTTTTTCAGAACAGTAAACTATTAGAACATCAATAAATAAACAAAAGCCAATAAATTATAAAGCACTATTGAAACCAAATGGAAAGGAAAAATGAAAAAGTAGGTGGAAGAAACTTCTCAGCTTTAGAAATAACAAAAAAGAAAACTATATATAGTAAGATGTTTGATACAAAGGCCTGCTAACATTTCAGTCCTTTTGGAGCAGGAAATGAGATTCTTACATTTAGGAGCTGTCATGATGAGAGTTTACCAGATTGTTTCAGAACTATGAAATGCTGGAATATATCTTCCTACCAGAAGGGACATGGTGGCTCAGTGGCTAAGATGCTGAGCTTGTTGATCCAAAGGTCGGTAGCTCAGCGGTTTGAATCCCTAGTGTCACATAATGGGGTGAGCTCCCATTATTTGTCCCAGCTTCTGCCAACCTAGCAGTTCGAAAGCATGTAAAAATGCAAGTAGAAAAATAGGGACCACCATTGGTGGGAAGGTATCAGCATTCCGTGCCCCTTTGGCATTTAGTCATGCCGGACACATGACCATGGAGACGTCTTCAGACAGTGTTGGTTCTTTGGCTTTGAAACAGAGATGAGCACTGCCCCCTAGAGTCGGGAACGACTAGCATATATATGTGAGGGAAATCTTTTTATCTTCCTATCATGGAAGACTTGACGGAGTAAATGGATAAAAATTATGAACACAGGTAAAAGCTGCAGTATGCTAAATGGTCAACTTTTCCCCTCCTTGCTGACCTGAGTTTGCCAGTTTCAGACAAAACTCATTCAGGAAATCAAAGCCATCATGTATTCGGTGATTCAAAAAAGTGAGAGGGAAAAGTCTAGAAATTAAACCTAGAACATAGATGTACCGGTACTATATATAACTTTGATTTCTGTTCACTGCATTGAATGTTCTGCATGTATGCAGTGTATCTACAATAAAGAGCTCAAAAGGTCAATTCCTGAATAAGGGATTAAGTGACTGGACAGCTGAGATTTAGCTCTGAGCCTGCTGTGAAGCCTGGTATCTAACTATATGTACCTACTACTATAGGAGAAGCAGTGGCAGAACCTGAGGGCAGAGTTAAAAAGGGGATCAGCCTAGAATCCTTATGTAGTCATAAGTGAACTAAGTCAAACCACTATGAATTCTGTTGACCTTTATTTAACTCCAAGCATATGCTAACCATTAATTGAGAATATTACTGTGCATAAGCTTTTTACCAATAAATCCCTTAAATTGGATCTTCACATGTAGACTTGGTCTTTCACACCTGAAAACTACTTATTTACCTGTCTACCTACCTAATTATCAGGAGTCACAATCCTATCCCCAAAAATTATGAGGATAAGACAAAGAAAATCATACTAATTCAATTAATTACCACTGATTAATTGTTATTGATTAGTACTGACTACTTACAACTCCATTAATAAAAGTAATTGATCTATACATGTATCCCAGTGATTTGCTTTCTCACACAAAACACACAAGTACAAGTCCTCACACAAAGCAGCAAATGAATAAATTAAAGAATATGATGTGGATGAGTCTATGGGAGAATAGAAAGAAAGAACAAAGGAATTAAATTAGCTAGCAAAACTTTGCCCAAGCAAAGACTACCATCTAAGCAGGTATATACATTTGGTTAGCATTTGCAGCTTCCATGCATTATCTTTTTTAGCAGCATTTTCTATTCTTCTCTATGAATTCTTCTTCCCCACTCCTCCAAATATACATTCATGGGTAATTTATTTTGGAGACCGGAAATGTTCACTCATATAGAAGTGATTTTTTTTTTAATTCTGAGAGTTATTCACTATACCACGTCTATGTGTATCCCATTCACCAGGTGATTTTAGAATCCGTTCTTAATACAAAATGATTTTTCTTATATTTTTCAACTTTGTATTTAACTTTATATGTTGTATTCTTGTTTTTTAAATGTTGTTATCCAGCTTGAGTACTGGCCGTAAGAAAAAGACTGGGAATAAATCAAATCAATAAATGTAACAAATTGAAGCCAGTGCTTTTTCTGCAAACTGCTAGGTTTTCTTAAAAAACAAAACTTAAGACTAATGGGAGATGGAAGCTAATGGGTGGAAAAGATGAATCATCTGGCCATGGGTATTACTTATTTTGTGTATTATTTTTAAACCTTTGTATGATACCAATTAAACCAAATTATCCCAGGAGAATTACAACACACCAATAGCTCAATGTTCCAAAAATATTAAGATGCCCAATAAAATACAGTCATTTAAATACATAAAACACTAACCAGCTTGATTATTCTCTAAACTCCAATTTATTCAATGAATCAACACATGGATTAATTAAAATGATTTCAAAGCCTAAGAGAATAATTATACGCCTTTCCAGGAAAATATGAGCCACTACTAAAAAGGGCCATCCCAGCACCCAAAGCAGGACCTTAAAATTTTATATATTAGATGTATATCCTACCACTTCCTGCACAAACACAACCTTCTCCTCCTGTCCAGAGTTTCAGTACTAAAACATACACTGAGTTGAGAGAGAGTAGATGGCTGGAAATCAATTGAGAGCTACCATAGTTGTTAGGACCCTGTTGGAAATATCCTCTTATGATGAGCATGGGGTAAATTAGGGGCATTCAGAAACAGTAGGCTTAGCATGGGTAATTCCAGCAGTGATGGGACCAATGATTCCACTTTGGTTGATGCAGTTCCAGCAAGCCCCAAGGGCTCTTTGATGACATCCACTGACCAATGCACAGACTCTGACATTTAGCCACCTAGTCCTACTTAGAGGTGTATAAGAAACAGAGAGCAGAACCAGGGGTGGGCTTCAAAAATTTTAGCAAGGGGTTCTCTGCCTGGTTGCTAGGTGGGCGTGGCCATGGTGGGCGTGTCTTAGTTAGCCTCCTGCACCATGGTGGGGTCGTTTTTGTCCTCCCTGGGCTCTGGAAGCTTTCCTCGAACCTCTGGGAGGGCAAAAATGGCCTCCCCAGGCTCCGGAGGCTCTCTGGAGGCTGGAAACGGACCTGTTTCTGATCTTTCTGAACTTCCATTAGGCCCATTTTTCATCCTCTCCAAGCTTCCGGGTGCGCCCTGCACTTACCTGCATCCAAAATGGGCTCGGGGGGACTCCTGGGAGGGGTGGGGTGGGCAGGGCCAGCCAGGAGTAGAATTTGGGGATTCTCTGAACTGCACAGAAGCTTTCCCAGCAGCCCACCCCTGAGCAGAACTCTGTAGATCTCAGAGCCTTTCTGAAAAACAAATCCACAGCACTGAATAAACTACCATGGCTGTGTATTTGGTGGAGGCTCAACTTATTTATTGGTCTCACTGCTTGAGAGCAAATGCTGAGAACAAATTTTTTAAGCTTAATTTTTATCATTTTTACCTTTCCAAACTCTTGATTCCAGCTCACCGTTTCTCCTGGCTTTTTCCTTGGATTCATTGCTTGTTTACTGGATCCCTTGTCTCAATCTATGCCAGGCCTGTCACTACATTTACAATTGCCCTCTTAAGATACCGGACACTTCTCCTCTGAAGTTTCTGTCTGAGTATTACCTAACATTGGACTATGGCAGGTATCCACTTGCTTTCTTGTTGGCTGGCAACTAGCCAGCAGTGTCAGCAGAGAAAACTAGGGAAGATTATATAAAACTGGAATATTATTCCGGCACAACACAGTTTCAGCTATTATTCTCGCTGCTAAATTCAAAAGAAATTCAAAGTTAGTTCCATGTATTGCGGGAATATAAAAGAAAACTTATTTAGAATGTTTACTATATTGAAACACCTCTATTGAAATCGGATTTAACTGGCTCCTTAGCTTTAGTTAATGCCATAAAAGACCCACTAATGTCTTTAAACTTTGGAGGTGCTTTAGGTTTAGAATTACCCCCAAGCTAGACATCTGATCATATAGATGACTCTAACTTCTAAAAAAGACTGAACACTACTCAGTTTAAGAAGCTGTTGAACATTAAAAAAAAATGCTGGTCTACTTATGTGGAACTTTAACCCCTTAGCCCTCATCCAATATAATACAATGACAAAGAACTAATGCAGCAATTCACTGCCTCATCTAGACATGATAGAAAAGAGAGGTCAAGTTGGATGTCATTGTGCATACTGATAATACTGCACTGTAATCCATGAATGATATCATTCAACAACTTTATGAACAATAAAATGAAACCACAGGATAAATGCCATGTTTAGTTGAAACTCCCGACGTTGGCTTCTGAAGCAGTCATCTATGCATAAGTAGAACCATTGCAGAGCTGATCCATCCACATCTAACTCAGGCAAACTTAGCAGAATATCACGGTTGTTGGTATCCATGCAAGAGTCAACTTTGAAACAACTTTGACCGAAGCCATGTTTACTTTCGCTTCATTTCTTAGTTGCCACTTGTTGGGGGGAGGGGGGAGTTAGGATGGACTGGAATGTGGTGCCTTAATCCACTAGACAAAACATCAACTAGAAGCATGGTGAGAACCAAGATCATGGCAACAAACATCTGCTGAGACCTAGGGCGAAGCTACTACTGGATTAATTGTTTAACGTGACCCGGGACACCTGAGTTGGGGTGGGAAGTTTCTATTCTTTTTATTATTCTGAAGCATGGGAAATACTCAGAGCTAGCTTCATCTTTCTAAGTACCAATACAATGTATTCAATAAAAGGTCTTTCAAGCCTGAATGGAGCTTCCGAGTCCTGATTGAATTGGGTTCATTGCTTGGAATGATGACAGCAATATTGAGAAGTCCTGGAAAATCAGTTCTCCCTTTCTCTTCCTCACCAAAGAGCATCCTACAGCAAGCCAGAGGTTGCCAAATCCAGTCCTAAAGTTTGAATGAAATATATTTATTAGCTATGTCCTAATCAGTTACCAGTTACAGGACCACCTTGCCCAGGAAAAGAATGTTACCACTAGTTCTACATTTGATTTTCTGTTCACAGAATTTTTTTCTTTTTCTTTTCAGGAATGGTTTCATTATTACCTTCTTTAATGAGATTAGATTCACTCCTGTGCATAAGAAGAACCAAATATCTTTATTAAATATAAAAAAGCATGATAGGCACTAAGTTAAACAAACAGATGGTTGTACTCTACCAAGCACTTCATCCACGTCCTTGGATCTAAAGAACAGAAAGCTATTCAAAACCATTTCAATAGGCAGTGCTTTGAACGCTGTTATATATCGAACTGCCAAAACTGCAGAAGCTAAGTCATAACTAATATGATCTCAGCCCAAAGGCTGAAAAGTGATACTGATACGATCAATATTATCCTCAAAGCATCTTGTCAACATATTAGATGAAGTAACTGAGCTTTCTATATAATCTCATGTTGGACCAGATCTCAGAAATCTCCAAGCCATTTGGAAAAGCTATACTGTGCGATGCTGAAGGGACTTACGGTTCGAAGAAAAATGCCTCTTTTATTTCTCTGTGTGGCACAGAACAGGTTGGGGAGTAAGCTGTTACTTACTTCCAGACAGATTCCAGATGTATTTGCTTCCAGTAGTTTTTTTAGGTATCCTTCCACTTGTGTCAATGTCATCAAGTGGCATGTGTATCAAGTATGGTGACAACATCAGGACATGACAAGCCTTATTTTAACTGCTGCCCACAGTGGTCAAAATTTCCATAAAAGGATCCACTATCTAAGAGGGACACACCTGACTCTTTGGGACACTATATACAAGAAAACTAAAGACAATCCACTGTTTGGCATAAGCAAAACAAAAACAAGAATCGACACTGCTAGGCCAGGCTAGATCTGTAGTATTTCGACAGATGATGGGGTGCAAATACTTTTTATAATCCCCTGAAGCTAGAAAACTTGCAAAAATTGGTGTTCCCTAAGAGACAGGAAGCTCACTTTCACACAAAGTTTCTATCTCGGCTTTCTATTTCTTTTGTCCTTCACATGTTTTTTAAAAAGTTTTGTCTTAAGAAAGGCTAGTTTTCTCTTTGCTGTAACAAACACCCACATTTTAAATGCATGCCCATTTTCTCATAACTCAGTCTAGGCTTCTGTTTAAAAAGCACAAGTTTTCCTTTATCCTTGCGAAGAAACAAAAAAGAAAAAAAAGGGGGGGGGAGAGAAAGGCAAAAGTTGGATGGAATGATGACTCATACACAGCAAGGGAAAAAAAGTATTTAACAATACAGATTTCTTTCTTTAAGTTAGGAAAGTTAGCAGAACAGACATTTTGCCTGCACTTTTTTGTTTCTTTTTAAAGCTTAAAGAAAGCAATATCTACTTTGTTACAAAACAGAAAGCAGGCAATATTTTATATTGCTGCTGTCAATTACGTGATCCTGTGTAACCTTTTTCAGCTATTATATTCTTCAAATCTTTCTGCACAAATATTGCCAACAGAATACAGAAAAAGCTTCAAAGCATCTTGGAAGTATTGGAGATGGGCGACAGCTGGCATTGCTTAGAAACTTAAAATGAGATGACCAGATTTCTAATTTATAAAACTGGGACAGCACATGTCAGGAAAACATCATGAGGGACTTTGTGAAGCTATACCTCTTCCTGTCATCCTGAACTGAAACTGATCAGAACAGCCTCAAAGTTAGGTAACAAGCTAACGCTAAAAGCAGATTGCTTGGTTTGTGTACCTTCACACATATCTTAGACATTCACAAGAACGCACAAACACTTGTGAATGCCTCGGAAATGTATCGCAGTGCATCAGAATTATTTTTAAAAAATTATGCACGAGGCTAATATTAAATGCTGGCTGTGGTGACCAAGTCCACCATGACCTTCTATAAAGGTAAAGATAAAGGTTCTCCTCGCATAAATGTGCTAGTCTTTCCTGACTCTAGGGGGTGGTGCTCATCTCCGTTTCAAAGCCAAAGAGCCAGTGCTGTCCGAAGATGTCTCCATGGTCATGTGGCCAGCATGACTAAATGCCAAAGGTGCATGGAACGCTGTTACCTTCCCATCAAAGATGGTCCCTATTTTTCTACTCGCATTTTTTACATGCTTTTAAACTCTTAGGTTGGCAGAAGCTGGGACAAGTAACGGGAGCTCACCCCATTACACGGCACTAGGGATTCAAACCGCTGAACTGCCGACCTTTCAGTTGACAAGCTCAGCATCTTAGTCACTGAGCCACCATGTCCCTCACTTATGACCTTCTATAAAGAAGGGAAAATAAAATAGCTGTACAGTTATGAGTTATGAAATAAATAGAACCCTGTTGAGCTGAAGTCACTGTTTCAGGTAGCAGATGGAGAAGAACAGCAAATTTTCAGGGCCAGCCTCACCACTCCATTCACATAGCTCCACAACTTGCTTGCTGACCAGTTTGATGGTACCAGTCTTATCACTTTCTCTGCCCGGCCCAAGTGTCCCTTTCTTATGTATCCAATGTCTTCTTTATCACTGTTGGTTAAATCTGCTATACCATTGTTATGTCCTTATAAGGACATCCACCGGGTGATTGGCCCATCCACTGCTGGGAAGTTTAAACAACTGTCATTGGACAGCTGAGCCTGCCGGAGCACTATAAAAGGGCTCTGGTAGCACAGCCGTTCGTCTTTATTCTGAGCTGAAATAAAGTGCTGAATGGACCATGCTGGTCGCGTCTTCTTTTCCTGCGCCTGATCTAACACTGGCGACAAAGGATGAGCAAAGAACCACAGCGAAGACCTTGAGGGAAAGAGCTACCAAGAGCAGTCACATAGCTGAAGTCACTAGAGCTGGGCACTGAAGCCATGGCGACATCGCAAGCTCCGTTAGTCTCACTAGCTGCTTTCAACCCCAGGACGGAGAACATCAATTGAAATCTCTTATCAATTAGCAAATCTAGAAGAATGGGTCCGCTAAAATCAAAGTCAAAAAGAAATATAAATTCATAGCATTACATCTTCCCATTTTCCCCACAACTTTGTAGGTAGATTGAGTTGACAGAAAGAAAAGAAAGCATAGAGTCAGGAAGGAATTTCCACGGATGAGAGTGGATTTGAATCTGGATTTCCCCAAGCCCATCAACTCCTCACCCATTGCACCAAATGTGGTTTCAATGTGTTGTGGAGAGGGTCATATAGGAGAAGACATAATCTAAATACAAGCTAGAAACTTTAAATACTAACCTATTATATTTTAACATAAATTCTATAGAATGTGCCTAACTGATCGGTTAGATGGAATAAGACTAGGTTAAGGAGTCTTATAAATAAATGAGAGCATGGTTTAGGGAATGGACAGATTTGCTCAGATAGAATTAGCCAGTGGTCATAAAGAAATCATAGGATATCCTGGGTTAACTTAAACTGTAGTCAATCTATTATCATATGGATATTTTAGGCCTGAAAAGAAATATGTTGGAGGAATAAGTAGTGATGGAGGAAAGTGAGATGCAGTATGTAGAGTGCAAAAAAAATCTGATTCATGAGAAACCAGTGGTGGGTTTCAAAAATTTTACTACCGGTTCTGTGGGTGTGGCTTGGTGGGCGTGGCTTGGTGAGTGTGACAGGGGAAGGATATTGTAAAATCTCCATTGCCACCCCACTCCAGGGGGAAGGTTACTGCAAAATCCCCATTTCCTCCTGATCAGCGGGAAGTAGAGAATAGATAGAAGCAGAGCCAGTCAGAGGTGGTATTTACTGGTTCTCCAAACTACTCAAAATTTCTGCTACCGGTTCTCCAGAACTGGACAGAACCTGCTGAAAGGCACCTCTGTGAGAAACAGTATTAAAACATCTTTAAAAATTCAGCTCATCTATTCCACATTCAAATATATGTTTCTTGTTCTTTACTCCAAGCACTGCCATTTTAATGGAATGTTCTAACTAAGGAATGAATGTGTTCCCCATGACTAAACCCTGATTTATATCCCTTTTTTGTATAAAATCAGTCTATATTCCCCTGCCAGCATATATGACATTATTGCGTCCATTGGTAGTGTTGCTAGAACAGATATAAGAACAAAGTTAATTTGCCAGTGGCCTTGGTTCCTGTTACTATGTTGTGATTTTTCATTGTTGTTGGTCAGTAATTGCTTTACATTAAGTGACTTGCCTGTAAGCAAGCTGATCTGTACTGATTTGGGAAATGAATGTTAAATCTATTTCGCTGTCTCTTGGCAGAAGGTATATAGATATAGTGGTGCCTGATTATACAAAGTGGTGCCCTCTTTGACTTCCAGGTCCTATATGTCATTGCAAAGTGTGAAGACTTCTAGAGGGGAAGGGCAATGTGTATGTGCGTGTGTGTATGTGCGTGTGTGTTTGTGTGTGTGTGTGTGTGTGTGTGTGTGTGTGTGTGTGTGTTCACATGCATGCATATACCGTATTTTTTGGGTATAAGATGCACCAGAGTATAAGACGCACCTTAGTTTTTGGGAAGGACAGTAGGAAAAAGAAATTCGGCCTACCAGGTATTCATCTGGCTAGTTCTTAGCCTGGTCAGCTTCAGCACATTAGTTTGCTTGCTGGTTTGAGGTTTGGGCTGCTTGGGGCTAAAAAACAGCTTCTAAAGCACAGCTGATTGTTGGAGGGAGCAGCAATTAGAAAAGCAGGCAAAGCATGCATTGAGGCTGAAAAACAGCTTCAAAAGCACAGCTGATCATTGGAGGGAGCTCTAGTGACTAAAGTAGGCCAAGCACGGAAGGGGTAAGAGAAGGCAGCAGCTGTTCCAGGTAGCCATTCTGGGCACCACACGTCACATTTTCAGCCTCCAAACACGTCACATTTTCAGGTGGCAACTGGTAGCGATGTGCTTTGGTGATCCCCACAGCCTTGAAGGGCTCTCAAACGGAGCATTTGGAGGCTGAAAACACAATGCCCAGAGCCCCAAAACACAAGCCATTGTCGGTGGCAATCTCTGCAGCTAGGAAGAGGACGCGTGGAGGCCGAAGGGTGGGGGCCGGCGGGTGGACAGGGTTACATTTGGAGTATAAGACACGTCTAAATTTTCAGCCTCTTTTAGGAGGGAAAAAAGTGCATCTTATACTCTGAAAAATACGGCACACACACACACACATACACACACACACAGAAGCACATACATTAGGCTAGGCATGGGAAAGAGTCAAAACCTTATTATAAGTATTCATTGGCCAACCAGTGAATTTTGCACACAATTATTTTCATTTATATCCTCAGTCTCATTTTTTTCTCTGCCAATGGGTTAGGTTAGGATTAGGTCTATTGTTTGATGGTTGACTATTACCTCTGCAAATTTATGTACCCATGTCATATTTACCACAATGACATTTTATATCTGTGGGCAGCAAAAACATTTTGGATATGAGATTTTAACACTAATGGTGGCCAAAAAAGAAGAGTCCTAAATTCTATCACCTTAATGCTCCTTCTCCAGTTCAGACATCTGAACTGCAAAAATACTTACTATTATTAGGTAGCAGCAACAGAATAAACATTTTCTGTATCACTTGCTGTTGCTTGTTGTTCAGCCAGATTTCTGCAGCTCAAATCTAGATTTTGCTATTCCAGCAGCCATTGTAAAGAATCAAAAACAAGCAAATTCATTAAAGGCATTCAGACATATCTAGTTTTGCTCTTAGAAATGTTTGGCCTCTGCACATTCAAACCAACTAGGCAACAATTGAGGCATGCCAAAAGTTTGTTGTGACCTGAACTTTATTTGCAAGCTACAAAAAGCATCTTTCTTTGAACACTTCATTTGTAAGCGGTAAGTAATCCCATGACACTCGCCACTGAAAACACAGTGTGTGCCTCATGCATCATTTCAAGATGTTTTGCCAAAGGGGAAATCCTACTGTGGTTCAATATTAAAATGTAGGGTTTATGGGGAAAATGTTCTAAAATTGAAGCAGATGGAGTGAGTTTGTTTTGGTGGCGTTTTGTATTTAATGCTCCATACAGCTTTATTGTTTGGTAAGTAGCTTGGATCAGCCATTCTTAACAATGCTTTAGTGTGGTTCCAGATCATGTATCCCCTTTTCCTTCTTTTTTTTACGTCTCTTTTTCTTTTTAATCAGATGCAAATAGAGCTGTGAAGATGCTTACCAATCTGTATATCAGATGAAACAGTTATTTAAACCTATTCTCAGCAAAGTTAAAATACTCCTGGTGAATGGGTTATCTGTGGCAGGTGATAACTAGTTTGCTTTTCCACATGTCTAAACGTTAGTTGTGCTTAGAAACATACGGAGACCAGTTTCATAATCTAACATGGTAATATCATCAGACCCAATCCTTTGAGCCTCAAGCTCAGTGGCCTGAAGCACCTTTTACCAGCTATTATGGTTGGTTGCACAGTGAGTCAGATGTTTATACTAGATTTGGCATTTTTATCCCCCTATGAGTCCTTCGCATGGACTTGGGATAGGCAGATGTTGTTGTTTAATAATTAAAGATATCATTGCAGGATGTAAGCTGTTCCAAGTACAGATGCCTTTTGCAATTGACTGGTGATGATTTTGTCAATGCTGATGGTGTTCAAGTGGAGGTCCAGATGTTTTGGGATTGCACCCAAGGCGACCAACTATTGGTACTATCTTTACTTTCTTTTGCCACATTTAGTCTATTTCTCCTTGCAAATCTTTGTATTTTGTGGTGTTTTTTCTCCAGTTGATTTTCTTCTATTCTGCAGTCTCCAAGTGCTAGTGTCCACTAGCAACACCTTTTTTTGTTGTTGTTGTTATCAACAATTGTTAAGTCTGGACTCTTATCTGGCAGTTACTTGTCTCTTTGAATTCCAAAGACCCAGAGTACTTTAGCTTCTTCATTTTCTGTTACTTTGTCAATTTTGTGGTCCCACCAGTTCTTGCTTGTAGGCAAGTGGTATTTCTTGCAATTCCAATGGACCATTGTTGCTACTTTGTCATGGCGCTGTTTGAAGTCAGTCTGTGTGATCTTGCAGCAGCTAACTAGGTGGTTCTTCAGCTTCCTTGGAGAAGCTGTCTTCTCCATTCTGGCTTTGTGTACATTTGTTTTTAAAGGTTGGTCTTAGAAATATTGGGAAGGAATTATCTAAAGCAGGTAAAAACACTACCCATCTGTCTTTTTCTAAGTCCTCTAGCCATCAACAACCACTTTATCTTGTATAATATTCAAACCTAAACTTTGAAGTCACATGCTGAACTCACTCCAATTTATTCCAAATATCTCCTGCCTGGACATCTACCAGTCATCATGTGGCAGGTTAAAATGGATGGATTTTGTCTCATTTTTATTTCCTTTTTGTATGTTTATTGTAATTCTCTTATGGCCTTACAACACATTTTCATTGACTTAAGCCTGCAGCTGTTGATAAAGCAATGTCTTGAAGGATATTGTAATAACCTGATAGATATTGATGCAGCTTGGATTCAAATAGGTTCTCAAATAGACAGATTCCCTCCTGCCTTGAAAATACCTTAGAACTGATGGAGGGTTAAATTGACAAAGGGAAATTTGACAAATTATTTTTTTGCCTATGTATTCTTTCCTTATATAGCCCCACCAGGCATATTCCATATTAACAAGCTTTCAGTGCAAATTTCACAGAAGTAGGCTATGCAGTCGAGCAAGGAACAAGCAGCAAAAATAGTGCTTTTTCACTATTGCCAGCCAAAGCATTTCATTAGCAAAATTTCTCTTATAGGATTTCTGGGATCCATGTCATTATTATAATCAATTTTCATAATGATGATTTGGTTAATTTTTATTTTGTAGGCTGCCTTGAACCTAAATTGAATGGCCACCAAATAATAAACCAAATAAATGAAATTAAACTATACTGCTACAATGTGTTTCATTACCAACAGCAGGCATTCAATTATTCTATTGTATGCTAAAAAAAAACACTTCTCTCTAACTAGCAATTCATGCACAAACACATGCAGATCTGTAAAAAAATAAAAACATCCTTTCAAAGAAAATTCTTTCCTTCATTCCTTGCCTTTCTGCCTCCTTCTCCCCCTTCTATGTGAGACAAATACAGATTTTAAAAAATCAGATTGTTATTTTATCTATTCAAAGCTTCCTTTTCTTTACAGAGGCTTCGTGTACATTGACCCAGCACTACAATAAATAAACATCACAGCTGCACTGAAAAGAATGCAGCTTTTCAGTGGAGCCCTTGGAGAAATGCACTTCGTAGTTATCTACAGCTTAGAAAAACAGATCATGATCAACCATGGGAACCAGAGGTACATGGCCAACCTCTCCGGTGGCTTCCCACCAAGAAATGTTTTAAATGTATCCACTTTCTTAAGAGATGGTTCTGCAGATAAGACTTTTACAGGGGAAAAAGCAGGTACATAGCAATAGATATATAAACTGCTGAAAGTGACAACAAATTCAAAAGCCGGTACTATGAATAAAAAGGGGAGGGGGGGAAGGTATCTAAAATTCTAGGTCTACTGCCTGATATTGATCTTGATATTAACTATCAAAACCAAACGGATGTTCAAATGCATTGCAATTTTTTTTCAGATGAAATACTTTTGTTTATTATTAACAAAGTCTTTGATACCACACAAATATTGTGTGTAAGGTCTCTCCAGGGAGACTTTGTGTGTAAGGTCTCTCCTATTCACTTACCTTCGCTACTGGTTCACAAATGTACTACCTCTGCACATGCATAGAGCTTACTGCCCATGAGCAGAGCGTAAAAAAACAGGATGTGATGATGTCCGGGCGGGTGGGCAGAGCCTCCCGCAGCCGCCGCTAGCGTTGCTCGAACCGGATAAAATACCACCGGGTCTCTCCATTCTACAAGTCATCCTCTTTTCTTCAGGAAGGATAGAACCCTACATCAAGATCAATAATAGAATGAAACCCTAATGGCGCAGTGGTAGAAGGTTTACTCTGCCCACAGCCTGGAGTTCAATCCTGATGGAGTACAAGGTTGACCCAGCCTTCCATCCTTCTGAGATTGGTAAAATGAGAACCCAGATTGTTGAGGGAAATACGCTGACTCTGCAAACAGTCAGAGAGTATTGTAAAGCACTATGGGGCAGTAGATAAGTCTAAGTGCTATTGCTATTGCTAAAACTCATCTTCTATAAAGTCATCTCTATAATGTCTGTTGATGGCTGATTTGTCAGCATGTCCTGGGATTCTGAAGTGTTCACATACAATTCATTTTCATTTTTACAAATAATTCTTGGACATTCTTCGTAACATATCTTGTGGTACATTCCTCACTCCAGTAAAACCTCCTGGTGACATATGACTATCCACTTGGTTTGATTGAAAAATGTGTAAATCTCTGTTATATTCTGGAGCCTCCAGAATATGTTAATTCAATAGCATGACAGGCAAGGTTATAAAATTATGATAGTATAGAATGCAAATATATACTGTATATTTAGATCAAATGACAGGCTTCTCTCTCCAGGAACTAAATGGGGGGGGGAGTGAATTAGGTTTTGAGTTCTTTTCTTCCAATTGTATTTTAAAATGTAAATGTATTAAATTAGTTAAACTGTTTGACCCAATTGTTCTTTTTCTCAGACTCAAACAATGTCATTACCTCCATCAAGCAAAAAAACACAAAAACAGTTTCTGTTGTTTAATAAAAGCATCTTGGCAATCCCAAACTGGATCTTTGGCTCACAAACAAGCATTTACAAATTACTCCATTACTCTCAGGATATGGACAAATTATTCTTGGGGGTAATTGCTCCCAGTTTAAGAACTATTGTATTAAATCATTTGTAACCTAGATTTTTTTTTTAGCTAGTTATAGAAAACTCTAGTAAATACAATTTTTTGCTGAATGGACACCATGTTAGACAACAGAATTTTCTTTGGCTTTTTGGCTTTTTATTTTTATTTATTCATTAAATTTGCATGCCAGCCATATCACCACCAAATGGCTCTGGATGACAGGATTAAATTGCAGGATTAAAACATAAGGCATTAAAAGTTAAAACATTAAAATTAATATTGAAATGGATAAAGAGAACCAATGCATAGATGGGAGGAGGTGGCATCCACCACCAAAATGGGAAGACTCATTTAAAAATAATCTCTTTTTTTTATAAAACAAATTTAACCTTAAAGAAAAAAAATATTTTTAAGATTGTTTAAGATCTTTTTTAAAAGTACAAGCTAAGAAGAGAAAATAAAGGGGAAAATATGTCTTATTATTTATACTTACCAATAGTCACTGGTTCATCAATTAATTCACTATTATAATATGAGTAATATTTCTGGGAAAATGAAAGCCCTTTTTCTGGAAAGAAAAATAACAGTAAAAAAATGATAAGGAATAGCCAGAGGATTACAAATTTAGTCCAACTTCATCTTCCAACCTCATAAAATTCTGAAAACTGCATGTCTGATTGAGCAATAAAAAATTTCCCTGGTGATATCTTATGTGATAAAGAATAATTCACTCCAAGTAGCCAATTTAGCTTCAGCTTATACAGTTTGACTCCTCCAGCTATATTACTGCAGAGTAAAGCAAATAAATTTCAATATTTTTAGATACTGTACATGAAAAGTGTGCTGCTGTATTACTGGGGATCATGCTGTACAGTCTTGGTAGACAATCTTTAGTGATTACAGTTAACGGTTTTGAGAGACATTTTTAGATGGTTGATGGTAAAAAAAAGGAAAGAAATGAGATCACACAAAGTAACAGAGCCTCAATTATGTTTTCTGAGTTTTGTAAAGAGTAAAAGAGATGACCTTGTCAGAAGAATTGTGCAAAAACTATTACTTAGGCAAAGAGAGCTGAAATATTATTCAAGTCCTGAGAAACAAGATAATATTTGGAAGCAGGTATGGCAAATGCCTCCCTGATTCAGTGGGGTATAAAAAGGAGAAGAAGTAAAGCACCCTTCATCCTTGCCATATTCTGTTAATTATAGCTTAAACTCAATATAATTCTAGCCTTCCTGCAAAACTGATTCTCTATTCTCAACACCATTGAGTGGGTCCGGAGGTATTTCACGAGAAAAGTACTCCATTCCTCTACTCAAAACAGAATCCCTTATGCCATCAGACTTGAAATTCTGGCTTGGACAATCTGGAACCGTGCTGCCTGTGGTTCGATCTAAGCATAGTACACAAAATTATCTGCTGCAACATCTTACCTGTCAATGATCTCTTCAGCTTCAACCACAATAATACACAGGCAAACAATCAATACAAATTCAAGGTAAACTGCTCCAAACTCGATTGCAGAAAATATGACTTCAGCGACAAAATGATCAATGCCTGGAATGCTCTACCCGATTCCATTGTTACATCCTCAAACCCTCACAGCTTCAACCTTAAACTGTCTACCGTGGACCTCACCCCATTCATAAAAGGTCCATAAAGGGAGAGTGCATAAGTGCACCAGTGTGCCTACCATCCCTGTCCTACTGTCCCCATTTATCTGTACCTGCTTCCTTTGTTTATGTTTATGTTTATACCTATACCTACTATATTGTACATGTTTGATAAATATATATATGGTCTACTAAGTGGACCTCACAGGTTTTAATTGGGATACGTTCTCTTTGCCTAATTTTAGGCCTAGCTTAGAATCTCTTTTCAAGTGTTGCCCATCAGAAAATGGCAGGAAACCATTGGATGATTTTTTAGCAATGAGGTGGTAAGGTTATTTTATTTTATTTTATTTTATTTTTATTTGATTTATATGCCGCCCTTCTCCGGAGACTCAGGGCGGCTTACAGTGCGTTAAGCAATAGCCTTCATACTTTTGTATATTTATACAAAGTCAGCTTATTGCCCCCACAATCTGGGTCCTCATTTTACCCACCTTAGAAAGGATGGAAGGCTGAGTCAACCTTGAGCCTGGTGGGATTCGAACTTGCAGTAATTGCAAGCAGCAGATGTTAATAGATGTTAATAACAGGGTGCTTTAAACCACTGTACTACAGGCTCTGTTATGAGATTTTTAAAATGGAAATTCACACTAGCTATGTGTGATTTCTTACCGTCAACAGGAATTTGAAGAAGGTGAGGCATACACTGAAAATTCAAAAGGATTAAACAAAATATTATAATGTGAAAAGATTTTATGTGCCATAACTGCTCATGCCAACAAAATATAGACGCAAATGCTTCTAAATAAAATAACAGAAGCTGCATTAAACTTTTAATGAAAAATACACATGTATAAAATAACTAAGTTCTACTCATGTGTATGCAAGGAAATACTACAAAGTGAAGTCATTCAATATTTATCAATTGATTGATTGATGTTATTATTCATTTTTTATTTATTTTAGATATCACCCCATTCTGATTTTTATTCCCATTTTTCCATTTATTAGTTTTCAAGCTAAAGACTTTGGAACCATTAAAAGGAAATATAATCTATATAAGTTAAAACACATTATTAATGAACCCCACCCTGCATTTAAAACCTATTTCAGTGAATATGCATTTAAAAACTAAAGTTCCGTTGGCCTTAATTTTTTTTAAAAAAATTATCTGTTGATGAAACCACGAAAAATTTAAAACTAGTCTGGCCTAGAAGTAGTTATGAAATCCTTTCTTCCTCTGTCGCAGTGAAAATATACTTTAACCCAGGCAGGCTGAAAAAGGAGAATACTATCTCATTTTGTGTAAATAAGTACAAAAATAGATATTTACTTGATTTGCTGGAACTCCTGCGAGGGCAGTGAATGTGGCTAAGGATAAGACTTCTTTTGAATTTTTGGATTGTTATGTGCCTGAGGTATCTAGCTGGTTGGAGAAGATGTACACAGAGGCTCAAGAAAGGGTTTCTGGGTACAGCTAGAAAGTCTGCTTGTGGCTCTAAATCAGTGGCCTGCTGTCTGGAATAGCTAGTGTGAGTTCATAGCTTATCAAGATGAGTCAGTTTCTACATTTGCCACAGAAGAACATTGGACTAGATCAAGGGTGTCAAACTCAATTTCATTGAGGGCTGCATCAGGGTTGTGTTTGACCTCGGGGGGTGGTGAGTGGGTGTGGGCGAGGTGGGTGTGGCCATGCTGGGGGTAGCCAGATCAACATCCTGCAGCCCTCTGCCAGTAAAAAAGGAACCCGGAAGGGCCGCACATGTTCCTCCTGAGCTCCGTTTTTACTGGTAGAGGAACCATGGGCCAGTACTTCACTGTTTCCAGGGCAGCTCCATGGGCCAGATTTAAGCACCCCATGGGCCAGATCTGGCCTGCGGGCCTTGAGTTTGCTACCCCTGGACTAGATGGTCTCCAAGGACATATCAGGATCTTTGAGTCCCTTATTAACAAAACCAAAACAGAATCAGAACTTAATCTGGGGGGAAAAGCAGAAAACAGGAACTGCTATATGTTATGCAATCCTAAACTATTCATCTGTTTTAACAAATTTTTTGTACATTCATACAATCTTTGTATACATAGTGTACTAAGGTTCAATATATGTATCAAAACAGTCAACTGTCCAGATGGTGAATCCAGAAAAAGAAACTCCTGGGACATTATTTTATCAAGAGTATAGAACTTTATTGAATAAACCATGTTGGCACTTCTTCTTCTTGTTGTGCCATCATCAGCCATCAGTGATCATATTGGTGATCCTATTTTTATCAGCAGTCACGTGCTGTTGAGTTTTGTCCAAACCAGTCCCTTAAGATTTTGAAGCCATGATGTTCTTCTTCTGCCTGGACCTCGTTTGCCTTCAATCTTTCCTTGGAGGATTAAGTGAAGTATGCCATATTTTTCTGGGTGACACATCACATGTCGGAAATATTCTAACTTTTGCTTTTGAATGGTTTTGATGATTTCCCTTGGCTTTCCCAAGCGATTTATCACCTCCTCATTTCTGATTTTGTCAACCCAGCTTATATGTAACAGCTGTCTGTAAATCCACATTTCAAATGCTTCTAATCTCTTCAAGTGGCTTTCTGTTAGAGACCAACTCTCTACTCCATAGAGCAGGATAGAAAAGATGTAACATCTGACAAGCCTCATTTTCTGTCTTAGGCTTATGTCGTGACTGTAGAAGACCTTTTTCATTTTGAAGAATGCTGTTCGAGCTTTCTCTATCCATGTTGGCACAGAAGAAGCAAAATCAGCTCTGGGCTTCCCATGGAAAAGCAAGCATAATTCATTCTCCCTTTCCACACAGACCACCCACAGTCCCTTACATCCACCAATCACTTCTGTTTATTTCATTAAGGGAACCAGCCCGCCATGTTGGGACATCTGCTCGGGGTGTCCTTGACATGGGAGCAATGTCTCACAGAACCTTCAACTCATGGATGCCATTTCCACCACCCTCACATTCCATTCCACCCCTCTGCCTTTTCTTTCTCAAGCTGTGAGCAAAGCAGAATATAGGTGAAAGTGTGAGTCAGTCTTGACATAAACACATTTTTGCAATTTTAGTGCTGTACCACCAAAGGTATAAACTAGCCTCATTGTAAGTTTCATGCAGCAGCGTCATTAAAATATGCTGAAAAACATCACACCAGGCAGCAAAATAAAAGTCAGAGTCACCTTATCATGGCACAGAGAATGCATGAATTAAGAATGAAATAGATTAGAACTCAAAAGAAGACCGAAAAGAAAATATAACCAGCACTAAGTTCTCTGACTCATAGGAGACAACATGAAGAAATGGATATAAAGATAGTTGTGATTCATGCATCATTAGCAAGACTGAGCTAGGTATGTCCTATAGTGATTTAAAAAGTGTTTTGTAGTCATATTATTTGTCAGTTCCAGTATCACTTTTTTTCTTTGTTAATAGGACTCATAATGGTTCTTAAAGGACCTAAATATAAAACTGAAGGATAGAAGAAAAGCTCTTGGTGTGGATTTATTTAATCAATTTTGTACATAAACAATCACTTACCCCATCATGATAAAATACTGGAATCCCATAAGGCTACCCAAAAGAAAGGGAAGTTCAATATCAGTCAAGAATTAATTGTTGATTCATGATCTGGTCAATGCAAATATTTTAAAACAGGAAAAATGCCATGAAATCCTTAAATCTTATTAACTAAATTACATTCTGAAGTTTCCAAAAACTTTACTCTAGGCCACCTGTATAAATAGCAATAAGCACTTAGATTTATATACCACTTTACAGTGCTTTACAGCCCTCTCTAAGCAGTTTACAGAGTCAACATATTGCACCCAACAATCTGAGTCCTCATTTTACTGACCTCGGAAGGATGGAAGGATGAGTCAACCTTGAGCAGCTCAGAATCAAACTCCTGGAGTGAGCTGTGAGTTAGCCCTACAGTACTGCCTTCTAACCACTGCATCACCACAGATTTCCCAGTCTCAGGTACCTGGAAGTCAGGTGAGGAAATCAAATGGGACATCTATACTTTCCTTGTGAAATAAGTATATTATAAGCATACTTTGTGCCATTAGATTATTTATCTAACTCAAAAATGCCTGCCAACTAGAATTCTATGCTCTGAAAACATTACATTACATTATTCATTTTATATTAAATGAAAGTTCTTGACATTGAATATGGGATATGATCTAACCAAAATTCTACCAATAAATTATCACCTTATCCCCTGTATTTTACTAAGGTTGGGCTTCAATAAATTATCAAAGTGAAATATCTATAGGGTTTTAAAAGAAATGAACTTCCAAAAATAAAAGAAAGAATATGCAATCACATTGTTCATTGATTATTGATGCTACCAGAACTATGTTTCAAACAATTTGTTTTGTTTCCCGTTTCTTTTTCTCTCATGTTACTTTCTAAACTTACCCATCCTGATTATAACTGGGATGACAGAACCAATATTCTGCAGTTCTAAAGATGTTTGAATCATCAGGACTCTTGTTAAAATAAAACCAAGGAGACATGAAAATCGGTGCACAGTGCCCTCTGCTGGTCATTTGATTTCAGAAGTATTACTGTTTTAACATTTTCGAGACAAAAACAGCCGTCCTTCCAATCTTAAAAAAATAGCACATTTATGATTAAAGAGCAACAGAACTTCATGCTGCTGTTGCCATTGTGTCTTTCATTCCTGCCTCTGTGGAAGTTTTAATGAGAAATATTCTAAATAATCTAAAAATGATAAGTGATAGAAAAGTCCTGGGAAAATGCTAGTGTTTGATGCAGAGAGCAAACTTCTCCATACACTAGCTTGTGACTAATCACATACCCAAACAATTTGTTGGATATGTAGATGCTTCCATCACCAGACGGGAGACAGACAAATTACTCCAATCATCTTCCCTTTCAGTTTCCTTTCTCCTTCAGTTCTTATTGGTCCCCTGAGATCCAGGTTTCTGATTCACCAATCAGAAAGGGACATTACTGTATATAGCCCAATGTATTAGTATGAATATACTGGACTATATATAATAGTGCTTCTCTCTCTATGTTTTTCAACCATAGAAAGTCAGTTTGGTTAAGCCTAGTGGTTAAGGCAAAAATAGGAGAAAGTAAATTTTAATCCCACTTTAGGCATAAACCCAGATGGGTGACCTTGGATTAGGCATAATTATTACATTACTATATTAAAAGAAGGTATTGAAAATGATGTGGACACTGGCTTTTGGCAAAGTAGTTTGCAAACTTCAGAATTAATTAATATTTTTGGTAAATAATAATAATAATTGTTGTTGTTGTTGATACGAAAGGCAAAAAAAGTCTTCATTGCAGACATTATAGTACCTGGAGACAGAGACTATATGAGAAAGAACTGGAGAAGATCACAAACTACAAAGACCTACAAATAGAAATAGAATGACTATGGCAGAAGAAAGCAATGGTAGTACCAATAGTAATAGGTGTCTTGGGTGCAGCCTGGGCCTGGCCCTCTCACCGCATGTGGAGCTTCTGCCCTCTCACTCTGCTTCTTTGCTGCCAGGAAGCAGTGGCACAGCTGAGCCTCCTTCCCCCGGAGCACCAGACTCCACGGCCATGTTCCTGGAGTGGTACTGGCAGTCAAAGAGAGCAGGCCGGTGGCTGGGTGGGTGGAAATCCAGTGGGCTGCTTCAGAGCCCCAAGCTCCACGGAGCCAGCACAGGAGGCATAGGTGGAAGGCGGCCTTTTCTGCAGCATTCCCCTCCACTCTTTGGATAGACCTGCGGGGGAGGCTCTGCCTTTGCAGAAATGGGGCAGGAAGTTTGTATGGAGGATTGGTGGGGGGGATGCGCAGCCCTCCGGGATTGAGAGAGTGGCAAGAGAAGGCGCCAAGATTCACTTGGGCAGTCAAGCCAGATGATGAAGGGAAACTCAAAGTGTTGGGGACTTCAGAAGGGCAGAATGGGCTTTAGGATATGCAGCTCCTGGCTCTAACAGTGAGTGACATACATGATGTCAAGTTGGCCATACCCACCCGGTCACATGACCACCAAGCCACACCCACAGAACCAGTAGCAACAATTTTTAGATTTCACCACTGCCTGTGATGATACTTTTAACACCATGAAACAACATCATCTGCTCACCCATGTCGTTGGGAAGGACTTGCTAGGTGGACAAAAGAAAATGCCAAATCTTGTCTAAAGATATAGCTGATTGTGCGGCCAACCATAATAATAATAATACTTGAAGGATATTAAAAAAAAGCTGATAAAAACCCTACATAGAGTTGATTAAGATCAAGGGTGTCAAAGAAAGAAGCTGAAAACTTTATTTTAGCGGTTCAAGAACAAGCTTTGCAAGCTAATCACATGACAGTGAAAACTGAACACGTATCAAACTACAGCAAATGTCACCTTTGTATTGAGAATAAATGAAACAATTGACCATTAAATCAACGGCTGAAGCAAAATTTCACACACTGATTGTAAGCAGCGTCATGACCAAATTGCCCAAATTATCCATTGGCAACTTTGCCAGAGGTTTCGGTTTGAACATAATAAAAACTACTGGATCTGTTAAATTGAAAAAAATTGGGACAATAAACAGATTAAGATGTTATGGAACTTTAAGATCCCAAACCGACAGACATCTTCTTCATAATTTGCCTGATATGACAGTTATTGAAAAAAAGAAACTCTGATTCATTGATGTTGCTATACTGGCTGATGCTAGGATTGAGGAAAAACAATTGGGAAAAAAATGACAAAACATTGGGACTTGCAGATCAAAGTGAAACACTCAGGGGAAAAAGAAATCCATTCTTATAGCAATTGTGATTGGAGTCCTCGGAGCAATACCTAAAGGACTTCCTCAATATCTGGAAATATTGAACATATTGGATCCCAAAACTCATGCAGCTTGGAATTGCCTGTATTCTTATATGCTGTTATAATAATTCTTAGTCCTTGGTTAGGACTTGAATTATTAAGTTTCTTGCACTTTTTGACAAGAATGTATTTAAAGGCATATTGATACATACAGGTTTCAGCATGCTTTCTATACTGTAATATCCCTGCAAGCAGGGGTAAAATCCAGTAAGTTCTGACAGATTCTGGAGAACCGGTAACAGAAATTTTGAGCTGTTCAGAGAACCAGCAAATCCCACCTCTGGCTGGCCCCAGAGTGGGGTGAGAATGGAGATTTTACATATCTCCTTCCCCTGGAGTGGGATGGAAATGGAGATTTTGCAATATCCTTCCCCTGGAGTGGGATGGGAATAGAGATTTTGCAGTATCCTTCTCCTGGAGTGGGGTGGGAATGGAGATTTTGCAGTATCCTTCCCCTGGAGTGGGATGGGAATGGAGATTTTGCAGTATCCTTCTCCTGCCACACCCACCAAGCCACGGCCACAGAACCGGTATTAAAAAAATTGGATTTGACCACTGCCTGCAAGGTAGCTATTGGCTTAAAAGAAGCTAAATTTGAGTTTCCTATCTGGAAATAGAGGGATACAAAGGACATAAATAGCGTCTTCATGTCTCAAAGGAGAAGAAAACAAGTCTTTCTTCCCTCTTTTTCTTTCTTAAAATTTAATGATACCTGACAGAAAAAATCATTTCTTTCTCCTCTGTTCAGACGGTTAGAGCACCAGCAGCATACCTGGCACCCTAAAGTACAGTATTTTTTTTATTTTCTCTGATGGGTTGCAACAACATCTTTCAGTCCATTATGAACATTTAGTTCTGAAACTAATCTGATTTATGGCAGATGAAGTTCATCCAGTGGCTGCACGGTTTGTGAGCAGCAAAGCCTCTCATTTTTTGCCTCCGTGTTGGAGCTGCCAAAGTTTCATATGGGAATTTATATAGACTCCGATATTATTAGTTGTTGCCTGGAAGCGAGAGTCTCAGCAAGGCATTTTGGGAGGAAAGACACATCATGGTTCATTAAATGATGTTTTATTACTTGAAAGAGTTTCTGGAGGTGCTTCCCTCCTCTCCCAAATGAGTGAACTTTGTCCTCTGTGTGTGTGTGTGTGTGTGTGTGTGTGTGTCTGTGCGTGTCTCTCTTTCTGTCTTTCTCTCTGTCTCTCTCTGTGTCTCTCTCTCTGTGTCTTTCTCTCTGTG
>WNWU01000003.1:15493972-15538110 GCA_012654045.1 Ptyas mucosa
ATATATATATATATATATATATATATATATATATATATATATATACATGTCTTCTCCCAATCACACTCAAAAATATCATTAATTCATTAATATTCCCTTTTGTGTGGTTTGAGAACTGAGGCTAAGAAATAATAAGATTGCTAGTGCCGTAGAGCTGAAAAGGCATTTAAACCCAAAAGATTCAGATCTAAAGCATTTCTCTTTATATAGAAACAGAGGGGTAAATCAGATGAATTTTAAATTATCAAGCTTGACATTAATGCATAAATCATCCTATCTTCAGAAGAATTTATTGACCATTTCATGAGCACTGAACTCTGGCCATAGGTAGAGTTTCAGAGACCACCGACTTAATAGTCCACCTAGAGCCGTGGTGGAAGGGGTGAAATCTAGAAGGTTCTGACAGGTTCTGGAGAACCGGCAGCGAAAATTTTGAGTAGTTTGGAGAACTGGTAAATACCATCCCTGGCTGGCCCCAGAGTGGGGTTGGAATGGAGATTTTCAGTATCCTTCCCCTGGAGTGGGGTGAGAATGGAAATTTTGCAGTATCCTTCCCCTGCCATTCCCACCAAGCCTCACCCACCAAGCCACACCCACCAGTAGTAAAAAATTGGATTTCACCACTGTGTGGTGGCACAGTGGTTAGAATGCAGTTATGCAGGGCTAACTCACTGCTCACTCCGAAAGATCAATCCTGACCGGCTCAAGATTGATTCAGCCTGCCATCCTTCTGCGATTAGTAAAAGGAGGACCCAGATTGGCCAAACTGCTTAGAAAGGGCTATAAAGCAGGGGTGAAATCCAGCAGGTTCTGACAGGTTCTGGAGAACCGGTAGCAGAAATTTTGAGTAGTTCAGAGAACCGGCAAATACCATCTCTGGCTGGCCCCAGAGTGAAATGGGAATGGAGATTTTGCAGTATCTTTCCCCTGGAGTGGGGTGGAAATGGAGATTTTGCAGTATCCTTCCCTTGCCCACTAAGCCACACCCTGCCCAGCAAGCCGCACAATGCCCACCAAGCCACATCCATAGAACCAGTAGTAAAAAAATTTGAATTCCACCACTGCTATAAAGCACTGTGAAGCAGTACAGAAGTCTAAGTGCAATTACTAGCTTTGGTAAATCCTGGGAGAACAGGAACAGGAAGGAAATAACAAATGGATAAGTGAAAGTTGTTTGCCATTACCTATTGCTTTTTGGGGGGGAAGAGTTGTTTTTTTATTTTTTTTAGTTTTCCACTAGTCATTGGATTTCCTGCCAATCCCATCTAAGCCATAACCATCCCTGATCTTATTTGATTCATTTTTCCCATGATCAGCCAAAGTCAATTAGTTGATCTGGGCTTAAATGTATAAGGAACCACTTCTTTTCCCCATTTATGCCAAAGTGCCCTTATTTTCTCTATTATCTCTAAAAGTAGTCCTCAAGTTATAACAGTTTAGTCACCATTCAAAGTTACGACGACACTTCTACGACGAAGAAGTGACTCATGGCTGTTTTTCACACTGATGACCATTGCAGCATCCACACGGTCATGTGATCAAAATTCAGACATTTGGCACAGCTAACTCATTTTGCAGTGCCCTGGGGTGATGTGATCACCTTTTGCAGCCGTCTGACAAGCAAAGTCAATGAAGAAGCCACATTCATTTAATAACCATGTTAGTTTACAATTTACAATTGTAGTAATTCCCTTAACAACTGTGGCAAGAAAGGTCATAAAATGGGTCAAACCCTCAACTGTCTCACTTAGCAACAGAAATTTTAGTCTCAAGTAGAAGACTGTCTTACATTTGTGTATCAATTGCAAGATTTTTCTTATTCTACACCCGTGATGGTGAACCTATGACATGTGTGCCACAGGTGGCACACGGAGCCATGTTGCCTGGCACGTGCGGCGTTGGCCATTCTTCTTCTGGGTTCGCATCCAAAACTCAGCTCATCAGACTAGCTGGCCAGTGCGCATGCATGCACCAGAAACTGAAAGTACGTTTCCCGGCATGCACATGCCCACTGGGCAGCTCCTCTTACAACATGTGCGAGGCTGAACTGTTGGCTGCTGTCATATTGCTCTCTTGCTGCTTGCCCGGACTACCCAGCCCAAGCCCAGCTGCTCTGCTCCTCGCCCTCTTGACTGCCGTCACCTTCCTAATTTATGCTAAGTTGCAGGTGGGCTACTATGGGGGGGAGGCCTGGGGGGGCGGCAGGGTGCTGCCCAGGATCGAGGTGGGCTGCTTGGGGTGGGGGGCAGGCCTGGCTGGATGCATACTAGACACCCCAGGAAGGCCTACTGGTGACATCAGGGTCCGCGGCAAAGCTCCCAGTTTTTCCAAACACCTCGTTCTTACCATGGTAAGGGGACGGGCTGCAGGGCACAAACTTCGGCAGTTCTTGTGTTGCCGCCTGCACTGCTTGCTTGGAGCAGGTCTGGAAAGGAAAAACCGCAGACGAATAAGGCAGGACATGCCCCACCCAGATCCCTCCAAACGGATCTCTGTATGGTAGTCTCTCCACTGAAAGGCTTTCCTGCTTCTCCTCTACCTGCACCCAGTGGCATCTTGTTGGTCTTGGGGGTGGGTTGAGGTGCAGAGGCAGTGCATATGAGAAGTAGTAAAGCCTTTCAGTGGGGAGACTACTGTATGGAGACCCGTTTGGAGGGATCTGGGTGGGGCGTGTCCTGCCTTATTCGGCTGCGCTTTTTCCTTTCCAGACCAGCTCCAAGCAAGCGGTGCAGGCGGCAACGCAAGAACTGCTGAAGTTTGTGGACCGCTTGCTTTGAAGTGGTCTGGAAAGGAAAAAAACCGCAGCCGAATTAGGAGGAAATCTATCCTGTTTCCCCGAAAATAAGACCCAACCAGAAAATAAGTCCTAGCATGATTTTTCAGGATGCTCGTAGTATAAGCCCTAGCCCCAAAATAAGCTCCAGTTAAGATTGTCAGCCAGATGGATGCATTTAGTACCATATTTCCCCCAAAATAAGACCTAACCAGAAAATAAGCCCTAATACGTCTTTTGGAGCAAAAATTAATATAAGACCCGGACTTATTTTCGGGGAAACACAGTATGTATATAGTTATACATTTATACATTTATACACAGTTATAGGAATGTGCTTCTCTCCCTGCCTCTCTCTTTTCGTTAATGCTGGGATGGTGTCATCTCCTAAATCTAGCCCTATTTTCCCCTCCACTGTCAAAACAGGTGAGGTTCTGCTCCAAATAGTAACATGAAAAATGAACTTGGTAAAATTGTTTGTTGTTCCAGGAGCACCCTTTATGCGAGTCCTGCAGTTAAACGACTATAACAAATAGAGATAGCCTTCAAAGTCCATTACGAAAGAACTCTCGCCTACCGTTTTATTGACTGTCAGAAAACAATCCCCATTTTGTACAACAATAAAATCAAACCTAGCGTAAACTTACTCAAGGTTAGAGCCTGTAACTTTCTAACATCAGAAGCGGAGGGTGCCATGGGCCTTTTTAGCTCACCTTAACCCAGCTTGAAAAGAAACCTGAACTTCTGTCAGAAGTTCTGTTCTAGAGAAAGATGTTTCACAACATTCTGATGTATGACCATCTAGCAACATACAGTCATGGCTTCAGAAAATGCTTCCCACTCCTGGTTTCCATTCATCTGACACATTGCAACTCATTGGGGAAAACTGAAAAATGCCACTCTTGGACCAATGAAGCTTCCCCCCCCTTCTCTAAGTAGAAAAGTCAAGATGCAAAGCAAATGACAGCATAAAAAGCCCCTTTCTTTCCAGTGAATGATTTAAAAAAAAAAACAATGCTGTTAAGGGGACAGAAAGTGTTGATGTAGCAACTAGCAGGTCACCGCCAAACTTAATTTAATTTTTTTTTAATCCTTTAAAATCTTGTGTATTACTGAACAATTATATACTGAGCTTACTTCAAAACAACTATTATACCAAGGATGCAAAAGTATTAAAGAGAATCAATTTGGTTTTATTAAGTGGCTGATTATGAATAATACCTATATTTTCATGATGTGGAAGCTAAGAAAATAATGAATAAACCTGTGGTGGAATGTAGTCTGGAGGCCCAGTAGGGAGAGGTAAAATGAGATTGTTAGACAGTTCCATTGACGCAATGAACATGAATTTGGGCAAACTCTGGAGATATTAAAGAACAGGGTGGCATAGTTGTTAAAGATATTCTTGGCTCATAACCAATGTTATGGGTTATTGAGCAGAGTACCCCTTGAGTATGCACATGAAAGCAGCTGAGAGTGAATAAACACAGTTAATATACTGACACACTGAGTTGTGGTAGTCTTTTACTTTTTAGAAAAAAATAAAGCAAAGTCCAATAACAATCCGAGTCATACCCAGATAAGGTGATAGTTAAAATATCAATTCAGGGATATTCCAAGTACAAAGTCTTCTTACCAGTTGTTGTCATTACATAATAAAACAGTTCTTCTTGAGTTTCAAACAGGAACAAGTTCAGTATTAAAACATTCAATAAATAGTAGAAAGCAACAAGTAGCAATGATCAAACAGTGATCATACAGAGAGAACATGAAGAGAGTAACAGCAAATAAGCAGATAAAATGGTGAAGTGTCCACAAGCCATGATTCAGGCTTCCCCTTAAGTACATTGGCTACAGAGCTTAGCCAATCAGGATAAAGGATGATGCAATACAGTCTTAAAGCAATATAATATATTTTGACAAACATGTATTGATGGTTTATATATTGCCTGACCAACTAGTTAGACAATAGCCATTTCCTAACAATAGTGTTCTCTGGGGTTGCCACGGTGGCGCAGTGGTTAGAATGCAGTACTTCAGGCTACTTCTGCTTATTGCCGGCTGCCTATAATTTGGCAGATCGAATTTCACCAGGCTCAAAGTTGACTCAGCCTTCCATCCTTCCGAAGTCGGTAAAATGAGGACCCAGGTTGTTAGGGAAAATATGCTGACTCTGTAAACTGCTTAGAGAGGGCTGTAAAGCACTGTCTAAGCGCTATTGCTATTGCAAAAAGTAGGGCATGACTTAGTGACTGAACAACAACAGAACACACATGTATGCCCTAGAGACTGAGTCCAAACAGAAATCTGCAGCCTACCAAACTTGTTATCAAACAACCTCAACATTACAGAGCCTATTTAATGCTCTTTCAGCATAATTTCTTCCATGGTGACTGACCAAATGGAATATTATATCAGTGTAGGAAATCTACAGAATGGATCATTGACATATGTTGATATCAGCATGAATTTTTTTTCCAGTAAAGGAACAATATCCTCAATATTTTTGAAATTGTTCTGTTTATTATATAATATTATATAAACATTATTATATAATATCTAGATACCTGCCCCCCCCTCAAAAAAAAAAAAGCAGGGAGGATGTTTATTATTAGTCCTAGAAAAATCCATTTTAAAGAATTTTCACTAGTACCGTTAAACGGTGTGAGTAATTCATGGACAAGCCAGTCCAAGCGCAAAATGTTGGCCTTTCTGAAAAAGAGGTCACAACATTTAAACTGGCTCATATCATGTGCCATAAACACACATTACATTGCAGCGAAACAGAGGTCGTGCCACACATTAATTTATTTCTGGAAGACTCATTGGCTTTTAGGGATGCTTCGTTTTTTTGGAATGAGAAACCAGCCACCTGGAAACCGCATGATGCCATGGTCTCCAGGAGGTTCATTATTCCCTGCCTTTATCCTGCTGTATTTTGGCAGATATGTTACTAGCGTGCAATGAAATCAAATCCCATTACAACTATAATAAACATTTTTATCTTATCCTGTTTTTGGCATTGGAGGAGTGATGAATAAACTAGACCACAACAACAGAATGTACCCAGGAAAGGAAAGTAGGAAATCCTGGTTATGATAATAAAAACACCCAGATGAGCAATTTATGTTGGAGAATCTGTCGGCTTTATTCTCTCAGTCATCAAGACGCTTCTCAGGGTAAAGAATATCACAGTTTGGTTCCTTCCAAACACAGTGACTTGTGGTGGAGCTGTGTCATTTCAATCACCCAGGACCCTGGATCGGGCAAACCGGTAGCAGCAGTGGCAGGAGGCTCCGCCCACCTGCCCGGACGTCTCTGCACATGCGCAGAAGCATCGTGTACAACCACCCACGAGCGAACCAGTAGCAGTCAAAATTGAAACCCACTACTGCCCAGGACGATGTGATTAGTGGTATATGAATCCTTTGAGCATGGATACTTATGTAGAGAAAAAGACAAGAAGGATCACTATAAACAGATTTTAAAGCATTTTTCATGCTACATTTATTTTCTCACATGAGTGGTGTGATAGCCTAGAGATGGAGCTCTCACTTCACAATCAGGAGGCTGTGAGTTCGATCCTAGATAGAGGCAGATATTTCTCTCTCTGGGCACAATGAGACTATATCTGCTGCGAACTCTGCATTGGTGACAGGAAGGGCATCCAGCCAGTAAACCCTCAGCTCCATTCAGTTGCCCCGACTCATGCAAGGGATTACGGGGTCAGTAAAAGACTATACATCAGTGGTGGGTTGCACTGGCTCAATAGAACCAGTAGTAAAACTGGCGGGAGGCCCCGCCCACCAACCCCGACGTCACCAAAACACTTCTGTGCATGCGCATAAGCTTCTGCACATGCGCAGAAGAGTGCGTGTGCACCCACGCTGCGAACCGGTAGTAAAGGTAAGTAGAACCCACCCCTACTAGACATATTCTCACATGATGCAAGGCACTTCTTTCACATGCTTGGCATAACCAGAATAATTAAGCAATCTCCAAATTTGTTCCAAACTGAGCATCTTGCATGTGACAGAACAATAGCACCAACTTGCTACAACCAGTTGCATCAATTCCTTTTAACCTGTCTCAGCTGCTGACTTTTCTTCTCATTGATTTTATTTCAACTGCTTGCTCATGTCTTGCTCCCATTTCTGACCTTCAGCCGATATTCTCATTATGATTTCTGCCTTTGGACAATTTAATTGTCTGCCCTTAGTTACAGGCAATGCACAGCTGAGCTCCAGGCCTAATAATCCTTTCAGTGCTTCGACAAAATCAGGATCACCGTGTATATTTGAACTGTGCTGTGGTCTTTGAAATCCTTTTGTTCATTTCAACATCTTTTAATATTATCAAAACGCAAACATACCATGAAATAAGTGGAAGTAATGGTGTTTCATGTTAGATTCCAACCTTCCAAAAAGAGAATGGTTAGAAAAAGTTAGTAAAAAGTTAGTTTCATTAATACATAAAGGTTCCCCGTGCACATATGTGCTAGTCATTCCCGACTCTAAGTGGCGGTGCTCATCTCCATTTCAAAGCCAAAGAGCCAGCGCTGTCCGAAGACGTCTCCGTGGTCATGTGGCCGGCATGACTAAACACCAAAGGTGCACAGAATGCTGTTACCTTCCCACCAAAGGTGGTCCCTATTTTTCTACTTGCATTTTTTATGTGGTTTCAAACTGCTAGGTTGGCAGAAGCTTGGATAAGTAAGGGAGCTCACCCCATTATGCGGCACTAGAGATTCGAACCACTGAGCTGCCAACCTTTCGATAGACAAGCTCAGCATCTTAGCCACTGAGCCACCGTGTCCATTAACACATAGATTGTGTTAATAAAGAAAAGTTATGTTGGATCTCATCCTAAATTTTAACTCTCAGACTCCATTTAGGGAATTATAATCTAAAAATGTTAAAATTATCAAAATAAAAAAAAGTATTATTTTTAAAATAAAAATTTAAATGCATTACTAGTTACAGTTGAATTTCAGAGTATCTCTTTTAAGAGGCATGTTTTGAAATGCTGTACTGAATTTAAGGCATTATTAGCTAAGAAAGTGGGGATTTTAAGGCAAGAAATAATATAAATCACCACTAGAGGGAGCCTTTAGTAAACAAATCTTCATCAGCAATGGATGTTTCATATTTATGTGTAATATGACACTAGTATATTTCATACACATGCTGTATATGCACGAGTATCAAGGCTTCTGATCTACACATCTGTATAGTAATGCACTTGTAACACGATGTATATACAGGTTGCTTTTCTCTTTTACATACATTAGTGTAAAACTTTTCAGAATATACAGTAAACATTCTGATTAATGCAAGGACATTTCATCATATGTACAATCTGGGTGTTTACAAATGTGCATGTGTTTGCTACAATTTAATAATTGTTTTAATTTTTTTTTTTAAAAAAAGGGTTTCAGAAATCGGTTTTATGATATTACATTTTCCTGTAGTAGAATGGATATCCGTTTAAAACATTAATTCAGTAATCAGTTGTCTTATGGTATGGAAGTATTAAAAGCGTTGGTGTTTATCACCAATCATCGATTATTTTTTGAGACTTTTTTCCCACGGGCCCTTTGCATTGGTTTTAAAGCCTCCAGAAAAGAATCATAACAGAGGCCTCTAAGAATCATAACACAGAGCAGCAAATGACAAACTGGTCTGCTGTTGGTGCAAAAGATGGAGCACTACAGGAGGAGGAAGATCACATTTTACTGAAACAATGGTTGTTGGATTCTAGATTATTAAGGAAGAAGTACAGAACTTTTGGAAAGCTTTTCTTAATAACGTTTTTAAATTGCGGATGGGAAATTCTAGGGCCATGATGGCGAACCTATGGCACACGCGCCCGGCACATGAGGCCTTGTCTGTTTCTCTTCTGGGTTTCTGGTAAACACTCCTGAGGGAAGGATATTGCAAAATCTGCATTCCCACCCCACTCTGGGCCCAGCCAGAGGTGGTATTTGCAGGTTCTCCGAACTACTCAAAATTTCCACTGCCGATTCTCCAGAACCTGTCAGAACCTGCTGGATTTCACCCCTGGTTCTAGTCCTACTTTAGGCATGAAAGCCATCTGGGTGACTTTAAGTCAGTCACTTTCTCTCAGCCCAATCTACCTAACAGGATTATTGTTGTTGCAAGGGAAAAAGGAGGAAGAAGGAATGCTACATATGTATGTTTACCACCTTGAGTTACTTATAAAGTAATAAAGACTGCATAAAAATCTAATAAATCAAATAAATCAAATAAATTATGTAACAACAATGAAGAAGTAATCATTACATACCAATACATAATGGAAATAAATTTAAGGAAGTTTATCCTTTATCTTGAGAATCCACTCTTGGGAAATTAAGTATGGAAACATGAAAAATAGAGAAGCTTTATGTGCATTTTAATGAAATCCATAATTATCAAGGTGCCAATTTACACTGACTTCTAAATTTTAGTTGTTGCCAATGTGTAAGATGTCCTTTAGTTTTGACACCATATGCAGATTGTGCTGAAAAACATAATAAATAATAATAAAACTGCAGTTTTACTGCATGTGGTTTCACTGTCCATGCTGGAAATCAGATTTCTATTTCCCTGTGTTATATCCATATTTATACTTCTTCTTACTTTGATTTATAAAGATGGAGAAAGTACAATCCTAATCGTGACCCAAACTCTTATCATTAAATATTTGCATGCAACATTGTAACACAAATATGAAAGGATGGAATTTGCTCATAATATCAAGTTGCAAGATGCAAGTTTCAGCCCTGTGACTAGCTGTAGACATTTCTGAATGAATAAAAAAGACACATCTCTGTATCAGGGATGGGTTCTACTTACCTTTACTGCCGGTTGAAAGTGGGGCCGCGCGCACGCGTGCTTTGCTCACACACACACTTTGCACACACACACACACACACACACACTCATCTGCACATGTGCAAAAGTGTTTTTATGATGTCAGGGTCGGTGGGCGGAGCCTCCTGCCAGTTTTACTACCAGTTCTATAGAACCAGTGTGAACCGGGGGCAACCCACCACTGCTCTGTATTAAATGGCTCTGTACGAGCCTGGTAGTGCAGCAGACTAAAGCACTGTTATTAACATAAGCTGTCTGCAATTACTGCAAGTTCAAATCCCACCAGGCTCAAGGTTGACTCAGCCTTCCATCCTTTCTAAGGTAGGTAAAATGAGGACCCAGATTGTGGGGGCAATAAGCTGACTTTGTATAAATATACAAAAGTATGAAGGCTATTGCTTAACGCATTGTAAGCTGCCCTGAGTCTTCAGAGAAGGGCGGCATATAAATCAATTTTTTTTAAAAAAAATGTTACTACTGTTACTTCAAATTTCTGTTGAAAATTGGTACAAACCAATGCCTTGATGAGTTGTTATAGCCACAAAAAGAATATTTTCTGTGGTCATGGAACAAGAAGAAAAGGTATTAGAGCACAGCGAAGTATTTTCATATTTTTCTCATTCCCACAGTACAGAAATAACCTATTAAGCGATCCAGGCCAGGCAAAAAGAGATCAAATGTGAAGACACTTTCCATATAGATAAATTTCAGGTGGCAAAAGCAATTGAAGTTTGCTGTTCTTTTTTTTTTTTTTTTTTGGTAATTCATATACTCAGAATTAATTTTCTGCTGATGGAATTTTTTTTTCTTCAAAAGAAGTGTTGTGAATTCAGAGAACATGGCATTACTGAAAAATTTCCACCAGATGGTGTAATCCTCAAGAGACTGAAACTGATTTTTCTCTTAGCCGCTTGTTCAGAACTTCAGAAATACACATACAAGAGCAAGAAAAATAAACATCTAATTACTGAAAGAGACAAAACTAAAAAAAAGCTCAAGCACTTAGAGTCTTTTCCTTAAATGTTTAAAAATATATTATGGGGGTGGGGGGAATGCTACAATGGAAAGGCAAGGAGAGTGGGAGAAAAAGAAAAGAGAAAGGGAAAGGGAAATTTTAACAAGTGATGAAGGCAATATAATATTTCACTGTTTATTGTTTTTCAGATCAATGTTATTTTTTTAAAAAGCCAGTAACATTTGTAAGAAGCAAACCATGGAATCCACATCCCAAGTCTCGCCATAAATAAAGCTACATTTAGACTTAGAAGGAAAGCCAGTATGAACATACCTCAGATAAAATAGTCTGTCCTCCAGTTATGCACCATTCTTAACATTTAGGAAATGGTCTTAGCCAAGGGATCGTTTCCCAAGCTTTCCTAGGAGAGATTAATTAAATTGAACTATTGTAACCTTTGTACTGTTGGCATAATATATGGAAGCAGTGCACACCCATGACGTAATGCAAATTTGGAATGAGGTGGGCATTCTTTGTCCTCCCTTGAGATCCGTTGAGTCTTTAGTGACTGTGCAGAACATTTTTAGACTGAATAAAAATTTATAATGTAAAAACAAAATTCTACGTTTAGGCATGAAAAACCAAATGCACAGGTATAGTATAGGTGGTACCTTGCTCAATAGTAGTAACTGTGGGAGGAATTATGGAATTCTAGTGGACAATCACTTCAATATGAGCCAGCAATGTGCTGCAGCTGCCTCCCCCCCCCCCCCAAAAAAAAACCCAATGCAGTTCTAGGCTGCATTGACAGAGAGATAGAATCAAGATCACATGACGTATTCATACCATTTTATAATGCTTCGCTAAGACCACATCTTGCTTCAAACTGTTGTGTCTCATTGTTGCTGTCAGCTTAAACTACCCCCTTTATTAGCCACTTTATCAAGGATTCATAGATGTGTCAGCCATGTCATTTCATTGCCTTGAAAAGATACGAAGGTCTGAAACACTTTGTAGGCAGATGAGGCAATAACCAGTATACTTCTCAATGCCTTAAGTCTACGTAATGCCACTTTTCCCCTCTATTTGGGGGAGAATGTTAAACAATTAAGTCCATTGCATCTCTAGCTCCTTCCTCGGCAATATGTCCAGCACCTTCCTCTTCTACTCTGATTTTTTTTCGCATTTGATTATGGAGTAGATGGACGTCACAATTTATTTCCAACTGATTAGCAAAGTTATAAATACTAACTCCTTGCCCGTGGTCCTCTCCTCCTTTCTCTCTTTCAGTGAGGGGTAGATGTGTCTATCTCTGAAAACGTGGATAGAGAGTATGACGTGAATAATTCTGAGGGAAGCTGTTCCCACTCTATTCTGTAGAGCTTGCACTCTCCAAGATGGACGCAATTTTTTAATGAGCAAGCTACATTGCTCTTACAATGATAAGGCAATTGTATGACACACAATCAATGGTATACCACATATTAAATCAGAGAACATTCCAGATAATTCCCTTGAAGGGTGAATTGCTTTGTCATGTACTGTATTTTCAAAATGGTATTTCTTTTTCTAATTTAATCTGATGGTTGCAAAAATTAAAACAACCCAAGGAGTATGACATACTAAAGTTGTAGGAAATTCTCCTGACCAATTCCAGGAAAAAAGTTTAGAAAGAACTATGGAAATAAGGAAATCAAGTTTGATCTTTTATTTCCTTATTTCCAGAGCAGAAAAGAGGAGGGATTTTTTAAAAAAGAAGTTTCCAATTAACCCTGGACATAAACAACAACGGCCACAGTACATTTCAGTGAAAGCAGACTCAAAACTGGAGAGATCTTCCATTTCAAACAGTTTTTGTTTTGTTTCTTTATTTCTAATTGCCTTCTTTCCTTTCTCATTCATTCTTTCACTGACTGAGAAACATAACTAGCTTTGCTGTTAGTTAATGTCCACCTCAATCTTCTTGCTGATAAGAAAGGAAACATTAAGAAGGGGGAGCTCATTACAGCTCCTAAAAGTAACCTTAGCTCAATAGATTTGTAAACTAGCAGCTGAAAAGAAGGTACAGCCAGCATAGAAAACAGGGGTGGGTTTTACTTACCTTTACTACCGGTTCGCAATGGGGCCACACGCAGAAGCATTTTTATGATGTCAGGGTCGGTGGGCGGAGCTTCCCGCTGGTTTTACTACCGGTTCTATAGAACCGGTGCGAATCGGGGGCAACCCACCAATAGAAAATATAGAGACCTTAACTTTCACCAGAAAATAATGAAGTGAATCACAAGATTTGCTAACTGTGGGCCTTATCTTTGGTACTCCTTTTATTGTAAGCAACTACACTTTAATAACTAAATCTTGCTGCACTGTCAAATGACAGTCCTGTAGTAAGCTATAGTTGCTGTTCCATGCATTGCCAGATGGGCTTGTAAACAATCAAAACTTTATGATTGGCTGAACAAACATTTATCCCAATTCTGCCATTGGCAGAAACATTCTACTTTAACACTATCCTTTTCTTACATCCTAGGAAAGTAGAAAATATAACATTAAAAAAAACATACATTGGATAAAAATAGGCACAACTGAATGGCACTGGCGTAATCAGCACTCATTAATTGGAGACACTATCCCCATATTGCTACAGATTAAATGGAGGTATGAACTAAAATTGAATGCATAGTATTACTGTACAGAAACACACAGCAATGGAGTGCCATACAGCTGCTTATACCAATTATTAGCTCCTCAAGCCCTAAAGATGCTTTTTCAGGAGGCAACTTGTTTTTCTTTGGATGTTTCACTTCTCATCCAAGAAGCTACTTCATGAGAAGCGAAATGTCTTCAAAAAAGAAAAGCAAGAAGTCCAGTTGCCTCCTGAAAAAGCACCTTTGGGACAACCATGAGCTGGATGACTGAGAATCTCTAAAGATGTTTAGCTCCTCAAACATTCTTGTTGATATTGCTTCAAGTGCAGTATCTAATACTAATACACACAACTAATACAGTCCACTAGGATGATTTTGGGTTCAGGCAAGTATTATCTAGTATTTGAATAATTCTTATAAGGAGTGACTTGTGGAAATTAACTGAATTAAAATGCTTGGTTTTTTAAAAAAAAACAAGTGGGGGGAGTATCTGAAGTAATGATGCAAATAAAGGTGATACTTCATCAAGTCTTAGGTATGAACAAGCTTATCCAGTAGAAAAAATAGTTCTGTTGATGAAGAAAAATAACATTCCTAATGATGAATTAGGGATGAGGTGGTCAGTGGGTAAGACGCTGAGCTTGTTGATCGAAAGGTCAGCAGTTCAGCAGTTCGAATCCCTAGTGCCGCATAATGGTGTGAGCTCCTGTTACTTGTCCCAGCTTCTACCAACCTAGAAGTTCGAAAGCATGTAAAAAATGCAAGTAGAATTGACGTTGTTTACCTGAACGTCCCATTTCACCTTGTTGTGAAGACATTCTGACGACTGGGTTACTCCACTATCCATTGAGGAGGCTGAGTGTCAATCTTCTCCCTCCTTAGCTGGATACGCCCACTTCCTGCTTCCTCTCCTCAGTCTTTTCACGAAGAAAGGTGCTCCAAAGGCGAGAGGAACCGCCAACATACCGAGGAAACAGCTATGGAGGGAGACACAAGCAAAACACCCCACCCAAACCAGGAGAGGCGAAACAATGGGCGGGACAGAATGTCTTCACAACAAGGTGAAATGGGACGTTCAGGTAAACAACGTCAAATTTCCACCTTGTTGCTCAGACATTCTGACGACTGGGACATACCAAAGCGAAAACAAATGGGAGGGAAGACAACCTAGTCCTGGTTCTGGTGGGAAATTACTGACTGCAAAACTCTCTTGCCAAAGGCAGCATCCGCTGACGCGAAAGCATCAAGGCGGTAATGACGAACAAAGGAAGACAGGGAAGACCACGTGGCAGCCCGGCAAATATCATCCACGGAAGCCTGAGTTGTCCAGGCGGCCGAAGTGGCCACGCTGCGAGTCGAGTGGGGCAGAATCCCCCCAGGAACCTGCCTACCCTTCATCTCATAGGCCTTCAAAATGCAGGCCTTGAGCCACCTCCCCACTGTAGCTGATGAAACCTTCTGACCCAGAGAAGAGGGAAGAAATGAGACCAGCAAGGCCTCGGTCCTACGAAAGGATGCCATCCTCTTAATGTAGAGGCGCAAGGCCCGACGTACGTCCAGTGTGTGCCAGCGTCGTTCAGACGGGTTCCGGGGGTCAGGACAGAAATCAGGAAGGACAATTTCTTGAGCCCTGTGAAAGGAGGTATTGACTCTTGGCAAAAAGGCGGGATCCAGGCGAAGAATAACACGGTCCTGTCGAAAAAGGCAGAGATCACTCCGAATGGACAAGGCCGCGATTTCAGAAACTCGCCGGGCCGACGTGATAGCCAGGAGAAATGCCATTTTGAATGTTAGATAACGAAGCCCCACAGAGTCCAGAGGCTCAAAGGGAGCCTCAGTCAAGGCCTGAAGGACAAGAGAAAGGTCCCACGTAGGAAAACGGCAAACTCGAGGTGGACGTAAATTCGTAGCCCCTTGAAGAAATGACCGGACACTTGGGTCCTGGGAAAGAGGTTGATTAGTGTCCCCGGAGATCATCGTAGCCAGCGCTGCCACCTGACACCTGAGGGTCGCTGGAGTGAGACCCTTGGCAAAGCCGGAATGAAGAAAACTGAGAACTTCTGGAACTGACGCAGACGTAGGGTCAACGCGATGAGATACACACCAGTGAGCAAAGGCATTCCACGAGGCATTGTAGATGCGTACAGTGGACGGACGGCGGGCAGCCTGAATTATAGCGATGACATCTGCGGTGAAATTTCGGCGTAGCAGCTTCACCCTTTCAAATGCCACACGGTCAACCGGAGCCATCCTGGATCTGGGTGTCGAACCTCGCCCTGGAGAAGGACCACCTGCTCTTGAGGAATCCTCCATGGCGCCTCTATGGAAAGAGCCTTGAGATCTGCGAACCACTCTCGGCTAGGCCAGTACGGAGCCACGAGAAGAACCTCTGCCGCCTCCCTGATTAACTTCCGAATCACCTTGGTCAAAATCGGGAAGGGAGGAAACGCGTATAGCAGACCGCCTGGCCAAGGCGACCTTAGCGCGTCGTGGGCTTCTGCGGTCAAGGAAGGGTAGCGGGAGAAGAATCGGGGCAACTGGGCGTTGCATTCCGAGGCGAACAGATCCACCAGAGGACGGCCGAACCTCCTCGACAGAAGCTGGAACAGGTGAGGATGCAGTTGCCACTTGGCCTGATCCAGCAGATCCCTGCTGAGCCAATCCGCCTGTCGGTTGATCGCGCCTGATATGTGTTCCGCTGTCACTGACAGTAGATGTTTCTCCGCCCACAGAAGCAAAAGTTCCGCCTCCAACATTAGGGCCCAGGACCGGGTTCCCCCTTGCTTGTTGATATGGGCCTTGGTCGCCATGTTGTCCGTTAGGACTAGAATGTGACGATTGGCCACCTGGGACAAAAAGTGAACCAGGGCCAGACTGACTGCTTTGAGCTCTAGCCAATTGATGTTGTGTTTCAGCTCCTGAGGGGACCACAACCCTTGGGCTGGTTGATCGAGAAGAAGGGCTCCCCAACCTCGGAGACTCACATCCGTCATGAGGACTAGCCGGTCTGGTTCTGAAAAGGTGGACCCTTTGCAGAGAGCAGGTGACAGCCACCAACGAAGAGCCAGTCTCACCGACGCAGGAACCGCCACTCTGGTCAGAGACTCCGCCCGACCCTGTCGCTGAAAGGGAAGGAGGAACCATTGAAGACGACGTAAATGAAGACGGGCCCAAGGCACGATGTTGATGGCGGAAATCAATTTGCCCAACAACTGCGACAGATGGAGCAGTGAGACTCTCCACTGATGTAACAACTGGGTCACCAGACGGCGAATGTTGTTTTGCCGGTCGGGCGACAGGTAAACCCGACAGTGATCCGAGTCGATCAGTGTTCCTAGATGGATAATGCGGGTCATTGGAACGAGATGAGATTTGTCCATGTTCAAGGTAAAGCCGTGGTTCTGCAACGCTTGAAGAACAACCTGTCTGTCATGGGCCGCCTGAGCCGGGGAAGAAGACAGGATCAGAATGTCGTCCAAGTAGCAAGCGAGACGAATTGGAACCTCTCGAAGAGATGCCGCCAGCGCTGCCAAGATTTTCGTGAACGAGCGTGGTGCAGAAGAAAGGCCAAAGGGCATCGCTCGATACTGAAAGTGGTTGTTCCCGAAGGCAAACCTCAAAAACCTTCTGTGATCTGGTCAGATAGGAATGTGAAGGTAAGCCTCTTTTAGATCCACCGATTGCATGAGGTTGTGAGGGCAGATGCATCCCAACAGAGACCTGAGGGAATGCATCTTGAAGCACCTGTACAGAATATAATGGTTGAGACGACGTAAGTTGAGTATACCACTGCAGCCGCCCGAATTCTTCGGAACTAGGAACAGGGTGGAATAGAAACCTCCTCCAATCTCCGCCAGGGGCACTCTCTCCACCGCCTCTATTTGAAGAAGGTGTTGTATTTCAGAAGCAGCAAGGCCCGCTTGGCGGGTTGGGAGGGCCACGGGCAAACCAAGAAAAAGTCCTTGGGAAGAGTCGTGAATTCCAAGGCCAGACCTTCGAAAACAGTGCGAATCAACCAGGCGTCGGAAGTGGTGGATTCCCAAACATGAGCAAACGCCTGGAGCTTGCCCCCAATGGGAAGAGCCCGCGGTGAGTCACCTACCCCGTCTGGGGAAGCGGGAAGCCGCACCTCGGAAGGGGCATCTGAAGGATGACTGGCCTCGGCCCCTGTCCTGAAAGGATGATCAATCCAGATACACTCGGTAGGAGGACTGAGAAGGCGGGCGAAAGGAAGAGGCCCCACTGAAGCCTTGATTCCGCCGAAAGGTCTGCCGACCATAAGGAGAAAAACGACCTTCCTGGCGACGTGACAACGTGGGCAAAACCTTCTTCTTATCTCTGTTCTCAACAAGAACAGAGTCCAGGGAGGCCCCAAATAAGGCTGAACTTTTGTAAGGCGCTGCAGTAAGACACCACTTGGACTTTGAATCAGCCTTCCAATTACACAGCCATAGGAGACGTCTGGATGCAATCGAAGAGGCCATGGCCCTGGAGACAAACCTGGCTGCGTCCAAGGAAGCATCTGTCTCTCAGCTGACGGAGCCACATCAAGGAGGCGCGAGTGAAAAAGGAAGAAGAAATAGATGCCCGAATGGCCCAGGCAGCCACCTGGTGAGTCTTGCAGACTGACATTTCCGCTCTCTTGTCTTCAAACTTAAGACCATCTCCCGCCTCACCTACCAGAATCGCAGATGAAGTAAGACTAGCGACTGGATCGTCAACGGTAGGCAATTGGAGAAGGGCATCGAGTTCCGGAGAGGAACAATACAGACGTCTATCAAAGGCATTTGGGCCAGACGACAAAGTTGGATGTTCCCAGGGCTTCTGGATCACCTGAGAAAAAAGCTCCGGAAAGGGAATAAAATCATGATCAGGTGTCTGCACATGAAACAAGCCGGAAGCAGCAGGCTGTTGAGACTGGGAGGAAGACGAAGCCAGAGACGAATGCATATTCGTAGCCACCTTGGCCTTCCGCAAAAGAGACTTAAACAAGGAAGGTTTGAAGAGGCCCGGAAAAGCAGGAGCCTCCTGTACCTCTGCCTCATCGTCGGATAACGGAACATCCTCCCACAATTCCTCTTCGTGAGTAGGTTCAGGTGCCAGATTGCAAACAGCAGCAGAAGGATGCCTGGAAGAACTGGGCATATGACTCGGGGAAAACGTGGCACACTCTGGAGGTAACAAACAACCTGTTTGTTGAAGGCCAGCTTGAAAAATATGAATCATCGCCTGAGACATCTTGGCATTGAAGTCTGGGAATTGGCCAGGAAACCCTCCCCCTTCAGAGCAGAGCCCCGCTGCAGAGGGAGTAAAAGTAGCTTCTGGAACAGGTCTACTCCTGTGAGAAGCCCGGCTATCTACGCTATCAGAGCGTGATCTCATAGACAAATTAACTGGGGCAGCTGAAACCAAAACCTGCCCTTGTTGCCCCAGATGGGGTGCCCCATGAGAAGCCTCTAGAGATTCCATCTCGATGGCAAATTCTTCCTGCGCCTGACTGACCTCCCCCCGAGGGTCCTGATCTTGCTCGTGTCCTGAACTGTAATGCTTTTGCGCTTTGGAGAACTGTTTCTCCAGGGCAGCATGCCTACATAAAGCATCTTTATCCTGAGCAGGTGGCGCTTTAGAAGCCTTGGTGTTCTTGGACTTTTTACCCCTTGCAGCCCTGGTGGTAAGAGCAGGGGGGGGGGAGAAGATTGCTCCAAATCAGAGGAAAGCTCAGCCTCTGCCATAGCAAAAAAGGGGTGCTCAAACAAGAAAATAAATAATAAGAGTATATTACAAAAGGGCTCCTCCTTTCCAAATTCCTTGATAAACAAAGTGGTTTTTTTTAATATAAAAATAGATATTTAATGAAATCAATTAATTGAATAAAATAAATTGTCTTCTCTCTTTTTTTTTTTACACACAATGAATTAAATCAATTAGTAATAATAACTCCTGAAGGCAAGAACAAGAAGAAAAAATGCACTTCCCTTTTTGAAGCAGTAGATCCACCGAAGGCAAGCGAGGTGTTAATGGACAGCGTCCAGAACCTGCAGGGCCGCAAGCAGCCTTGGAAACCAAAGCCCAGGCTGCCGCTCCAGGCCCAAGATTCACTGGCGGCAAACAGGCACAGCAACGTGTGGAAAAAATGGCACCAATCCAAGCCTTTCAGCCAATGCTCCGCAGCACCCCAGGCTGCGATTTGAGCCGATTACAACGCCGCCGCTCGATCTCCAAATGCCTAGCCGGCTCAGAACGCCGCAAAACAGCTGAGGGGACTGTGAAGGCAAAAAAGGCGGCTAATTAGCCCTGGGAAAAGCCGCGGCGGCGCTGAGCAATGGCGGTAGGCTGCGGGGGCTAGAATCAAACCGCAGCGCGGCTGAGGACCACCCCGTAGCGTTCGGAGCCCCGAAACGCTCAATCCGGCAGAAAATGTCAAAAACACACAGTCCCCAACAAGAAGAAAATAAAAAAACGAAAATAACAACGATTTAGCAGAACTTTAAAAGTAATGTTTGTAGCCAAACAGACACTCAAGCCTTCACAGCACGGCTGAGTGAAAAGACTGAGGAGAGAAGCAGGAAGTGGGCGTATCCAGCTAAGGAGGGAGAAGATTGACACTCAGCCTCCTCAATGGATAGTGGAGTAACCCAGTCGTCAGAATGTCTGAGCAACAAGGTGGAAATAAATAGGGATCATTTTTGGTGGGAAGGTAATAGCGTTCCGTGCGCCTTTGGCGTTTAGTCACGCCAGCCACATGACCACAGAGACGTCTTCGGACAGCACTGGCTCTTCAGCTTTGAAACAGAGATGAGCACCGCCCTCTAGAGTTGGGAACGACTAGCACATATGTGCGAGGGGAACCTTTACCTTAATGATGATTTCTTTTTAACCATCAGCAAAGGTAGCTCCTGCTCCTCTGATTGATGAGGACTGTAGATAAAAATGAGATGGCACATATTGTTTGGATTTTTGGAAAAGTGTATTTTAGAATCAAGAGAGAAGACAACAAATTATCTTATGGATCAGTAAATAATTAAATATGATAGCACAGTGAAGAATAAATGGATGACTCTCACAATGAATGCTCCAAGAATGTGTATGAGAACTAATGATTTTTAATTTATTAAAATGATTCTGAAACGAGATGATGTCAATCTCAATTTGCTGAGGAAATTGAAATACTTTATAGGATTAAAAGATAGGGGATTGCAAAGAGCCACTGAGAAGTAAAATGAAAACAAGAATTCAATATACAGTATATAAGTGTGTATGTTTGTGTACGTAAAGTGATGAAATTTAGAACAGAAAAAAAATTCCACATATAGGATTTAAGTCAGCGGCAACTAATTAAGAAAGAGATGTCATTAGGAAGATGTCATTTAAAATCAAAAGATTACTCTGTGCATGACACTTGTTAAACCAAAACTTTTAAGAAGGAGGCTAGAAATGAAACAATGAAAATGTAATTGCTAAATTTCAGATAAGTTAACTTGGGAAAAGACAATCAAAATTATTAATGGAATATAAAAACTCTCTTGTGAGAAGCAGTTGGAATTTTGGAGAAGCATACAATTTATATAATGATGTATCATAAAAAGGGATAAGGATTATTTTGGATTGTCTCAGAGGGTATCCAAGGTCATACAGTGGATTGATATATCACCAAGTATACAGTGGATGCCTACCAAAGCAGCTTTTAAAAAAGAATTGGATAACTTTCATGGCATCATTCTAACTGTAACTATTACCTTTGAAAGCCCTTTAGTCTTATCGCTGTCATTTAGTCTCCTTATTCTTTCAGTGACTACAGAACACTATATGGGAACTCCATAAGCAGGCCATGAAGTCAGCAAACACTTTTCTCTTTTGGTTCTCCAGCAATATGTTTCTCTCATGTTAGAAGCCGCATTAGTATTATGACTAATACCTGCTAATTGCCACATCATCTAGAAATCAGTCTAATCTCTGCTCGAGATGTTTATTCATACTGATTACATACAAAAGAAACCCTTATGATAAATAGCATATCGGAAGTCATGGGTGGGGGGAGGGAATAAAAAAAAAAGCCAAGAAGTTTAATTGTTTCTATCTGCAGTGCATCATCTACTCTTTGCCTAGTATTTTCAGGGAGATTTGTATAATGACTTCCTTGAAAGTCTGTAAGAAATTTATTAGTCAGCCCATCTGAATGTGGTTTGCCAATACACTCTTAAGATTGAATTTCATTTAACTAAGGCTACAGGTTCTGGTTTTCAGAAATCAAGTTAGCAGTAGAGATATTTTTTAAAAAAACTTCTTAATACATTTTTGCAGTCCAGATCTCAATCTATTTATTTGATATTTTATTGCTTGTTATTTTAAGTGGGTTTCTGTCTGTCTATCTGTCTCTGTCTGTCTGTCTCGCTCTCTCTCTCACTCACTCTCTCTCTCTCTCTCTCTCTGTGTGTGTGTGTGTGTGTGTGTGTGTGTGTGTGTGTGTGTGTGGTGTCCTAGGAGTTTAACAGCCTATACATCAGTGGTGGGTTGCTCCCTGTTCGGTCCGGTTCTATAGAACTGGTAGTAAAACCAGCGGGAGGCTCCGCCCACCCACCATATCGCATCATGGTGATCTGCGTATGTGCAGAAGCATGGGCACTTCCGCTGCGAACCAGTAGTAAAGGTAAGTGGAACCCACCCCTGCTATACATGTATGTTCATTTAATACAGAGGTTTTCAAACTGGGGAGCTTTAAGACTTGTGGACTTCAACTCCCAGAATTCTCCAGCCAGCTATGTCCACAGGCCCACAAATCTTAAAGCTGCCCAGTTTGAAGACCTGATTTAATATATACACCTCTACACCCACCCACCCCAGCTGAGTGCTGTTAAGATGCCACAGGTCAAATAAGAGTGTTCATACCAATTCTTGAATTAAGAAGCATTTTGAAGAGGAAATGAACCAGCTTTCCTTTTCCCCCCTCATATGCTATCCTATAGTTCAGCCTGCATAATTTTGTACCCTGATCACTATGACTGTTTGAAGGCTTTTGCGCTGATTCAGTTTTGGCTTCACCACACTGCATACCATAGCAGTTCCAGAAGAATGGAGAAAAAAACATTCCACCTTTTCTCAAACTGTGAGAACAGATTATTTGTGCCTGCTTAGCTTCTTATCTTTCATCTTGTTCTTAAACATGTACAGGAATGATTGTTTAAATCATAAATTATTTTAGATTAAAAAAAAAATTCCTGTGAGTTTGCAAGTTTGGAGCCCAGAAACCAAATTCGTAAGATTCATAAGCTTAATTTTCGAACATCTCCATATTATTTAACTTGACAGATGTTAATACTTTTTCATATATCTCAACTGGGAGTAATTGTGACTTTGTCCTTTATCTTTGAACTTAAAATTAAAAGATTTCTTTTGAAAGACAATGTGTTTTATGAAAGTTTGCAAAACATACACAGTTAGAACTTTGTCTTAGAAGTAGCCCCAAAACACTTTGGAGTGCGTATACAGCAGCCTCCATCAAACACTGCAATCCAAATATGTTGGAATGTCTGGCTGGGGATTCTGGGAGCTGTAGTTCCCACATTTTATTCAACTGGCATCTGGAGGGTGTTTAGATCAGGGGTGGGTTCTACTTATCTTTACTACCAGTTTGCAACGGGATTGTGTGTGCGCGCTCACATCACTCGCATGCGCGCCAAGCTTCTGTGCATGCACAGAAGCTTCTGCACATGTGCAGATCACCTATGATGACATCCGGGTGGTGGGTGGAGCCTTCCGCCGGTTTTACTACCGGTTTTTGCAAACCAGTCCGAACTGGGGACAACCCACCACTGGTTTAGATGTAGATGAGCAAAATAAGAATACAGGTAGTCCTCGATTTACCACCACAATTGACCCCAAAATTTCTGTTGCTAAGTGAGTCATTTGTGAAGTGAATTTTGTCTCATTTTATGACCTTTCTGACACAGTTGTTAAGTGAATCAGTGCAGTTGTTAAGTTAGTGACATGGTTGTTAAGTGAATCTGGCTTCCCCATTGACTTTGTTTGTCAGAAGATCACAAATCTTCACATGATCCCAGGACACTACAACTGTCATAAATATGAGTCAGTTGCCAAGCATTTGAATTTTGATGATATGACCTTGGGGATGCTGCAACAGTCATAAGTGTGAAAAATGGTCATAAGTCACTTTTTCTCAGAGCCATTGTAACTACATGAACTTTGTAAATCCAGTACTATCTGTGCAAGTAGTTGCTGGGGTTTGCAAAATTGCTGAGATTCCAATGGCTAATTTATGGTCAGCGTCTTGAAAATACTATCAGTTTTTCAACTTGTGCAGGAATGTTCCAGGATTTACTCAAAAATTATTATAATTCCTCAGATGATGGAAAGAGCAATTTCCCTTTGACAATAAACATCCACACTTCATCATTTTGATGCCCATTTATCATACTGATTATCTGAAGGACTAAATAGAGGAGACACTTGACACTGCCACAAACATATAAGTATGTTTGAAGGCTACATTTGAGGCGACGAACATGCTGTTTCTCCTGGGACTGAGTTGCAGGATAATCTCCAAGTGTGTGATGAGTCACAGAAGATCTGAACTTGAAAGGGCAGAGTTGAAGTTTTGGGGTTTTCTCTTGGTTGGGAGATGGTGGGCAGACATTAAAAACAGGAACCAGAATATTTTGCTGGCCTCTCATAGGCCTCATATGCTCCTTCTCCAAATGAGCTGAGAATTGCAATTTTGAATGATGCCTGAATTTATTCATGAGCTGATTGGGGTGTTTCAGGACCTACAAAAGGACTACCTTAATATTTACCTTAATATTGCCTTTTTATGACAGTTGTTGCACTCAAAACAAGCCCCATGTTATTTTTCTGTTTGAGTGATACGGTAGATCAATTCTGGTTTTGGTTTTCTTTTTCTAGTAGAGTAGAAAAAAGCTTCAGCGTCCATTTTGAGATGAGAATGAGCGCTAGTTTAGCATGTACAAAGCAGTTTCTTATTTTTTTTTTATCCTCTCTCCTTTTGAGTAAAAAGAAGAAAAGTTCAAAGCAGGTTTTCAGTGAGTAAAAAATAAGTGGGGATAAAGCTAAGATTATATTTAATGCAGAGCCTTTTCATTAATTCAAGTCATAGCAGTCTTGGGAATTGTCACTGCACATAGGCAAAACGGTTTTATCCGTTGTTTTCTAGCTTGATGCTTTTAGAGTCTGAGTTGGATTACACACTATTTTTATAGGAATCATGTAGCTAGGAATCTTATGCCATATCCCCACCAAAATATACTTTTTAATTGGTTTAAAAAGAAATTTACAGGTTCAGCATTAAGATGGATCCCAGATTATTCAAAAAGAAGGAATAAGTGGAACAAGGTAGACGATTGCCTATTTTCACTCAAAAATTTTCCTTCTGCACTTTTGGTATCAACAGGGGAAGCCATCTTCATAAAAGACAAATTGGAGTTGTTCCATACTGAACTGCATCCATTCTCACAGCTCTGGGTAACTTCCCAACTATATCTTACTTTGATATTTAACTCTGAAGCAGGAATATAAAGGTTTGGTTCCAAAATGTGAGCACAACCTCTAGATGTCAGTAAAGTAAAATCCAAAAGCTCAAAATCCAATATTTTGTTTGTTTGTTTGTTTATAATAAATGCATACTAACGTTTGTACACTGCTATGTTGGCACGGCTATTCAGTTGCAATTGGATTCCTTTCTGGATTCCCTTTTTGTCCTGTCCTTTCTTAATCTTTTCACCACTTTTTTCATTGTGTTGGTCTTTTCTTAGCAAAGTTTTTACCCTCAAATTCTGTTTGGGAGAAGAAATTTTCCAATGAACTGGTTTTGTTCAGACCTTCCCTTTAAACAAGGAGCAAGTGTGCATGATAGCAGTTTGTTCAGCCTTTTCCTTTTCAAACAGGAGGAGCTTAAAATGGTTGCTAAGTCAAAAGCTAGCTTTTCAAAATTTGAGGTAATTCTCAATAAATAGCAATAGCAAGAGCCCTTAGACTTACTACTGCTTCACAGCGCTCTGCATCCCTCTCAAAAGTTATTTACAGAGTTGGTAGAGGTGGTATTCAGCTGGTTCGGACTGGTTCTCCCGAACCAGTAGCAGAAATCGTGGGTGAGCTCCGCCCCCCCCCCCGGCTCCAAGTCATGCTATTTAGGCACATTTTTGAGGCCGGGCGCACGTGCGTAAAGCACGCAGGGCAGCAAAGCGCGTGCACAGAAGGCCAGGCGCATGCATGGCTGGGCACGCGCTCACATTTGCGAACCGGTAGGGAAAGTAAGTGAATACCACCTCTGAGAGTTGGCATATGGACCCCAACAATCTGGGTCTTCATTTTACCGATCTCAGAAGTATAAGGCTGAGTAAAATAAAACCAGCTAAGAGTGAAGCTCTAACAAATTGAATTTGGTTCACACACTGCAGAATCTCCATACTTTTCTTCTCGGGTTTTGTGAAACGGCTCTATTTTTGTCATAAAAAATGCCATCCAATTTCCCTAGGATACTAAGAATCTGCATAGAGGTTAAAACTCATTAAATAAATCCATTGTGAAGCAGAACAATTTCCCCCTGCCATTTATGGGAGGGAGAGGAGGGGCCTACGCAATCTTTGACATTTCATTAAAATATCCACCAAAGATTTTTGTGAATGTTTTCTTTTATTTACACACTGTATCTAGAAGCAGATACATAAATTCTTATACAATTTTTTTCAAAAAATGTGCAAGAAATTACTATAATCTTTTTAACAAACCAAAACACATTTAAAATCAATGGACTTTGGATAATTCATTCTGTTGTGTGCTTAATACAAATAGTGCACACATTATTGAAACATACAGAAAAGTGTAAACTACAGCAATCTGGATTTTAAGTATTATTTTCATGGCACTCCACCACCACTATAAAATTTCCCTCCCAATACACAGTAATACAAAATGTGATAAGAATTCCCCCTCCCACCCCATTATTGGTTAAAGAGTTTGGATCATTTTCCAAATACTTCAAACTTTACAGTATTTTTTTTAGGAACTATCCCAACTTTTGTCAACAAATGTTTAATTCACATTTTATAACATTTTACAATACTAGTGATTGCTGATGTAATAATCTTTTAGCTTATTAAAAATTTCTGAAGACCATTCCTTACTGGAATTCACAGTCAGTATATTGCTGGTATTTTGGTTTTATTTAACAATTCCAATATTTACAAATTAAGAAATGCATTTCTCTGAAAAACAGCATGTTTTGTAAAATTCACCAATTAGGCTTCATAAGGAGATAAGCACCTTGATGAATAATAAAGATACCTGTGGCTTTTTAAAAAAATCCCATTCTTGGGTTTACAAGATTTTATCTCCAGAATTAAATATTGACCACAGGATGGAGATAAGTAAAGCTCCATTTTAATCCTTTTTTCCAGAAGATCACTTGGGAAAAATTAGAGTATGTGATCATTATTCAAAATTTATATGGAAAAATATTTCTAAACATCATCTGAATCTCCAACTCTTATCAAACTTCCTTTTTACTCAATGATCTAAGAAGTAAATTTAGGGATAGTAGTAAATTATCTGATAATAAATTTACTGATAATAGTAGTTGGAACTTGCATTTCCTTTCTCTTGAGCAATCCAATCTAAAAGAAATTGCTTTGTACTATTTTTGCAGTTACGGATGTTATATTGTGATCTTCACTACTTTTAATTCCAATTGTACGATATGTAAGATTTTCCATTGGAAAAATGGAAATTCCCCACATCAAAGACTCAGGTTTAGGTGAAACATCCTTTGAAGTTTATCATGATGCTCTTTACAAGCTGTGTTACAAGATCCTTGAAATATGAAAACCATTGTTTTGGCTCTGTTCAATGAATTCCTGTAAAACATTATGTCCAGTGCTGATAATCAGAGAAGGCATGAGCTGCATGTAAAAGCAGTCTTATACTTGGTGTGTAAGATTTATGGATTAAGTATGTATGTTTGCCTCACAAATAGACAATACGAAATATTCCTTGGTGTGGTTTGGGTTAAGTACTGAAACAAGTAACATTTGAGATTATGGCGCTCTATTTATAGACCAAATGTAAAGCATTGGCCAATATATATATGAAAACAGAAACTTGCTGCTTGTCCATGAACCAATGTGCCAGAATTTCTGCCTCACAGATAAGTATATATAACACACACTCTCTCTCCCTGATAGATTAGATAGATCAGCTTTTCATCTCTATTGCCTTGCATATGATATTTCTGAAAAGTTTTAATTCAAAATTATTTTCTAATTTATTAGATAACAGCTAGGTAAGACAGACAGATATATCTCAGCAACCCTGAAAATATCTGTTGCTTCTAACAATTTAATCTATTAAAAGATTTTTAAAGAAAGATTCTCTTATTTTTGAAATCTATCTGAATTCTTCTACCTAAGTGTGCATCAGTGGTGGGTTTCTACTGGTTCATCCTAGTTCGGGCGAACCGGTAGTAGTGGTTCGCACGAACTGGACGTCATCATGGATGCTCCGCACATGTGCAAAAGGTTCTACACATGCGCAGAAGCGCCACACGTGAGCAAAGCAAGTGCATGCATGCGCACGTTCAGAGTTCCGAACCAGTAGCAAAGATAAGTGAAACCCACTACTGATGTGCATGCAGGCTGACTTGGCCATTTATTTCTCTCAAAATCTACAAAAATTGATCACTGTAGTCTCGTTTTTTTTTTTACCACAGCACTCATTAAAAAGTAACTTTTTTGTTAGTTGAGTACAGAGAAATGCAACCATAAAAGCAACTTTTGTTATTGCCTTATTTTTATGATTAACTTTGTAACACAGTGATTTTTTTGTTATTTTTCTGTTAATCTATTGAAACCTTTTTTAAAAATTATGTTACTAATATTTTCCAATTGCATTTAATAACTTAAACTAGGCTAACATGCAGGTTATAGTAATTTTTAAAAAATTAATTAAATTTAGGTTTATATCAATAATCAGAATGGACTTGTTTCTTCTGTCAACATTTCAATAGCATAAAAACTTTCATAAAATCTAAATTTCTCATTGTGTTACAAGAAATGTTAGGCAACTAAGGTTTCCCGTTTTGAGGGTGCCTATTTTCTTATATATAAACATTTCTTCTTAAAATGTACTAAATATAAACATGTAACAGCCTATGTGTTCCCCAACATGACCTGCGCATTTGCTCAAGCGAATTGAGAGAAAAATACCATTTCGTTGCAGCACTTTTTGTAAACAGGTATTTCCATGTTTCAGTTGTTTTGAATTGTCACACTGAATAAGGCAGCGCTTGCCAACAGAAATAGGCAGAACAGAAAGCAAAGTATAATTATGCATGGCAAAATTTACGTGCTTTCCACAATGATTAAATAAGCAAGAAAAGGCAATTCACAAGAAATTTTTCATGAAATTTTCAATCAAGTCATTGCAGAATTTTCCATTCTTTTTTTAAAATCTAATGTGCAACATACCACTTATTGACACAAGAGAGAGAGAGAGAGAGAGAGATACAGCAGAGGTCTTAATTGGCACAGTGAAGATTAGGATGTTCAAAGCAATTATCAATAGCTGTTTGTCTTACTACCTTAAAGAGCTGCCGCCCAGAAGAGCTACGTGGATTACTTCTCAAGTGTTTCCCAACCTTCTACCTAACCAGTTGCTGCCATAGCCAACCATAGCAAAAAACAAAGATAGCATTGCTTTTGCTAGGTTGTTCATTAGCCTAGAACAGGGGTGTCAAACTTGCAGCCAGCGGGCCAGATGCATCATGCGCGGGCCATGCCCACCTCTGATTTAGCTAAGTTGTGATACATCATGCGACGACGTGATGCCGCAAGTTTGACACCCCGGCCTAGAAGAACAAAATAGATCTGGTCCTACTGATGTACAATTCTTGCTTGGCCAAATGCAGGTGGCTCAAGGCTCATTCCTGCAGTTGGTTTTATTTGTTATTGTTCAGTGAATGAGGGACTAGTGCATGACATTGGCTGTAGCTACTCCAGTCTGGCTCTCTGGAAAATGAATGACAGACAGAAAGGTTACTAAAGGACCTTCTCATTCACATGGCATTTTGTTAATGTATGGTGCAGGGGTGAAATGCTCAGAGGTCTGCTACCGGTACTCTGTGTGAGCACATGTGCATGCGCAGTGCGCACCAAATGCACGCTTCACACGCATGCACACCACAGGCGCTAACATACAGTGCTGAAAAAGGAGGCTTAAGAAGCCTTTCTAAGGTAAGTAGAACAGCGAATGGGGAGGACAGCTGTGCCATGCAATTTAAGATTCGCTAGAAAGCAGGATTTCCTGCTTTCTAGTGAATATAAATCACGCAACACAGATGATCGTCAGAAATACTGGTTTGCCCAAACTGGTAGGTTTTAGTACTACTGGTTCGCCTGAGCCAATCCAAACCGGTAGCATTTCACCTCTGATATGGTGTCTTTCCTAGTTCTATATAATGAGAAAAACTTGTTTGTTCTGTGAGGGATAGACTAGGCGTGCAATACAAGAACCTATTTTAAATATTAATGAACTGAAGATGTAAAAAGATGGCAACAACTGTAGCAACCAGGTTCAGTGTCTACCATATATCCAGAAATATGACTGGGCTATTAAAAATCTAAATATGGAATTGTAATACCATCATAGTCCCTCATATCATTCTTTGTTAAACACTGGGACTTTAAAAACTTTTTATCATAATATACATTAGTTACTCCAGAGAACTTTCTTCATCTACCACTAATTAAACAGTCCTTTATTTGACATATCTTAGAGACAAGGATTTTACTCTCACATGTACTTTCCTACTGTAGAAAAAAAAAATCCTTTTCTTCATTAGGCAAAACATGGTACCATCATATATCATTGTGCCTTTCATATATAAAATTTGTAATCTTGCTTGGGAGTAAAAATTAATAAACAAAAATGAAGATTTTGCATAAATATCAGGACGGCAAAGCCAAGATACGCACATATATAGAAAAATTTTGCCCAGGAATTTAAGAACATCTCTCTTCATATAATTTATTTTTCAAAATCTATTATTCTGTAACTTGGTAAGAGAGCTGTTTCCCCCTCTATATCCCAGAGCAAAAGACATACTTTGTCTGTGATACTCTCTTAAACATTATGATCTAAAAAATATTTTTTTAAAAAATAGAAATTTAGCATATTGACTCACACAACCCCAAGATGTCAGGCCACTGCAGCACCTCCATATATTAATTGTATAAATTCATTCAGAAAAACCACGAAACAGGTAGAAGAAGCAAGAGTGAAATACCCCAAAATAAAGATTTCTCAAATTTTCATCACCCTTTAAATGTTTTAATAATCAGCAAAATATTCAGTATTCAAATGAGAATAATGGGGGGGGGGAATGAAAGACGCATTGCAGTGGCACAAACTAATTTCTGTAACTTTAAAACCACTCTCTCAAATTGCATGATTTTATTCAGAAATTTCAGAATACAGTTTCCTATTTGTTAAGATTTTGGTTCACAGAAACTCTTATAAACATAAGAATACTTTGCTTCCACAGTATAATGTTCATCATGGAACAACTTGCAGAAATAGTCTTTTGACCACAAATATTTTTAAACAGTTAGGCTGTAATTTCTTTATAAACCTATTGGCATTTTTTCCCTACAAAAACATACACAAAACAACACCATCAGACTTAAAGCCTACTGAAGGCAATGGGCCAATTAACATCAATTTTCCCAATTTTTCATCAAAAGAGGTGAAGGTGTTTGTCAAGACTGGGTCCAGGCTGTAAAACAGCCTCATTTATAAGCCTTCCAATTCATTGGGAATTTCTCCTATGCAGGCCCCACTAAAGTGAGAGAAAACAATATATGGAGGTTATGGAAATCCTGTTGTTCCTGGCAGATTATTCCATTATCCTTTTTTTCAAATAAGAATTTGTAGAAGCGAAAGTGGAAATGCACTTGAATATTTCCTATGGTGACTATTTTGCTATTTAATGTCGCTGTCTTTAATTTTAAAACGTGCATTTTTATTTAAAGAATAATATTCGGGGGTTAATTTAGGTTCTCTTCACTTGCCAATTAAACTAAATTATAATAATGGCAAATTAATGCTGAACAATAAAGGAAAGCACATTTAAAACTGAGGCCATATTCTATCAAGGTTAAGTACTTCTTAATCTCATCATTTTCCATGGGAAAAGATTACACATGTGGTTATCTCATCCAAGGAAATTAATGGAATTTAAATTCCCGTTAAGATGAGCTATTTAAGGTCCAATTGCTGTAGTAATTACAGGATACAGGTAGTCCTCAACTGACAACCACAATTGGAATCAGAATTTCTGTTACTAACCGAGGTTGTGGTTCCGCCCAATCTCATTATCTTTTTTGCAATGGTTATTAAGAGAATCACTGCAGTTAAGCGAACCATGTGGTCATTAACTGAATCTGGCTTCTCCCATGTCAAAAGCTAGCTGGTGGGTCCCAAATGGTGATCACATGACCCCAGGATGCACCAACTGTCATGAATACATGCCAAGCAACCAAATTTTGATCATGTGACCATGGGGATCCTATGGTGGTCCTAACTTCAAGGACCAGTTATAAGTCAGGATTTTCAGGGTCATAACTTCAAATGGCTGCTTAACAAATGGTTATAAGTTGAAGACTACCTGAATTTTTAAATTCAATGCTACATAATTTTTAAAAATTTCAGTTGAGACAAATCTCACAGTTCTGAAATTACCTGAATAGTTTTATTTAAATCAGATTTCTATAATCCCTTCAAAAATTTTTAAATGTTTAAAGTATATTTAGCTTTTTGCTTGAATATTATTAATGATTTCCAGTACTCATTTTACAGATATTTTTCAAAGGCTATTTTCAAATTTAAAAATGCTTAAGAATGAACAAAAGAAACATAGCAACATTTGCAATAATGGAACTGCTTAGGAGAAAGGAAGCTTTCAAAATGTATGATGCATAACTGTATTGGATCACATATTCCCTCCAACCCACAGTTATATGTTTCTAATTAGATATTAGGGAATCGTTTTAAGCATGTATCCAAGTTCGGTACACCAGTATATTTTATCCCAAACTTTTTTTTAAATTAAGAACAAAAAAAAATATCCCAGACTATTTGAAAATGACAAAATATATGTCATCAAGTTTCAATTTTTTACTTATGGTTGAAAACACATGAAATGTGCTTCAAATGCATAAAAATCACAGTGGATTAGCAGCAAAGGAGATGGGGAGTTTAAGGACAATATTTATCATTCACATTGCGATTATTTTGCACACTGAATGAAAGATAGTTATTTTACTCTTCTAAAAAACCTTTTGAGATAGTTTTAAAAAAAGAAAACCCCCAAATATCCATTAAACTCAAAATGCATTACTCTTCTTTATGCACAAAAATGAAATTATGGCAGCAAAAAAACCCTAGTAATAATTAAGTTTGTAAACTGTGTATCAACCACTCTTTGTTGTTGTTGTTGTTATTCCCAAAGTGCAAGCTGCAAGTTTCCCATAAGCCTTCAGTAGTGCTTTTCTTGTAAATAATCCTTCATTTTGTTTGGCAAAGGCAGTTTCTGAATCAGATCTATTCTGGTATACTGACGTATAACAAAGCGACACAGGTACTGCAAGGAACGCACTTGCATGAAACGAGATACTGGATTGGTCAGTCTCACTGGGTAAGTTGTAGATCCAGGTAATCGAGATCTCGAATAGCAAAATGCACCGTTTTCAGAGTCCCTAATCGAGTGTTCAATTAGATCAACTATAGAAGTATGTCCTTCCACATCAGGTTGTTCATAAAAGCTAAACCTACCATTTGAATGTTCAATTCTAGTATGAAGTGTTTTACCATGAGAACGGAAACTCAGACTTAAAAGGTAACGGTCATCAGAGCTGTCTCGCACAAGAAATGAACCGTCGGGAACATTAGCTAATTTCCCCTCTGCTTCCCATCGTGTGATCGGGCCCCAGTACCATCCTTGTTTTGCCAGTTTTTTAAGTTCCTCTGTGAGACTTGTTACAACCATCGGGCCACTATTTTGTACAGAATCGTAGACTCTTGCAACTCCTGGTGCAGAGTTAGGATCAAAATTCAAATGGCAGCGCATACTTTCAGCCACATGGACATCTGTGCCATTCAGGCTGTTAAAGTTCCTTTGGATTTGATTATTCTGTATTGGAGGTAGCAATGGTGAGAGTGGGGGAACATCATTAACTCTTGGACTTTGCAACATGATTCCTGTTGTACCAATCAATAAACCGTTTACTGCTTGGTCCACAAAGATATCCGGAGCAACTACTACGTCTTGATTCACTGAAACCTCTTCTTCATGAAATGTACTACTACCCATTTGAGAAGAAACAGTTGAAACCTCCATGGGTGAGGAACTATCCAGACAGTAACTACGTGATCCTTCCAAAGGATACATTCCCTCATCTAAAGGCACAGTGTACTGAATGTAGTCCTGAGGCATAAGTCCAATAACTACAGGCACGTGTTCATCAATATGAAGATGCAAATCTCCATTCTGAGATTCTGTACTTTTGAATGCACTGTTTTGTTCATGGAACCTGCTGTCTGGTTGCAAGTCATGGAAATCTTTGCGTACACCATTCAGTGCAGGGCTTGGGTTTGTAGAGTGGACCAAGGCCTTTACTTTCACTTCCATTTTTATACATGTTTCTTCTGAGTTTGTTGGCCGAAGGGGCCATGGTGTTGGACTATAATGATGGTTTCGGAGGGATGTGGACCGAAGAGGTCTTTGAGCTCTTACATCTTTGAAAGTTATTGGAGCAGAAGAAGAAGAAAAGGTATCTTCATCAGCAGAGCTCACGGATGGCGTGCTGCCCTTTCCACCTTTTTGCTTCTGTTTTGCTGAAAGTCGTCTTTTTAATGTACCCATTAAACTTTCACTCTTTGATCTGTTTTTGCCACCTTTCTCATCTTCGCCGTTGATGTCACAGGTAGCCAAATCTTTACTATAACAGCTAGCAAACAAGGAGTCATCTTTTCCAAAATCATTTAATGATGGCTGTGCAACCACAACAAAGTCACTGTCATCTTTGCTTTTATTTAAGTTAAAAGATTTACGAATGGTCTTGAGACTAATTTTCTTCATTATGAAATGCAGCAATTCTGGTAGGGATTTTGTTTATTCTTGAGTGTACCAGAGATCTGTCCCTAAAACGTATGAAGCCGATGCTTCCACATTGATGCACCTTATCCAGACTCATTAACTTTCAAGACCCATTTCCTGAAAGCAAACAAACAAACAAACAATAAATTTCATGCAGGACATGATCTGTAAAGAAATTTGAATAACTAAAATGTAAACTAACAAAATCAGTAAAGCAGAGTTAATATCAACATTACTACTGATCAATAAGAGGCTAATTTATTGAGCACAGTTTATTTCATACATTATGTTAAGCTTTGTTCTGCTGGCTTATTCTTTGTATCTCATATTTTGGGTTAGGATACATTATAGTTCAGACAGTTGTCATCAAACTGTACATTCACATATTTCATAACTATTCTTTTGCATAATTTTTGTTCTATTTCTATTAACTTTAATACTATTGTGCTAAGATAACCAAACTGGCAAATCTCAGTTAGTGCCTGTCCAATAAATTGAATTTAAAAATATGCTATTTCTTCTTATTATAACCTGAAAGAAGATAACCACTTCATTCTGTTTCAGCCACTCATTAAATTTGGCAAACATTTTCTGTAATCATCCCAAACTGAAGAGGCTTATGGTTAAAGACATTAACCTATAATTTGTTTGTATGTCCAAGCTGATAGGCATGTGGACCTCACACAATGTAAGGCCTAAGAAAAAACGAGGCAAAGAATAAAGTCCAATAACAAAAAGAAAAAAAGCAACTTGGTGATTGACTATTTTGCTTCCAATAAGCAAATTACTTTACACAAGCTCTCTTTTTCACATCCAACAGCCATGTTCTCTGGAATAATGTAGAGAAATGCAGTAATAAGAACTATAGAAAACACATTAAAGGAACACTGTACATGAATACAAATCCAAACCAAATCACACTATATATCTAAAATTCTAAGACATGCTGTTATCGTGGTTTCAGATCCTTTTTCTATATACAGGTAATCCTCGACTTACAACAGTTCACTTAGTGACCATTCAAATTACAACGGCACTGAAAAAAGTGACTTATGACCATTTTTCACACTTATGACCATCGCATTATCCCCGTGGTCATGTGATTTACATTTAGATGCTTGCTAATTGGTTCATATTTATGAAGGTTGCAATGTCGGGGGAGGGGGTGTCATGTGATCACTTTTTGTGACCTTTTGACGATGTCAATGGGGAAGCCAGGTTCACTTAACAACTGTGTTACTAATTTAATAACTGCAGCGATTCATTTAACAACTGTGGCAAGAAAAGTCGTAAAATGGGGCAAAACTCACTTAAGAAATTTCTCACTTAGCAACATAAATTTTGGGCTCAATTTTGGTCGTAAATTGAGGACTATCTGTATACCCTTGCTAACCATAACGTGCCCCTCCAAAACAAGATACTGAGAGGGAATTACATAATTATGAAATGTGTTATTGCTTGTAAAGAAGTAGCAGTCATGGAGATAAAAAGATTCGATTACAGTATGTAGGAAGAAGATTAATACTTTTTCTTTGTGCCAGGCTCCTTTTGAAAACTTCTTTCTCAAAGCTGGTATTGTGTCAGGGAAAAAAAAGTAGCTATTGATACAGCTTTCCTTCTGCATAAACAGCTTTAGGGAAAAAGCCTGACAAGTCAAGGCATGGCATGGTGTAAAAACCTACTTCCTTTTTTTTATTATTATCGACCACTTTAGAGTTGCAATTTCTTTTTGAAAATGCAAGTCTTGTGAAACATAAATGAAACATGTCTCATGCGATCCAGTGTGACCCTGAAAAAAATCAAGAAGGTTCTGAAAAGGAAGAAGATTTGAAAAGAAAGAATAGGATATATGCAAGTGTGTGGCTCACATTAATCCTAAAGAAAAAAAGCCTACTCTGAACAATTGACTAAAATGGAGACTGATTTCAAAAAGCTAAACGGGGTCAGATCCGGTTAGTACTTAAACAAGATACTGCCATAAAAATCAAGGTTAAGAAATTACAGAAGGTATAATTGCAGAGATCCGTGGGGTGTTTTTTTTTCAATTACATGCAAGTACCGGTAGTATTTGATTTATGGCTTTTCATTTAACAATGAAGTTACAATGGCCTTAGAAAAAGTGACTTATAAGCCATCCTCAAAGTTCCAACCATTGCACTAGCCCGACAATCACACAATCATAATTCAGGCACTTGGCAACTAGCTCACATTTACAACAGTTGTCCCAAAGGTGCTTTTTTAGGAGGCAACTGGACAACTGGAGAAAGTCCGGTTGCCTCCTGAAAAAGCACCTTTGGGACAGCCATGACCTGGATGATTGAGAATCTCTACAGACATTTACAATAGTTGCAGCATTTTGTGATCGAGTAAATCATGACATGATTTACTTAACAACTATTGTAATTCATTTAACGGCCATGGTAAAAATGGTCTTAAAATCAGGTCCGGTTACATGATGAGTTGCTTAACGACTGGTATCGCTTAGGGATGGAAATTCCAATTCCAATTATGGTTGTAAGTTGAGAACTACCTGTACCCACTAAATGGAAGCTGACTGCTTGAGAATAGAAGTAGGTCAGTTGTGTCCTTGTTACTGTTAATAAAATAATGTCAGTAATGAAAACAAATTTTAAGACCTCCAATCACTCAGTGTATTGAAGACTTGAGGTTACTTGCAGTTTATGAACAAGTTGCTTGTAGGCATAGATTTAGTGTGGGCATTTATAATGAAATGTGTGTGTGTGTGAGGGAGGGAGGGAGGGAGGGGGAGACAGAGAGAGAGAGAAAGGGAAAAAGAAATGTTTAGAGGTAAGACCATAGTCACCAGTGAAGTTCAACCTGAAGAAGGCTTTTCAAATTTTCTAAATATAACAGTAAAGAAGCAAACTATGATCAAAGTTAGTAAATTCTCATTACAATTCATTTAACATTTTTGTTAACTATACTATTAAAGTAAAATCCTGAATTAACAGACCAAACAGGGATATCTGACATTCCATTAATGGCATTCCATTAATCCATTAAATCATGGATATGCGAGCCATGCTAAACCATTTTAATGATAAATCAAAGTATCTTCTTTGGGATATTAGTTTTACTGCAATTGTGCCAATTTATTTAATGAATATAGAAAATGCCAAACTGATTTCTAATTCAATTCACAGTGTGAATCACAATATAAAACACATACACTTATCTTATTTCTTTAATGGCTCTAAAATGACCCAAGAGCAAGTGTTCACTATATCATTATCTGCAGAGCAACCTTGTATAGGCCAGGAAGTTTGGATTATCTCTGAGAGACAATGCCATGTAAGTAATTTCAGCTCTAATCCAAAGCCACTGATAGTAAAAACAAACAAACAAACCTATAATAATTGGATTTGGCTTTCTTCTTGCAACTATCAGCTTACACATTTAGTAAATAACATTAAGATACCAATGATTTTCCAAATATGTCTAAATGAAAACTGCATGTTTGTATTAAAATACCTTCCGCAAAGCCTTGAAGACTTACTTATTCCAGCAAGCCGGCCTAGCTTAAATGGTTTTAAATTGGGATTTTGAATTTTATAGACTTGGGGTTTTAAATTGGGAGGCCGATCGATTTAATATCTTTTAATTTATCTTAATTTTTGTATTGTATGTATTTTAATTCTGGCTGTCCACCGCCCTGAGTCCCTTCTGGGAGAAGGGCGGGATACAAATTAAATTATTATTATTATTATAAAATGAAATCACCTAGCTAGTAGAACCCACCGCTGCTTCAAACTGTGGACTGTGATGTCTCCTACTAAATGCCCAGATATTAAAATATGCATATATCATCAGATTGTCACATGTCAGCTCCACAAAACTTTGTTAAAAATAATTTAGTTCTCTATTATTTCACCATTCTCTTTATTTGCTAAGATTTTTCAGAACTTTGAAAGCAAGTAAGAGCCTAGCACACTTGGCTGATTTTGAAAAAGCTAAGCAGGGTCATGACATATGAGACCACCAGGGATATAAGACCACCAGGAAATTCCAGGACTAGGGAAAAAAAATCCTAGAAGTAAGAGAGCAAATTAAAGTCACACTGTTGACTAAACAAATAGCTATTTCCATATAGTTCCCAAGACTAAACAGGTAGTCCTTGACTTATGACAGTTCGATTAACTATGGTTCAAAGTTACAAACTCCTTGAGGGGAAAAAGATTTATGACCTTTATTTGTACATATGATCATCACCAATCCCACAGTCACATGATTGCAATTTGGGCACTTGGCAACTGGTTCACATTTATGACTATTTGCTGCATAATACCCATTAGTGAAGCTAGATTCATTTAACAACTGTGCTGAATTGTCTTTACTTAGCAATAACCATAAAATTGTTGTAAAATTTGGTCCAGCTTATCTTATGACCACAACATAAGTTGTGGAACTTCAAGTTTAATTGTGGTTATAAACTGAGGATAAGCCGTAGCTTGACTTACCGCAGTGTGACAGCACACAGCAGAATAAGATTAGCTCACTATTTGGGTTGGAGTCTACCAGGAAATCCCAAAATTATAACCCAGACCAGAAGGTTAAAAACAATCCTGAAGATACTTCCATTTTTTTCCCAGGATAAATAAGTGGAGGTGTAATTTACTGATTGATTTGCATGCTGCCTTCATTACCAGAGGCAGATAATGCCATAACTCTAGGCAGGAAGCATTCATTTATTTGTCAAATTTATATAGCTGCCCATCTCACAAACAAAGTGACAAGTTGGCATCAACTGTTTCTGACACTTTTGGTGTCAAAATTATGCTTGAACTTGGAACTTGCAAACTTGAAGGCTATATTCTAGAAAGAAGATAATGATAAATAAAAATAAAGTAGAAATCTTAATTTAATCTGAAACAAATTAAAAGTAAATTCATACAGTTAAAATGATTGCTCTTATTGTATTTAAAAATATCCTCATATCTGGGGAGTGTATTCAAGGCTCTGTGGGTCCTTTGATTGTGTCTCTTTGTTCTATTGGTCTTTATCTGTTTTGAATACTGAATATGCAACTTAGGATATTCATCTATAAAATATTGTCAATTAACAGATATTGTTACATATTCCATGAAAGCACAATGCTTGAAAAATTAGCTTGCTGCTCATTCGTCATCTGTTTGACTGCTGACAGTTAAATGACTTTTATAAATGTCCGGAGTACGCTTTGTTTGTTTTATCATAAAATACCAATGCAATTATAAACTTTTTTTTTTAAAAAAGGTCAACTAATTAAAAAGGAAGAAATTTAATGAGCCATTTGGATATTTCCATGTGGTTTCATATAAGAACCATCAGCAAATATAAGTGGACATTGTTCACAAACAGCATTATCAGCATATTTCACTGCATAATTTAGAAACAACCCAGTTGGGATAATTGTAACCCACAGTTCGGGAAAGCCTGGTTCAAAAACAGGAATAAATAATAGGGTAAAATGCTTCTTCCCTCTTATCCTTCCGTTATGACTTGTATCTGACTAAGATTGCCAATTACATCAAATAGGAGAACTCTGAATTGGATAAATGACTGTCCTTTTCCACAATGGGAGATGGCAAAAAGAACCATTTATGACACCATGAGGATCATACATTTCTTAAAACTGAAAACCAAAACTTGCAGTAGTATTTTTATCAAGATAACTTATGCTCCCCTCCCTCCCCTCTCACAACACATACACACATAGCCCTCTTTCTTATGGCTAGAAGAGGTGTTACAATTCTAATCTGTAAACTATCCCTGTATAAACTATCCCACCCTTGATATGGATGTGCAATCTGCTGCTTTTCAGATGCTGATATGCCCATGCTGATGGGCACTTGGTAATATATTTCAACAATTCTGGAGGGTCATGTTTTTATGCTTCACCAGCCTTCCTCTAAGCAAACTTGTAAATCTTATAGGAGTAAAAAAGAAAGCCATTCAGAATGCAATTTGGTTAGCTATAGTATAAACCTGTGATGGCGAACCTGTGGCATGCTTAGCTATTTCAGTGGGTACGCCAGCTCAGGTCCGGCACGCATGCATGCACTGGCCAGCTGATTTTCGGGCCTTCTGGGCCCACCAGAAGTAGGGAAACAGGCTGTTTCCTGCCTCTGGAGGCCTGGGGGGGGGGGGGCTGTTTTTCTTTCTCAACTGGCTCCAGATCCTCTCTATGCATCTGGGGTGGGCGAAAACAGCCTTCCCCACCCTCTCAGAGGCTCTCTGGAGGCCCGAAACGGCCCGTTTCCCAACTTCCGGTTGGACAGGAAGTGATGTTTTTTGCTATCCCCAGCCTCCAGAGAATCCTCCCTCCCTCCCCCCCCCCCCCGGCATGTGATGGCATAAAGATTAGCCATCACTGGTATATACAAGAAGGCTGGATTAAATGTACAGTAAAAATAACCACCACCACGGTCATTATTGAATAGTGGAAGACTAAACAATTGGTCAGTTTAAGCATATTTTTGAAACTCTTGAAAAAAGAGAGGTTCTTGGTTTTTGTTCTAATGTTCTCTATTAAATTTATACTTTTTACAGAAAGCCAATGAGGATAACCAGGTATTAGAAATTGAGCCCTACGAAGAGAGTCTGAAAGAGCCAATATACTTAATACAGCAAAAAGAAGGCAGAGGAACCAGATAGCACCCTTCAAATATCTGAACAGGTGTCACCTCAAAAAGGCCAGGACCTGTTCTTTAGCATGGAATAATAGATTTAAATTATAGAAAATGAATTCAAATGTAATATTAGTGGAAAATCCTCTCAAGAGTTAATACATTTCAACAGTGGAATTACACAGACTCCTAATCAGCATCTCTTTACTACATGCATTCAAGGAGAGGCTCGATAACCATCTCTTGGGGATGCTTGAACTTTGATATCTAGATTGATTCTTGCCACCAACAGATGATTAAATTTTAGCTTAAATGGCTATTTCTTTTTAAGGATTCTACTTCATCTTTTATAGAAAAATAATAATTGAAAGTACCATTAACAGAAATGCATTCTCTGGCACTTGACTTGAAAGCTATTAACATGGATGCTTTCCCAAGCCAGAGGAGCTATCCTTCCCATACTCAATTCTCTTTACGCCTGCAAATAAGACAAATATGAGAGAGTAAATAAGACACAGAACTCACAGAAGGCTGATAGCTCTTTCTCTCTCTCTCTTTTTGTGTGGCGCTTTTTAATAGAGCCACACAAAATAATTTTTAGCTTTCTATTACATAATACATCATAATTTCATAAGAATAAAAACTGAGTTGGGCAGCCATATATATGTAATAGATAAACAAATAAAAAGAGCAAAATGAAGAAACCAAAGGATTATCTGATCCTGTAGGTGCCCACACTGTGTGACTTCTCCTGGATTATTCAGATAATATGGAGGAACCCTTAAATTGTCTGCAGTGATCCTTAAAAAAATCCCAGCACTTTGGTACTTAAAGAAGCAATTTAGAGAAGTGTTTCACAAAGCATCCTTCCAAATGATTCACGTAGCCCTAATATTTAAATTGAGATTCTGGCAAAACTCAACCAACTCAAACTGAAAAATAATGATCATCAAACAACACAGAAATCTATTGTTAGATGCATACAGACGGAACTGAAAGGTTAAAGTAAAAACCTCTGGCTTAAACTGGAGTCCTGGTGAAATTCAGAGCAGCCATGATTAATAACTATTATGAAACTGATGAAAAGCGAAGTAATACATTAGTTTCCTTAATTTATCTGAATGAAAACAAATACTTCCATAGATTGTCCTAATGAAAATTCTAACAAAAATATCTCCAATCTTATCTCATTTTTTTCTCTTCCTAAGTGACCTTGTGTCACAACAGATGGATGATCTTGCAAAAGCGATGCGACACTTGACATTACCCATGGCTTTGTATCCAAGTTAAAATAGATACTTGGCTAAAGTGTTTGATACTGATGAAATCCCAACTCAGTTACAAAGCTCAATGGTGTGATTTTAAATAAACTCTATTTTGTACCACTCTACTCCACTACTTTACTTAAACAATACATTGGGGGCACTGGCATAGAAATGAACATTTATGTTTCTTTGTATGCTGTCAAAAAGAAAGAAAGGAAACAAAAAAGAAAGGAAATAAAAAGGAATGGTAATAGCATATGGGAAGAACTTGAGAGGCAGGGCAAAGAGATGCTGCCTAGGAAATGGTCAAATTAAGAGACAGCATACCCCACAGGTGGTAAGTGGGCAGGGCAAGAGACTCAGAAAGGACCTTTCCACAGTATCTCAACATGTAGGCAGACAGCAAGAAAATTGCCCTTCCAGACTTGCAAGATTCTGTTAATATAGCTTTACAATAAAATAGAATTAGGTTATCTGGTCATGTTTCTTATTACTGGTAAGGCTGACAAGAATACAAATCTTTTTCTAAGCATTAACTATGTTCAGCTGACAGAGATTTCTAAAGAAACAGCATAGTCTACGCATGTTTTCTGCCTATACGAATTGTATCCAGTTTGTAAACAATTTGCACATAACAACAAATACTGGATTATCGTGTTTGAATTAGTAGGCTGATGCATGCTTCTCACTATTTCTTGTCTATCTTCCACTATCAGCAGGGAATAATTATACAAGGTTTGTTTTGTACTACACATAAATCAATATACTAAACTTATTATTCTTAAAAGAAGTCAAGGTGAAGCCTGGTTTTAAATTCCAACATGTCAAGAGAGGGGTCTTGATCCTTGTGGAAGGCTAAACAAAGTATACTTATGAATTTCCAACTAGTTGTGCCAAAGGAGGAGTTAAGTGTGGATCGGTATACTTAATCACAACAGACATATATGACTCATATAACTATAAACCTTTAAACTGTAGTTTCTCCAGAGGTTATCGCTTTAAAGTTCAATGAATTATGCAATAATGCAGAATTCTAAGCCAAATTAGATAGCAAAGCAAATTCTATTTTTTGGTATGTCTGCATGCAAATAATTTTAAAAGGCTCCTATACAAATCAATTTATAGTATCCTGCTTCGCCTCTTACCTCATCTAAAACAGATATAGCCACTATACTGTACTGCCAAAGGTCTGCCTATTGAATGCCCCTAGGTTATTCCATTTCAAATAGCTGTAGGATATTGCAACTGATGCAGTGACTCACTGATGGAAGACACTATACTAGTAGAGATTTGAATCTATGAAAATTAGTGAGTAATTTATGGACAACTTTTTGTTCCCCTTCCATTCACTTGTTTTTATTCTGGCTATGAAGGAAAGCTTCACCCATCTTTAGCTCCACCAGACTAAGAGCTTAGTGTTCCCTATGGAAACACAAGCTATTCAGAAATGCAAGCAAGCTACTATCTTAAAACTATATTTTTAAACACTGTGCAGCATATTTGCATAAATTATTGGTATTATTTAAAATATAATTAAATAGATACAATTCTTTATTGGCCAAGTGTGATTGGACACACAAGGAATTTGTCTTTGTAACTTATGTATGTAAAGCCATCAGCATTTAATCATTTGTTAATCAAATTTATATAGCCTCCCATCTCACAAGAAGTGTCTCTGGGAAGTATACAATAATCAATACAAAATAATATTGCACATATATATTTAAGAATAGAAAAATCAGCATTAAAATTAAAATAATTAAATCTTTCTCTCTGTATATGTATATGTATATGTATATGTATATGTATATGTATATGTAT
>WNWU01000003.1:15538120-15625761 GCA_012654045.1 Ptyas mucosa
TGTATATGTATATGTATATGTATATGTATATGTATATGTATATGTATATGTATATGTATATTGAAGCTATCTAACAAATCTCTGATTCCCTGAGAACACGAGGCCTGATAACATAATCACAATTTGAGGGATTTCCACAACAATAAAAGGGTGGAGCTACCCAAATGTCCAGGAGAAAAATGCTCCAAAAAGTGAGAGTCACGGCAGAGAAAGCATGCCACCTGGGACCCGCAAAACATAGGTACCTAGCAACACACCCTCTCTGCCAGATCTAATGTGCCAGGCTGATATAACTGGAAAGAGGCAGTCCCTCAGATAATCCAGTCCTATGCCACAAAGGACTTTAAGGATTAAAACCCTTGAAGTACCTTGAATTGGATCTGGAAGCAAACTGGCAACCAATGTAGCTCACAGAGATGGAACAGACATGTAATATGAGCTGTCCTAGGATCACACATAACTGCTCACCTCATTGCATCATGCACCTTCCAAATGCTCTTCAAGGGCAGCCCAAAAACAGTCCAATCTGGAGTTGACTAGGGCATGGGTGACTGTGACCAGAACCTCCCAGTCCAGGAATAGGTGCAACTGCTGCACAACCCTGTGCAAGGCCCCTCCTGATCGCAACTACCACTTGCTTCTCAAGCAGAAATTGCGAATTTTAGGAAAACCTAGATTGCACACTGGATCTGTCTGGGATAGTGTGACCCCCATCCAGCACCAAAGATGGCATAGTCCTAGAACTAGTAAGTCCCCAAACCTGGAGCTACTCAGTCTTGCCAGGGTTCAGCTGAAGCTTGTTGTTCCTCAACCAGATCCTTATAGCCTCCAGACACCAGGAGGCGTCTGGAGGCTAAAACATTCACAGCAGTGGTGGGTTGCCCCCCGTTCACACCGGTTCTATACAACCGGTAGTAAAACCGGCGGGAGGCTCCGCCTACCAATCCCACCATCACCAAAATGCTTTTGCGTATGAGTAGAAGAGCGCGCACACACAGAAGAGCGCACACGCGGCTCCGCTACAAACTGGTAGTAAAGGTAAGTAGAACCCTCCCGATTCACAGCATTGCTTATCCAATGGCTGAGATATATAGTTGGATATCATCAACATACTGATAATACCTCATCCCATAGTAGTAGGCTTCATCACTATAAATATTTTTTTCTATTATTTTTTGTGTATGTGTGTGATGGAATGCATGGATAACTTTGAGGAAAAGGGAGTGGTGCTATTGCCTAGGAAACCATCAGACAAGAGAGGCAGAGCCCTTCATAGTTTGTCAAAGAAAAAAAATTAAAAAGAACCTAATGGATTTAGCAGTTAAAAGTGGCAGGCAAAAAGTTTGAAATTTCAGATTTGCAAGATTCTGTTAATGTAGCCTTACAATAAATGTAGCTCATCCAGTCATGCTTATGTCCAATTTACATGGGAAAGTTTCAAATGAACTGAGAATTAATGACAGAACAGAAAGCAATAGAGAAATATAAATTCTGTGTACAGGTTGTCCTTGGTTTATGAGCAGTTATTTAACAACCATTCAAGTTATGATGGCCTTGGAAAGGATGTCTCCTGGACCATAGTTAAAAGTTCCTGATAGCTTGCTCCCCCATCACACAACCATTTCAGACACTTGGAAACTGGCTTGCACTTACAACTGGCCAAGAACCCTGCAATCACATGTTCACCATTTGCAATCTTCGTCGCTGGCTTGCCCAGAAAGCAAATGGGGAAGTTGGCAGGGAAGGTTACATGCTGCTAATCCAAGGACCCTTCCAACTCGGTTATTCTGTTATCTGCCAAGAGGACGCTGTCTCATCTCTAGGGGTTGCTGAAAGAACTGCCTACCAAGTGTAACTCAGCCCTTCCACCAGGCTGCAGAAAGGGGCTGGGATCCTAAAATAGGATAAGCAATCACCATAGTTCTTGTGATAGTTTGATAGGCCCTTTCTCTAAATTGCATGGTGAACTTTCCAATGATTGCAAGAATCTGCCTGCAGCACAGTACAAGGAGGCCTCACATTGGCTGGGCATGCCTACAGCTGCACAAAAAAGACAAAGACGAGTGGATCTGGTTATGGTGGGGCAGGGAGAGAGGGCTTAAACAGCATTTCCTCATGGAGAATTCGGTTACAGTTGTGGCACCACCTGTATATTCTAGGACAAGGATGTCAAACTCAAAGCCCACGGGGGTGCTTAAATCCAGCTCGCAGGGCCAGCCTGGAAATATCAAAGGACCTATTGGCCAAAATGGACTGTGTGCACTGTTTTCGGCCTCTCCAGCCTCCCGAATCACTCTGCCAGCCAAAAACGGGCCGCACAGAGGCTTCCATGCAGCCCATTTTTGGCTGGCAGAGTGCTGCTGGAAGCCAGGGAGGCCAAAAACAGGACACAAAGGGGCCTCGGGGGACCTCCGCACAGCCCATTTTTGGCCATCAGAGTGCCAAAAATAAGAATGTGTAGTTCACATACAATTAGCTTTTATATATTAAGCTATGAATATCCAAGTAATTAAGTAATCAAACAATATCCATGCAGTACTCTTTTAAAGGTTTATGAATCCATTTTCCCCAAAGAAGAGATTATTTAACATATGCCTCCTCCCTGGAACATCTTAGCACTGTCTTAATACACAGGAACAGGGTGTTTGAATTAAAGGTAACACAGGTTTTATCAAATACTTTTGTTGGTCACAAGACGAAAAAAGTCAGGAATACTCTGTTCTTGCATCATTTATTATGTAGAAACTTATCAGTAGGAGGATATAATATTGCTAGACTGGTCTTCCTGGACTTATTTGACTCAAAATTATGCCTCCCACTGAATTAAGCTACTTGTAGCAACTTCATAGCTATAAAATGACCATCCTCGGACTTTTTAGTTTGAAATGTTTTCACAGCAACAATTCTTTTATTATTTGAATAAAGTATCAAATATTTTTACCTGCCGGAAGTTCAAAGGGATGCATTTTATGAATAATACAATTGCCTTAGTTCAACATAACAAATGATTATTTCTTTTAAGTAGCTCAACGTAAGTATACTATGTTAAAAGTCATACATTTGTCACCAGATAGCACTTACATGACCCTAGGTGCCTTTCCCTTTAAGGCAATTTTATTGTTTGATGTTACTATGGATATAAAACATTACATACATCAACTGATAATGGCTGACCTTGAAAAAGTCTTGAACTTGATTAGTTCTTGGATTGAAAACCACAAACAAATCCAGGACAGTAGAATATAGTAAACTGGATGGTTAAACAGATCAATAGCAAATCACTATCTTATTGTTACCAAGAAAGCAACATAGGTCTGTCCACGTAGTCACCATGGATTGAGCCTGACTGCAGGAAGACTATATCTTAACTTACTTCAACTAAAATGCTTGTTGAATAATTAACCAATAATTTGTTTTATAACATATCAACTTATGTATTTTCCAGACAAATCATTTCCTTGAAGTGTCATTTCAGTAAGGTTTGATAAAATTATACTGATTTTACATCCACATCAAAAATGAGTTCTACGTCTCATTCTTTCATATCAGTAAATGAGAAATATTAAACAATTTGAGTAAATCCTAAATTTACTATATGCAAGGTTTCTAGTCTTTAATTAGAAACACTTAATACTAAATTTAAATAGCATTCTACTATCAATATACTACGTATACTTATATACTTATACTACTTATACTACAAATAGCATTAAAGTTTAGCTTTTTCTGAAAGGTAAGCATATTCCAGTCTTCTTTTATTTTTACAATTACGCTATGATTGTCAGTATTATTTAGTTGTTTTGTATCTTCAAATTAACAATTAAAAGAACTGGGAAAAAATGTAATAGAGAATAGGAATTTAGGAAGAAAAAAACCCTGAAAGTTTACATAAAAGTCCTTTGGGACTGTGGTGTGGTATAAAAACATTTAATAAATAATAAATGCATAAATAAATAAATGAAATTCATATATCAATATAAATCATGATAGTAGTGAGAAAGTTATACATAGAACAGAATGCTCAGTTTTGCTAAATGCAGGAAGTGTAAGAAAAGATGAGAAAAACTAATTCTGAAGTCAGGCAGCATACAATTGCTATTCAGGAATGGAAGAGTATATATCATGAAAAGAAATCCAAGTGCACTTTTAGCATCTTTTTAGATAACTATTTACCAGGTAATAAAGAGACAACTGTTAATCGTTTTTTTGAAGAGAACTGAAACTACATTTTGTAACTGGAAAAAAATCTGTTTCCTCTCTTTATGCTCATATATAGCTTTTGGGTGTGCCACTTGTGTTGACCTTGTACAACTTCACAGGAAATCAGGACTTTTTGCTAACCAAAATTATCCAAAGTTACTTTTAAGTTATTTTAAAGTTTACTTTTTAAATGAATCAATTTCTATGTCCTACCAACAGGAGAACCTCATCCAGTATTTAAGAACAAAGGATGAACTTAATCACCACCAAATGAACTTTACTTTTGCATAAATTCATTTCCATTTATTATATCTTCATTTAATGTATTTTATCTTTAATTGTGGATTTTATTCAGTCTTTCTATCTTTGAACTGTATGATAATAAAAAGATAACTAGGCTACCCATGATTCAACAAAAGATACCTTACATATGTCATGGAAACAGAATGGGAAAAATTCTCTACTACAGCTTTCTGTGGCTTGGTGCCTCCAGACTTATTAAATTATAATGGCCATGCTAACTGGACTAGAATGGTCTATATAGAACATAATTTGGATCTTGTTTAGTTTCTTGCTTCATTTCTATGTGCACTGTGTACAGCTAAGCCTAATAATAATGTGAACATATAAATATTTTTAGGTTAGGGTGTTTGCAGTCTGAATACTATACATTGTCACGATTCATCTACATTCTAATGATTACTCTAAAATAATTTGACTTCTGTTGCTATTGTAAGCATACAAATGATACAATGCGGATTTTAGTTAGCTTTCAAAACTAGTACTGGAATAGATATTTTGCTGCCATTCAATATTTAAATAAGTTTAAATATTTTTAAAAGAAAATCATGTCAATATGTTCAACAAACTTCATCCATTTGTAGCCCATACAATTCTAGGAACAGTTATAGATAACTTCATGATCAGATTTTTGTTTTTAATGTTTAACATAGATTCTTCATCTTACTTTTTTCTTCCTCAACATACTACAGTAGTGCTTATTTTCAATTTAAAAATATAATTTGCAGATATAACAGATACTGTTTTTTGGATCTGTAAAAAAATCACATTGAATTATTTAGCTTATTAGTACTATATTAAGCAGTATATATTAAGTAATATATATTAAGTAATATATAGTACTATATAGTAAGACCACACTTATTAGTACTATAGAGTTAGCTGAAATCAATGTTGAGACAATATCCTGCCTGATCTTTCTATCTTCCAGTTGAGTTCCATGAGAATTCCCAGGTAACGGTATACGTAACTCTCACCACACTATTTTAGTTTCACTAGAAACCTTCCTCTTTTGTTAAAATTACACCAGCACATGAACTTTGGATACATGACATGTCTTGTGGATTGTTTTCAGTTTTATATAAAGGCAAACACCCTGGGAAAAAAACTTCGGTAAAAATGAAAATACAACTTTAGGATCACCTTCTATGTATTTTATGCATGATGTTTACACAAAGAAAATAATATAATTTCACTGAATTTTGTACCATTTGGTACACCAGCCTTACAGCCAACTGTCTCAACTAACAAGTTAAATACACCTATTCAAGATGGAAGTGAGTGACAGATGATGTGCTGTTAATGAATGTTTACTTCAGAGAGATCACTGGGCTGGGATTGTAAGAGGCCTACCTTAGAACAAAATTAATTGTCTAGACTTCATTGTTTCTGATGTGTGAAAGAAGAAAGGAGGCTGGCATGGGGCTATGCTTTGGATTCACAGTAGGAGTTCTTCAGATCCTTCCACCATCAATCTCAGCCTTTTCCCTGTTCTCCCCGCCTTTTCCCCCTGCAGTTCAAAGGGGGTTCTCAAAACTAATAAAAACAGCTAAAAGCACACCGCAGTTCTTCTCTCTCTCTCTCTTTTCTTTGGCGCCTATACGAGTGCCTGGAACTTGAGAGGGTGGAGGAAGGAACGTCAGGATGGTGTTGAAAAGACAAAAAAAAAGTGCTTAGAAGGCGAGCATGAAGTTTATAAACCAGACTTTTCCAAGTGGCCCCGAACTCCAAAGGGAACCCAATTCCAATCCCACCTCTTAGGGGGTGATTTAACTCTTTATGGCCCCGGCGCACCTATTCTGCTGATTTTGGCTGGGGACCGAGTGGGGGGATGTTAGGAAGGTGGAGGCTGCAAGACGGAGCCGGGATAAAACTACAGGACGGTCCTCTCTCCCTTGGATGACCACGCTGCGCCTCCCCATCCCCTCCACAGGCGCCAGCGGAGCTCCTTTTTTTTCTTCTCCTTCTTCTCCCCAGGCCTCGGCTGTGAAGCTGCAAGCCCCCGACAGAACAAAAGGGGAGCGAACCGAGCTGAGCAGGGATGGGCGAACTGAGGCCGAGTCAGGCCAAGCAGGAAGACTTCCACGCTGGAGGCCGTCGCTTGGCTTCATCGGGGCCTCAATTCCCCCCCACCTCCCCCGCCAATCAACCCAGGCCCGGATTCCTTTTCTTACACCGCACGGCTCTCGGACAGGAGGCGTAAGAACCGCGCAGAAGGCGACTCACCGAAGGCAGCCAAACACTGCTGCTATTGCTGCTGCTGCCGGTGGCGGCCGTCGTAATGAGCCGAGTCCAGGCCGGCCGGGCTCAAGCGCCGGCTCCGCCTCCGCCAAGCTCCCTTCTCGTCGGTCGCCGCTACTTCCTCCTCCTCCTCCTCCTCCTGCTGCCGCCGCCGCTGCTCCTGGCGTTGCAGTTTTCCCCCGCCTCCTCGTCCTCCTTCCTCCTCCTGCGCCCTCCGTCTCCGCAGGGGCGCGAGGGGGGATAGCGAGGGCGCTACCGCCGCCGTCAGTTCACGTACGAGAAAAGCTTCTTCACACGCGCCTGCCGTCGCAGGGCTGAAGGGACGGAGTCCAAGTCGGCTGTCTCCCTTTCGCGTGTTTGTTGTTTTGCCGTCCGTGACACCAAGGCCGCATTCCTTACGCCCCCGGTCCCTCTGGTGTCCCGCTTGCCCTCAGACGCTCGCCTTTTTCTTTTCGGTCAGTTTTACCGTTTTCGAGCAGCTTCGTTTCACTCCAACCTCAACGCAGCTGCCGTGCACCTTAAGTGGGCAAAACGTGGTGTTTGACTGTTCGGTTTTTCTTTCCTCTGTTAAGAGTTGAGATCTCGTCCGACGCTGCCCGTGAAAGGGCAGGCATTTCTCAGGAAGACGCAGAGTACTCCATTCCTGTATATGCGTGTCAAACCCCCTAACATTTCAATGGGGTTTGCTCCCTTTTGCCAATCTTCTCTGGAAATATAAAAGTATGCCTTTCTAGCTGTTTCCCCTGCAAGTCAAGAAACGACCATTTCAAAGCTGTGGGGCGACTTGACAAGATTGCAAAATGTTTTTGTAAACTATTAGTTTTTTTATGGAACGCATCATGCATAGCTACACATGATTTGAAAGGGGTGGGAATACCAAGAGCTTTTTAACTATTCCTTCCTTGTCCGGGTTGGCTGACCTTCTCTAGATAGTTAGACGTAGTGGCTGTATAAGGAATTGCATGAGGTTGCTTCCTATTCGCTGCAAGCATGAACTATGCTTTACCGTGGTATCTGTGGCAGCCTTTCTCAGGCTGATGCTCTCCAGTGGAGTTTGACTACAATTCCCAGAATTCAACGTCAACATGGCTGTTCCTGCAGGTTTAAAATTTTGGTAGTCATAGTCAATGCTGTTAGGATACTGCCAGGTTCAAAAAGATTATCTACCCTTAATATTTATTAGAAAAAAAACAAAAACTCTCAAAGCCAGCTGGGCTGTTAACTGTTCCTTTTGTCACTTTGGATGAACACTGGCTGAGGTAAAGGCAAATCAGAGTTAAAAATTATGGGCTGTATATAAAGTTTGAGATCTGATTCCTGTGATCTTTGTGCCCATCTTTAATGTTTCCCTAAATTTTTTTTTTAAGTTTCAAATCTGAAAGTTTTCCTGTAATTTCTACTTCTTCTGTATCTGCTGCAATTTTAACTCAAAAAAGTTCAAAGTTGTGGAATTAATGTTTTGGTTTGATTCTTAAGCCTTTGCATGACTTTATCTTCTTTTCACAATTCTCTGGTTTAACTGGTTTCAGCATTTAAAAATAGATTTTGCTGTTGAATTTATTTAATTTTGAATTTATTTAATTTATTTAACTCAAGCGTGGACCCACTCAATTGGGAAGACTAAAGAGTTCAAAGAGAAGTAGTGGATAGTTTGGAAGGAAATAACCATGTAATCCTGGATTTCTTGATTTGAAGGAGATAAACTGAATTTAGTCAGTTTTTAAGAAGATAGATTTTAATAAACATTATTTAATAAGATTCCATTATAGAGAAGCTAATAAGGAGCCCAATATCTAGAGTTTCTAAAAAAAATAACAAAAGCACAAGAAGTAATTCTATCAAGGGGGAAAATGCAACCCAATTTTGAAAGTAAATATGACTACACAAAGCCTAAAATAAATAAAGGCAGATACAGGCAGTGGAAAGAAGTACTTTTCCAAGAAAGAGTATGCAGAGATAGCCAGATTCCTAAAGACGGTATTAAGAAAAGGTAAACTTTAGAGTGAGCTAAGAAAAGAAAGGATTTCTTCACATAAATTTATGTTAAAGAAAGGCAATTGCCAACTGAGTATCAGGGAACTTGCCATTGTGGAAGACTTTTCATAATGGAATATATCACGTAGATGGTGGCTCCTCTTCAGTGGATGTGATCAAGTTGAGTGTGGAGAGCTACCATATTTGTTATTAAATTTATATATGCCACCCACCTAAGCAACTCTGGGTGGCTTTTAAGCTATACATTAGAGATTTTAAACTATCCATTATGGTTGTAAGACATGATGGTTGGAAAGCAGGTCATCACATAACTGACCCAGTTACTTTTGTGATGGTCTTTAAGCAAATCATCATGCTTAAGTAAATCTGCAGTCATTAAGTGACCACCTCGGTTGTTAAGAAAATCCATTGTTCACTATGGGGCATTTTTTGCCCAGAACCAGAAGTAAATGTCTGTTTTTAGCAAAAAATATTGTAAATCACAGTAATATGGCCACAGGATGTTGCAAACGGCCATAAAAGCAGGCTGGTTACTGAATGCCCAAAAGACGACCATGTGACAGTGAGGGAGGGCCAGGCCTCTGGAACTTTGAAACAGGGGGAGTACCTTGGGGGAGGGGTCATGGTTTCAACTGATCGCTAGTGACCAGTCATGAACCAAGGATTACTTGTATGTAAACAGTAAGCTTGGCTGGAGGCATTTCAGTTATACTTAGTCTTTTTTGAGATTAAGTATGCAGACTTCCCAATTTAAGGTGAAAGTGACTTGCCAAAGGCTTTATAACAGGTTTTAGTACAGAACCTGGATCTACCCATTCCCTTAAATGCTGCATCACACCTCTCTCTCTCTCTCTCTCTCTCTCTCTCTCTCTCTCTCCCTCTCCCTCTCCCTCTTTCTCTCTCTCTCTCCTCCCCTCCCCTCCCCTCTCCTCTCCTACTAATTTTAAACCCATGCTACTCCTGGTCCAGAGATACACCTGCTTATGTTATATTTACACCGAACCCTACTTTGGGGAATTATCACAAGATGTATGTACAGATTTATCATGAATTTAATTTCAAGGACAAAGGTGAATCTAGGTAATTTACAAATTAAAAACAAAATAAGTCACATCAGGAAAAAAGGAGAAAACTGACCAGAGGCAAAATCTAAAGAATCAAACAGAAAAAAACAACAAACTAAAGGGGTTCAACCATCTGGAAGAACAACCAGGTCTTTAACAATGTATATGTATGCATTAAAGTTGGACCATAAGGAAGGCTGAGCATCAAAGAATTGAGGCCTTTCAACTATGGTGCTGGAGAAGACTCCTGCAATTCCCTTGGACTGCAAGGTGATCAAACCAGTCAGTCCTAGAGGAGATCAACCCTGACTGCTCTTTAGAAGGCCAGATCCTGAAGATGAAACTGAAATACTTTGGCCACTTAATGAGAAGGAAGGACTAATTGGAGAAGAGCCTAATGCTGGGAACGATTGAGGGCAAAAGAAGAAGGGGACGGCAGAGAATGAGGTGGCTGGCTGGAGTCACTGAAGCAGTCGGCCTGAGCTTAAATGGTCTCCAGGGGACGGTAGAGGACAGGAAGGCCTGGAGGAAAGTTGTCCATGGGGTCGCGATGAGTTGGACACAACTTCGCAACTAACAACAACAAAATGTATGTATTTCCCAAACTTTATTACTTCTACAAATAAGTCAAGTACATAATACTCCTTCCTCTTCCTATTTTCCCCACCACAACAACCCTGTTAGTTGGGCTGAGACAGGAAGACTGGCCCAAAGTCATCCAGCTGGCTTTTATGGCTAAGATGGGACTTGAAGTCATGGTTTGTCATTTTCTAGCCTGGTAGCCACTAGCTTTCAGTTTGCATCTATATAATTATCTATTCAAAAGAAATGGTATAGTTTGTGATCATTTTGAAAAGATAAGAAATAAAATATTGGTAGGATTACATATTTTGATATTGAATGCAATCTCTGCACATGTAAGCTTTCAAGAATCATTATGGTGTGTCTGTATATAAAGTAAAATAAACAAATTTGAGTACCTATGATTTTTAAATACTGTACCTTATTGACAATGCCCTTTTAAAAAGTCATGTTTAAATTGATCCTTAACCTCTATTTTCATTTAGTTGACTAGAGGCTAGAGAACCATGTGTAACATTCATTCATCATTATGCCTGATGCTATTACTTTATATTCCCATATGCATTATCCAGCTGTTTTTTTTTCTTGTAGCATTTGGATTGCAAATTTACTGAAATGAATTATTGTAAATTTGCATCAGGATGCGAATACAATTTGTCTGAAAACATGTAAGCAATCATGCACATTTGTGAAAATTTCTAGGTGAAGCAAATTCATAGGATGCTTTCCTTATTTAGACCAACAAGTTAATAAAGCATCAAATCTGCACAATCATCCAACTATCAAAATTTAATCTGTTAATATAATTTTAAATTGCATTTAAGATGTAAGAAGCATGATATTCAACGCTAACTTTTACTCCAATCTTATTACATTGTGATTTCTAAGGTTACTTAGACATTTTAAAGAAATACATCTTAAATATTTTCTAGTGAGAATGAAACACAGAAAGAGGAATCATCCTGATAAATAATCATTAAAACATCAATTGTCAATGCAAATTTAATTTGTTGAAGCAGACTGTATACTACAATATACTGGACATTAATTTATAATCTTATATTTTAAAAAACTGAAATAAGTAGACATTCTCAGTTTGACATCACCATAACTTACAATTTATAATAGGTAATGTTCAAACCTTGAAACAAAGTTGAAATAAATCATTTCCAAAGCTAGAATTTCCTAAATACAAAATTGTTATAGAAAAGAAGAAAAAAAAGGAGCCAAGTTATAGGTAGTTCTTCACTTACAAACATTCATTTAGTGACCATCTGAAGTTACAAGGGTACTAAAAAAGTGAACTGTGACCTTTTTTCACTTATGATCATTGCAGCAACACCAAGTTTATGTGATCAAAATTCAGACAATTGACAACTTGCATGTATTTATGACAATTACAGTATCCCAGGGCCATGTGATCACCTTTTGTGACCTTCTGATAAGCAGAGTCAATGGGGAAGCCAGATTCACTTAACAACTGTGTTACTAACTTAGCAACTGCAGTGATTCATTTCACAATTGTGTCAGAAAAGGTCGTAAAATGGGTCAAAACTCACAACTGTCTTGCTTAACAATAGAAATGTTGAGCTCAATCATGGTTGTAAACCGAGGACATACTGTACAAAAAAACCTACAAAGGTAGAATGGCTAAAAGATATATGTCAAGACTGTTCAGTTATAATGTTGCAAAATCTACTGGTATCTTTTGATATCTTCATAAATATTTGTTTTCAAAACATGTATCTAAAATTCCATCAGTGGAATTTCATATTCTTCAATGCTTAGGTTCCCAAGAAATAAAAACGGCATTCTTTCTGATAAGGAAAAAAGAATGTGCAAATTTAACTTTCACTGTCATATGTATTAAATTCTTTTAAATTCTAATGAATTATGAAGTAATTTCAAATATTTGCATGTTGTTTCATTTAAGACTCTTTATCATGCCAGGAATATGAATACAAGTAAGTGATAATTTCACTGTAATATCCTCAATGCATGGACTATAAAATTGTCTTATGAAAATCCATTAAAACCACATGTAACTTTGTGTTTTAGGAAAGAATACAAAAGGTAACTAGAAGCCTTGCATGGATTAACCTAAAAATAATATTAAAACATGTGGTGCTCTTTACCTACAATGCTTCCAGATGAGAGATTTAATAAGCTATCATCATGTCTTATACAATTTTATGGAAAAGGATAGTCTATATAAGATCACTGTTATGGTTTTTTTGTGTGTATCCCTTCCTATTTTTGTAAAGGATGAAGCCAGCAAAGCTGCAAGTCTGAAATCAAACAAGGCTATTATTAGAATATTATAAAAGTACCCTGAAAAAACCCAAAGCTGAGAAACAGCAAAAGTATGGTGCCATGTAAGGAAAGAAGACAGGCAGGATTTAAATCCTGAAGAAAGGTAAGACAGACAGACAGACAGTAACACCTTTTATTGCAGTTACTATTATCTGAACCTCCTTATATAATATTTATTTAAGTTCATAAGTGCATGTCTGTGTTTCCAGAGAAAAAAACTTTTTGTGTCCAAAGTTTTTTCTATATTTTTCATGTATAATTTTAATGGAGATAAATTCATCAACAAGTATCAGTAGATGACATTGCTTGTTTTTCAGAACATTGGTGGGGTGTAGTTATGTATACTATGGCTTTATGAAGAGTGCTTTAAGCATTACACTTCCTAATTTTAGTTTGTCTAATTTTGTTTCTTGTAACAATCTTTTATTTTGCATTATAAATAGGGCCAATGAAAGGGCTGCCATAGAACCAACAGGAGATTTTGTATTTCCAGAACATTTTTTAGGGGACACAAAAATAAAAAGTGCTAACGAAACAATATTCTATAATGATGACTCATTGGGTATTTATGCAGATTCTCTATTTCTATGGGATTCCCAAGGTTGCTGGAAAAACCATATTTTAAGGGTTTTCCAGAAGACTGGTAGGGATGGGACTAACCTTATTGTGAGAGAATGATATTCCAGAAGGCAAGAGCCACAACAGAAAAGGCATGTCTCCTGGATACCATCAGATGGAGCTGGAAGGTAGTCCTGTCTGCTAAAGGAACCTCTTTAGCAGACAGGACTCATAACATGCACTCCTCTTCCTGATCCTGTGGGGCAGGTAGTTGTAATTGGGAAGAGGTAGCCTTTCAAATAACCTGGTCCCATGCTATGTATGACTTTAAAAGGTATATTATTGATCACATACTTTTACTAGTAAGATATATAATGCAACTCCAGAACTGAGGGATTAATGATCTAGTACCAACACCTGATGCCACTAGCCCCTTTAACACTACTGACTCACATAGCCACAGTGTGCATTAGTTTCCCATAAAGAATTCCTTGTATTAATGCAGATTCAGTTTATGTCTTTGTTCAAGACTTCTGGAGCTGGAAGGTAGGACAATTCATAGAAGCAAATCTATTAAGGTGATGTATGCAAAAGTAATGCTTATTTTAATACTAGCATACAAGTTTTATCGAGGTTTTCAAAAGTTTTTAGGTGTTGTTTTAAATACATTTTATGTGTCTATTAACTATATTGTGTCATGTTAGATTATTGTAACTTCTAATTCATTACAATAGTCTACTAATAATGTACTACTGAAAATAGAAAAATATTGCAGTATGTCAAAGTATTTTGATTTCTGAAATTTTGAACTTAAACACCACGTTTATATTATATAGAATAATATTATTGGATTTGAACCATTCCAGATAAAGCAAATGCTATCTAAAAATAAGGACATATTAATTTTTCACTGAAATGTCACCCATGAAACAGTGGAAGTCACATCCTGAGATTATAAAATGCAAAGCAGAGGTATGTGGAGCTCATGTTTACCTCCATTTCATACATTGATCAATTGGAAAAGAAAATGCTATACTAAAAAAGAAGCATCCTACAGCTGCAGTAAAAGCATGCAATATACAGAAGCTTGTTCTTTAATACAGCTAATTCTTCATTAGAACAATGTTCTATCATTCCAATTTAAATCTGTCATAATTCAAATGTCTATCTCCTGGCGAAATACAAATTCCTTAGTTTTATCCTTGAGCTAAAAATTGGCATCTATTTTGTAATTACATTTATCTTACAAGGGCAGGATATGTCATTGGCTAATTTCCCTCTGCTTCAATTTTAGTTTGGAGGATAACAGCAACTATTTTTCAGTAAGCGATGTTGCTACACTGAAATTGAGTTTTGAAAAAAAATCAGATAAACAAAGAAATGAAGAACAAGCTGTTCTTTTAGAAATAACCATTTAACAGCAGTTTTAGTTTATGTGTGGATCTTTTGTTTCTGGTTCTGGGAATGGCATATGGACAATTCCTCTTACCCTTAGAGGTCAGATTCCATTATATGTGACTGCCACATTACAAATTAACAAACAATGCTATTTGTGAGCATTCACTACTCTTCTTTGTTAGTCATGCAAATGATTCTGCAGTGATGCTATTTCAGCTTTCTCAGATGATTGTTGTTTCAACAACAAAATGTAAATAAAAACCTAAAGCAATTAAAGAGTATTAAATGTGAGCAAAGTAACATAATTCAACAATAGTAATGGGTAATAAAACATATAATGCCATACTTTTGTTGTATTATGTTGGAATATATTGCAAACTGAAATTCAAAAATTAATTCTTGATTCTTGAATGTAAAATTCATAAAAGTGCAGAGAAAGCCTTATCCATCTGCAGCAAACAAATTCTGCTCACATAATTTAGCCAATAAGACCATAAAGGCATCAAATGAACTTCTATATTCTGGGGGAGTAAACTATATAACTGGTATCTCTCATCATGCTCCATCACGGTTTAATTATGGTTTGAAATACACTGCAATAAACTGCATTTATACAAGTCATTAAAGCACAAACCATGGCTTCAGTAACAAACCAGGCAATACTATGTTGTGTGAATGTCTCTGGGTATTATAAAGTAGGCTTCGGCTGCTCCAAATGAAGATTTACTGTTATGTTCGAAGTTCTCAACCTATTTTTTTTCCCTCTCTGGATATATTCAGACTAAATTATTGTAACTGTTTTTGTTAATGGCCATTAGATACTTCTTTTAATGGAAGCACTTTTCATTTATGGAAATAGAAGGGAAAATGTTTTTTCTAGTTTCATTCCCCATATGCTTTAGTTACATAGGTGGACGTCCTATTGCAGTAACCCACTGGCATATGCTGGATACCATCCTTAATATTTTAAATACCAGTATTATTTTTAAAGTTATATCTGTCTGCAAAAACAGTATTTTGAAAGATGGCATAGAATAAATTTGACCTGCAAAACCTTATATGTCCACTAGATGGCAAGTAAGAGTTATCTGTATCTTTTTACTGACTTCCAGTGGTCATTCATAGATTTGCAGTCAAGACATCATAAAGTCAGCAGCACTGAGGCCTCATATATACATATAGTACATACATACATAACATAAGCAAGCAAGGAAGCAAGCAACCTATCCCAAACTAAGATTGCTTCCTGAATGAAGACCTAACCAGTAAATAGTTAGGTAAAATTCAAATTATTGACAATAAAACTGATCATTATTTTGTTATTTTTTATTGATCCAAAATAAATATAAAAATGACCCATGAATTCAGAAAAAAGCAAGATTACATCACAACTTAAATCCTTGCCTATAACTTAAATCCTTGCCTATAAAAATGCTGAAACTGTGCCATGTTAATTCTATAAAAATATACAGAAAATAAATAATTTAGGCAGCAGATATTATCATCTTACCCTACAAAATATCTTAAACTTACATTTACCATATAGTACATTTTATGGCCATTCAGAACTTGCAGATGATAAAAGGGCAGTCAAATCCAACTGTTCAAGGCAATTAAGAATGAAATCACAAGATTTCAGTTGCCTTATGGCTCTCTGATAGATCTGGCTTTATGTCCTGGATCTGCTGAATCATCATCTGACTGGCAGCTGATAGCAAGCAGCATTGCTCTTAAAACACAGAACATTCAGTCTCATATGACTATAGTGTTTCTAGCAAAACAGTAATCTTAATTCATATATAACTAGAAAATTACATTTTCAGGGCAATTGACGAAAACTTCTATCTAGTGGGACAAATGCCCTTTGACAGGTTGTACAGAAGTCTGGCTGTTTTTTATTCAGGCCCTTCCTCAGAATAATCATATCCTAACAAATTCAATCATCTCCTTTATTTGCATCACATTGCTTTTATCTTATCCCAGTCCGGCAATAGGATACTTTAAAGTCATAATTAAATGTACCAATATAAGTTCAGTATTTACCTCTTTAAGTCTACACTACCCCTACTCAGATTCATGATGTATAAAGTCTGTTAATATTTTATCACTTCTTATTCTGGACATGAGGCTATGAAACATGGATTTTTATGCATAATATACCTGCAATATGTAGAAATATAAGCTACCAATATCATACAAATTGAAGAATTTGGTCTTAAATACTTGTTCACCAGCAGATAGTTTAGAGTAAACATAGGACTGCAAGGTGTGGGTGTTTACACTTAAAGCTCTTCTGCAGGCATGTGTGTACCCTTCCCATACATGCCCTCTAAGTCTTCCCCAAAGATGGAATTTGCACAATTCAAAGAGCAATTCTAATAGTGTATTTGTATTGTTTAACTAGAAACTGTTTTCCTTTGATTAGATCACCCACTACATAACAAACTGCTTTTGAAACCCAATTTCAAAATTAATTTGAGTACAATTGGTAACGGACAGTTTGCTGTTCAAATAAACATTTTATAATTCAGCATCTTGAATATTAAAACTAGATAAATACTGCTTGGAATCCTGGCAATTTCTAGAAAAGAAAACATTTAATGAAACTGTATTCACTAGATATGCTAGATTATCTAATTCCAGCCATGGAAATTGAAAAGTATGAGAGTTAAACTTTTATTGACCAAATGCTCTCATTAAAATGCCTTTTTTGTATTCATTCTCTAATATAAATAACACAAGTTTAAAAGCTATACATCAGTAGTGTGGCAATTCTTACTATTACATTTAGGGGAAAAAACCCTGCTTGTGCCTATATGAGTCAGAAGCCACTCAATAAAATAGACCTTTTCTTGCTTGCTTTCTTCAGAAATGTATGAAATTATTAGAATATGGGAAATATTATTGCATATGAGATTCCAGCTCATTTTGTTTTTTCAGTTCAACTTCCTGTGAACTTAAAACAGCTGCTTCTGGGAGGATCCAGATTTCAAGTCATGAACATATGAGGCTCAAATGAATAACATATTTCCCATTTTCTGAACATTATATAAAGGAAACTAAAACTTTTTAGCCACAGAGTCCACTAATACAGATATTCTTCAATTTACAACAGTTCGTTTAATGACTGTTTGAAGTTGTAGCATACTCATGGTCATTTTGATCAAAATTCAGCCGCTTGGCAACTGACTCATATTTATAACAGTTACAATATCCCAGGATCATGTGATCACCTTTCACAACTTTCTGATAAACAAAGTCAATGGGGACAGATTCACTTAGCAACCGTGTTACTAACTTAACAACTGTGGCAAGGAAGGTTGTAAAAGGGACAAACCTCACTTTACAAATGTTTTGCTTAGCAACAGAAATTTGGGGCTCAATTGTAGTTGTAAATTGAGGACTACCTGTATAGTGATCTCTAATTTCATGTCCTCCTGATATGTTTGTAATTTTTTTTGGTTGGAAAGCTGTTCTTGACATTCAACCCAAGTCTTCCCTGTAACTTAAAACTATTATTTCATATTATGATTATTATAATATTTCATATTATTTATTGGATGTTTCTGAAGAGATATTGCAGAGAAGACAGTTATCATTTCCTCTTTCTGTTATATTTTATAACAGTACTAAAGATTTTCAGCTTCCTTAGTCTCTCGTTACAAGACTGATTCTTAATCTTCAAGTTTGCATTTGGATGACTCACGTAGTCACTATTAATCCAGTTTTCTGGCTAAGGTGCATACAATTCAATTAGGGGGAAAAAAATCATCATCCAAGATTGTTTAGCTTACCTCTTCCTTCAAGTAGGCCTTTAATTCTAATACTTCTGTGGAAAGGATCCTAAGAAGTTTACTGTTTCATCTCATTTGTTACATTTTTATTTACAATTGTTTATATAGTTAAACCCCTTTGAAATGATTATTGACAGGTGACAAGTAAATAATTGCAGCTAATAATAAACTTACCTCATGAATTGGATTTGTATAAATATATACTAGGCTAGAAATAAGGTCGATTAGCTTGTGGTTCAATGTGTTAAGTGATCACAGCCAAGAATTGAGGTAAAACACACACACACACACACAAATGTGCACTTCGAAGTATTTCCAGCCATACATTTGATTCAAACACACATTTCAGTGCTGCTTGAAAAGCCACGGACACACACACACACACACACACACACACACACACAAACACTACTGGAAAGCAGTTCAGAAATTGAAAGTAAAAAATTGGGTTGTGGTGGAAATAATGCTTCACCCGCTATGTATTAAGCATTATAGACTCTACTGCGTTACACTAGATTGCCGCAACTACAACTCCCAGAATTCCCAGTCAGTCTGGAAAACAGAACCAACTTTATGAAATGTTATTCTATATTCTGTCAATTGTGACCCAAAGTCTTAGGTTTAGTGACGGTTCAGAAAAGGTGTTGTGTATACGCTTGCTTGCCTGCCTAGAGGAGACCCCGCCATTGACCGAAACCATTCTGGCCGAGATTTCGCCATTGAGAAGACTTAGGCTGAAAGTCGGTCGGATTCATTGAACTCCTCGCAGTTAAAAAAGCCGGCGAGGGAAAAGCGGCGCTTCCAGAAGGCAAGGGGAGAAAACCTTGTTCTCTAGGCAACTAGGAAGACTCGAGTCAAAACTCGCGATAATTACCCAACCACTCGAAATGATGTCAAGTAAAGAGCCTCCCGCCTGAGAATATACAGAACGGATGGGCGGGGAGCCAGAGACGGAACTACATTTCCCAGCGGCCTCTTGGAAAATAGCCTCCCGCTTTTTCCGAGCGCATTCGCGTTCCCTACGGCGCGGCGGTTGAACCTGGGCCGCTCTGGGAAGGCGGTCGCGATGGCTGGGTGCAATGTTAATGCGGCGTCTCCCCCAATCGAGTTGACTCCGCTTATCCGGAAACTTCGTAAGTGGTTGGTTGGTTGGTTTGTCCGCACCGATAGCCAGTGAACCTACTCATAAAAGCTGTTTTTCTGCTTTTGGATCTCAAAAAGTTGATAATGGGTTTGCTTCTGGGGTTGAAAAAAAGTAGCCCCGAATCACTGTTTAGCTGCGCACAAACTCCCAATCCAGGATTGTCAGGATGTGCAAACTCCAGTGGGAATCTGTTGGTTGCACGCAGAAAAGTAGCATATTCGGCTCCTATTTCTCTACTTTTGGTTTTGAGTTTGGTAGATTCTCAATACGACCCCTTCTCAAAGTTGCATATATTTTTATACGTATTGATTGATTGGTGACTGTATGCCATCCCCCATCGGCACACAGTCACCAACGACCACGCAAAATAGATAAGGGTCCTTCACAATCTTCTACACAAAGGGAATGCCAAAGAGGAAAAATGGATAAGAGTGTAAATGTCTTAACATTGTTGCAGCAGAACTGCACAAAATTGGCTAGAATGTAGTGAACGAAGATGGAGGGGGAAACTAAAAGGAATATTGACACCATCAGGAAATGGAAAAATTGCAGTGGCAAAAACAGTAGTCAAAGCTTTTAACAATAAAGAATATTATTCCTGATATTAAAAGAAGAGGAAATGCTTAGAAGAATAGAATATATGAGATCATGGTTGAAAGTTGAACAGTCACATGCCTTGATCTCCCTAAGAAAGTATCCTAAATTTTCAGTGTCATGGTTCAACAAAATCAATTCGCTAACTAATTTTATGCAAAGCAATACCTGCTGGTGAATATGTGAGTGGTACCACATATACAAGAGTAGATATGGCTTGATGGTTACATTGCTGGATTAGGAGTCGGAAGACACAGACTCCAATCCATCCATAGCTGCAGAAGCTCATTGGGTAATTTTGGACCAATCAGTCTCTCTCAGCCCTAGATTAGGAAGTTAAAAACATCTGCCTATCACCTGCACTGTGCTAAGTTATGGTCTGTAATGTTCAATGAAGAAATATTTTATTCTGCAGCGGATTGTTTGCAGTTTATAAAATGTAAGTGTGTGTGTGTGTGTATATGTAAAAAAGTAACTTTCTTTTGCAATGTTTCCCTTTTTAAAAAATATTTAACAGGTCATGAGCTGTCTGAAATAAGAGAAAGAGCGCTTAAGAACATTTTATCTAAATTAAATCATAATTTGATTACATATGACGATTTGGTGCAAGAAAAGCTACTATTTGTCAGCCTTTTAGAATGGTTTAACTTTCCTGTAGTACCAATGAAGGAAGAAGTTTTGAACTTAATGACCAACTTGTTAAAGGTATTGTTGTCTGTATTCCTTTTTTTTTCTGAAAGAGCACTAGAAGTAGTTAACCACTAAGGTCTATATTTACGTTTTTTAAAAAATCATAGATTACTCAATTTAATTTAAGCATTCTTTTGCAGCAAAATGCTTAAAATATACACTTTGGTACATTTTAAAATTTTGCCAATAGAGGTCATCCTCGATTAACAATGGCAATTGGGTCTGCAATTTCCATCACTAAGAAATATGCTCACAAAGTACTGCAGTACTGCATTGGTCAGTGACAGTACAGGTAGTCCTCGACTTATGACCACAATTGCGCCCCAGATTTCTGTGGCTAAGCGAAACATTTGTTCAATGAGTTTGGCCCCATTTTACGACCTTGCTTGCCACAGTTGTTGAGTGAATTGTTGTAGTTGTTAAGTGAATCTGGCTTCTCCATTTGAGTTTGTTTGTCTTAAGGTTACAAAAGGTGATGATGTAACTCCGGGTCCTGGCAACTGTCATAAATATGAATCAGTTGTCAAGCATCTGAATTTTGATCACGTTACCATGGGGATGCTGCCATGACCCTAAATGTGAAAAATGATCCTAAGTCACATTTTTTTAGTGCCCTTGTAACTTTGAACAGTCACTAAATGAACTGTTCTAAATCGAGGATTACCTGTAGTCCTGGCATTCCCTCTTGCCGTCGTTAAGTAAGAATCATGTGTCGTTAATCAAGTCCCAGGCCGCTTCCAAGCAGTCTGTCTATTAGGAAAGTGGGGGCTGCTGTGTGTGAGAAGATTTATGGTTGCTGAGGAGGGGAGAAGTTTTCATGGGTTGCCCATGAGACATGGCCTGAACGCAACAGAGCTGGGGTTAGCCGCTTCTGGGTGAGAAATTGTGCGAGCAACTTATTTGGAGCAACTTGTGACCTTCCTTATTGACTTATGGGAAGCCGGCAGGAAAAGTTGCAAAGGCAGTCATGTGACTGCAAGATTTTGCAACTATAGTAACTGTGATCCAATTGCCTAACTCACAGCTTGTGATCGCGTGACTGGGGATGCTAGGACAGCCAAAACTTCGAGAACCAGTCATAAGTAACCCTCATTTAGATCCCTTGTAACTTCAAATGGTGCTGAACGAATGGTTGTTAAATAAACAGCATATTCCAAATATGTCTATCAATAAAGCATTGAGAAGTAATATTCTAGATTACTTTATGAATGTGTTCATTTGTAAAGCTTTCATTGATTCAAAATTCTGCACTATACAGAGGAAAAAATGCTGCTATGATACTTATACGTTGTGCTATATGGTACACATAGTGAATGTAGTATATCAGGGGTGAAATTCAACCGTTTCCTACCGGATTGCGCGATATGGTAGGGCCGACTGCGCAAAGCCCCCCCTACTGGATGTTATTACGCCCCTTTTTTGCAATGATTTTCAGCCTCTGCGCATGCACAGATGGTGGCATGCACATATTTGCGAACTGGTAGGAAAGGTAAGCGAATTTCACCCTTATACTATATGTAATGTAAATCATTGTGCTTGTGTGTCACTATTGTATAAATATAGAGATAAGTATTAAAATATAATAACAAGGGGGCAAATACTACATGAGACAGTCCAAATATGATACCAAGTCCCAGATTCTATATGTGCAACCAGGTTTTTGTTATTGTTGTTTGGCTTTGTTTTCTTTCTTTTTTTAAAAGGTTGCTTTAATTAAAGACCTTGTTTAATTCAGGAGAGTTTAGTAATTTTTCTGATAATTTTAAATTCAATATTGCATTTGTAATTTTAGCGTCCTTTTGTTGTGGAACAATTGGTTGGGATTGGGGCAGTAGAGTTCTTCACTCAGCTTCGTCCCAATGTGGATTCTAGTCTTCAAGCAGTGATTGATGGGATTCTAGATGGTCTGTTTGTGTTACCTTCAGACGTTATCTTGGATTATCACACAAAGCTCTCTGAAGCTGGACCAGAAGCTAATCCAGGTAATTTATTTATTAGGAGTCATTGGTGTTCTCTGACCTTGCTTATTTTCTTGCAGACGTTTCATTACCCTAACTAGGTAATATCATCAGTGCTAGTAAAGAATGGGGTTTGCTGTCAGTTTATATTCTGTGTCTTGCCTATCATATTTGGGTGGGGGTGGTTTTAGAGATTCTTTGGTTGGGCTGTTTGCTGATGGCTCTTTGGCAGTTTCTTGATTGGGATATTGCTTACTTGATTGATCTTTTTGTTCTCTTTTGGGCTGGTTGATTGTCTCTTTTCCATAGTCTGTAGATGTTATTATTGTCTATGTGTCTATTGATGGCTAATTTGTCAGAGTGCCATGCTTCTAGAAATTCCCTGGCATTTATTTATTTTATTTTATTTATTATTCACAGCATGTTATTAGCAAAGTTTATTGAATCTAATGCTGTTTGTGTTCATCCCTGTTAATCCTTTAAGTACAAGTAGTCTTCAATTTACAACCATTTGTATGAAGACAGTTCAACATTATGAGACCGAAGAAAGTGACTTACAAACAGTCCTCACACTTGCAACAGCTGCAGTATATCCACAGTCACATGATCAAAATTTGGGCTCTTGGCAACCAGCTTATATTTACGACAGCCCCAGCATCCTGGGGTCATGTGATTGCTGTTTGCAACCTTCCCAGCTTCCTGTCAGATTCAAATAACCAGGAGCATTTGTTGAGTTCAAAGCACAGAAAAGTAATGGCTGTGTGATTCACTTAACACCTGCAGTGATTTGCTTAACCAGGGCAAAAAGTGTTGCAAAATTCGTTGTGATTCACTTAACAACCATCTTTCTCAGCAGGAGAAATTCTCATCCCAGTTGTGGTTGTAGGTCGAGATCTACTTGTAATTCCAAGAAGAAAAACAAATCTGACAATGTAAAACATTCTTGATAAAGAATGGAGATCTGGGCTAAAACAATAACAAAAAAAGAGGAAATGCTGATCTATACTATTGTTTTATGTCTTGTTAAGTAATTCTCAAAGAACCTCATGCTGGATATTTTCATCAAGAGAAAAATCATTCACAAGAGTCAGAAACGCCACCCAAACAGCCAACTGGTAGGTAATTGCGATATTTATTTGAACATTTTCTCTCAGTAATTTATCGTTGATCAACACAGAAATCACAGATAATAAATAACATTTACAGAGTGGATGTGCATACAATTGGTTTAGCCACTAAGCATGTTTTGTCACAATTTTTAACTATTTCTGGCACTAACCACCTAATAAATGTATGCAATATTTCTCTATCCATCCAGGAATCTTAGCTAACAGAAGCTGTTTCTAATTATAGCTCTGTTCTATAAGTATTAGGACAGCAGATGAGCTATTGATTCAGCTTCATCAGCACCAAATAGGTACATGTGATCCAAGTATAATATATATATTGGACACTGCTGCTCAGGGTCAAGAGTAAGTATATTAAAATGTGCACACGTGAAAACTGTTCTCTGAATTACTCAATTTAGATTGATAAGCTATTTAACTGCAGCAAAGATCTCTCTGGAAGCGCTAGTCTAAATCAGGCACTGTACTCCTAGTAATTGGAATGTTATCAACTGTTATTTGCTGGTTAAAGGTTTTCTCAACTTTAGGATATCCCAATCACATCACAAAATTCAGGGCAATTGTAGTAGCTTGTGACTTGTCTTCTACTATTTTGCTGCCAACTAGACCAATAGTTTATTTTATGTATCAAAGGCCAAAACAAGAGGGAGAAAAGTAATTTGAACCAGAATTTTTAAAAATACTGTAAGGTCAGGCTCTCACCTGAATTGTATATCATCTTGTTTTCATCTTGTTATAAAGCTGCATTTAAGGGCAAATTAGATACCGTGCTTAATAATGCCTTAAAATTATTATATGTACATTATTTGGAGCCACATAGTAGTTGAGTCATCTGCCTGAAATATGTTAAAAGCTAAGAAAATAATGGCCTTCCACCATGTGAAATAATTTAAGAATGATTAATATGTTCTCTCAGTCCAATTGATCATATATTCTAAATATAGGTAGTCCTTGACTTGTGACCATTCATTTAAGGACAGTTCACAAGTATGATGGCCTATAAAAGATGACTTATGGCTTGTACTTGCACCTATGACCATCAAGCCATTCCATGATCTAGTGATTGAAATTGGATGCTTGGTAACTAGCTCTCATTTAGGACTGGTTGCAGTGTCCTGTAGTCACATGATCTCTGTTTGCTACCTTTTTTTGGAGTATTTCCAGCAAAAGACATCTATTGGGAAAGCTGGATTTGTTTAATGGCTGTGTGATTTTGTTAAAGCAGGGGTGTCAAACTCACATTGTCGCCATGGCGTCACATGACGTATCAGGACTTTCTTCCCCTTCACTAAACTGGATGTGCCAGTGTGTGACGCATCCAGCCCGCAGGCCATGAATTTGACAATTCAAATTGGGTTAAAGTTTATGGTGAATTGCTTAAACCATTATACAAACTGTCATAAAACTGGTTCTGACTCAACTTACGATCGGAACAACTTAAGACAGAAATTCTGGTCCCAATTGTAGTTGTAAATTGAAGACAACTTCTATACCCCCAGGGTATATTAAACATCCATTCATTGTTCAGCAGATAGATTCTTTTAGCAAAAAACTTTGTTTTTGTTTTATATTAATTAATTTGCAGTTTTTATTCTGAGCAATACAGAACAAGGTTCTCTAAGCTTCTTAACTCCATTGGAGAGGTAAGAAGAAATGCTGCATTCTCAGCATATAAAAGAATCAATATATGAGTTTCTGCTTTGAGAAGAAGTAGATATTAACGATCAGACTGAACCTTTTAAACACGACAAGCAGTGATAAGTTTACTTAATTTTCTTTTAGTTTATTGGTAACACTGGGCTTCGATATTCCTTTTTTCTTTGTTTTGGGTTTTGTGTGTTCTGTTGTTATGGCAGTGAGATATATGACACGGTGGATTGAATGTTTTGATGCAGTTAGAATTTTTATGAAAATGATAAATACTTTTGAAATTAAGCTTTGCTTAAAAAATTGGGATGTTTGGATAAAATTAAACTTTATGTAAAAAGAGAGATTACTGTAATTGTTGATTAAGCAGTGTAAAATAGAATTAAAGAAATGGGGAACCTGAGGACAAAGATATTTCAATGTTGTTACTTTACTACCCAGTAAAGCAGTAAACTGAGTATGAAAAGATAGTGACATGAACAAAAAGGGGAAAATGAAAAAAACTAGACCTTATGTTGGGAAGGAACAGAGATAACTGAATCATTAAGAGAGGAATTAAATCCAAGAATGGGAAAAAGCCTGAGAACAAAATCAAAATAGTTCCAGATTGATTTTATTTGGTGCAAAATAGAGCAGAGAGTAACTCTGTCAGGTCCTGGAGATTCTATTCTTCTAGCCTATCACAATGAAGAGCATTGTTGGAATCCTGGCTGTGCCTCTTTCCTAACTTTGCCTGGCTCGAAAGCTGAAAACAGAAGAGCATTGAATCATGTGGACATTGAGGTAGCTTCTAAATAAACAAATAAATATTGAACTATGAAGTGTGAGGGTTGAGCTATCATATACAGTATGTCAACAATCACCAGCCATCCAGCTTCAAAGCCAAAAGTTCAATTCAAAAAGTCTGTTAAACTATGGGAAGAAAAGGAAAAAGAAGTTGCAGAATTAATCTAAATGATATATAAATGGAAGAGGCGTGGGGGTGCGGTGGTTAGAATGAAGTATTTCAGGCTAACTCTGCCCACTGCCAGGAATTCAATCCTGAGGGGCTCAAGGTTGACTCAGCTTTCCATCCTTTCGAGGTCAGTAAAATGAGGACCCAGATTGTTGGGGGCAATATGCTGACTCTGCAAACCACTTAGAGAGGGCTATAAAACACTGTGAAGCATTATATAAGTCTTAAGCGCTATTTCTATAAGAGGGCAATTAATTGTTTTGTGGATTCCCCTTAGTAAGCAAGAAAAAGTTTTATCTAGCCATGCTATGTTAAATATTTGAGTTGAGGTTGAGCCATACTGAGTTGAGTTTCTCAGAATTTATGCAAATAGCATAAGCCATCCATTCGTAGGTTTCCAGTGTATTTTTCATTCCTGTATTAAAAAGCTGTTCTGTAGCAAATTAAGTAATAAATATTTAAAATCTAACTTCAAATTCAATTTCAAATTATGTGATTTTTGATGTAGAATTTTGAAATTGAGCATTAGCAGTACTAGATTATTTTTTTATTTTAAAAATATAGCTAAGTAGGGTGGTATAAACACTTTTGGGTAAACACTGTCTGTAAGGAAAGAACTTAAGAATTTACATATGCAGGAATTCTTTGGGTTTTTTTCCCTTCTTCCAGTGAAACATGTAGTGAAATGTCTGAAGTTTTCTACATTTCCTTGGTTATCCCTGACCACCACAGATAGACATGTTCTTTCATCAAGTGAAAGGTAATATAAAATTAACACTATAATTTATCTCAGAATAATAAGTACGGTACATTTTGCCTCAGCTTATGAATGATTTTGAAGAGTGCAACTTTAGCAAAACTATGACAAAATCAACTAATAGCTTAATTGGACAAAAGTTCACACCACAATTGGTTTTTGTATTCTTCCCAATTCTGAGTCTCTAATTGATGATCTTGCTGAAGCTACATTTTCCCAACTTGGCTTGATTTCATTGGCAAAACATTAATCTCCTTAATGGTAAGCTCCCATTGATTAACCTTACAGTATGCATTTAAAAGGCTGTGGTGTACTGAAATAAATGGGGCTTAAAAAGGTCCTAGATTTGCCTGAATTGTGCTTAGTAGCAGCTACCTGTATTGTAATGTTAGCTACAGTCTATAAAAGCATACACAGTATATATTGTTTATACAAACAATACAGTACTGGAAAGCCTCAAGACATGGAAATTAGCTCTCACAGATCACCAAGGAGTGTTAAGTTACACTATAGGTGGTAAGAAAACTTGTTAAGGAAAAAGAAACAAGGCAATATTTGAAGGTTCCCAGCGGCTAGGAATTTGATAACTTTGTATTGGATTAGAACTGTACTAAAAACAACAGCAGAATAAACATGCTAGTAGCTATGCAAGTCAGCGCAGGGGCTTCACATTTTCTGCATAATATCCTAGACTCATTTCTAGAAAAACTCATGAGTAGCAAAAGGCAGAGATACCATGTGATAAAGCGATGATTGCTGAATGCTCCATGGGATACTGAGACAAAACTCTATTCTCAAGCTATGTTGTATGTCTCAATATTTAAACTGCTGGGCTAAACTATTTATGTTGTTGGTGTATTATCCAATCCAAAACTGAATTAATGAGAAAGATTTAAGTAAGTTTACAAAGCAAATGCCTAACGTCCTCGTTTACATGTATTTTTCAGTTCACTGAGAAGCAAAAGCTCCAAGTTAATTTGGAATACTTGTGAGCTTCTGCGAGATGTTATCATGCAAGACTTTCCTGCTGAAATCTTTTTACAGAGGCCAAAGATTGTTCAGGTTAGAACACTTTCATTTAATTAAAATATTTCATTGCTTCCTTTGGATAAATTAATATTTGGAAACCTTGAAGTTGTCAGGATCACTGGTTTGAAATACATCAATGCAGCAAGGCATTTTTCTACGCTGAAGCCAATGTATTCAAAAGTGAATGTTTCACTCTTACTAACTACAGAGGTAGATCTTAGATTTCCCTAATGATGCTTTCTATGAGAAGGATTTTGCATTTGCAAAATCACCATCAGTTGATTGCAAAAGGCAGTGCTACTTAGAAAAAGCTTGCATCCTGTAACAATATCTTTAACACCATCAAACATCATGTGTTTATCCCAGATCCTTGGGAAAGACTTGATAGGTGGATAAAAATGCTAAATTCAAGTCTAAACATCTGGCTGAGTAATATTGATTGGCATTGTTTTGGTTTCACTGGACTATAGGTCCCCACCACCACCAAAAAAAAAGTTTCGCATCCTGAAAAAGTTGGTTATTGGCTATGATAAGCCCTTTCAAACTGAACAACAAAGATAGTTTCAGAATGACTATATCACACAGGAATCTTGAGAAATATGAAATTAACTTTTAATAATTACTATGCATAATGTGTCTAACATGCTGCGTGAGTTCAACAAGGTTTTGCTGCTGATTTTCAGTATCTGATGTATCTCACTGCAGTTTCCAACAATAGGCAGCATTGATGGATTCCAGTTGCCCATTCTTCCGTTGTAGCAATGTCCTGGTGAAAGCTTTCACAATTTTCACCAATGACTGCACCTAGATTTTCAGAAAAGAAGTCCGTATATGAATGCAGAAGATGAATCTTCAGTGACATGTTGCACTTCATGGTCTTGTATGCTGTAAGAAATTTGTCAACCAGCTGAATGTATTTTGGTACACTGTAGTTGCCAAAAAAATTCTCAACAGCATCCTTGAATGCTTTCCATACATCTCTGAACCATCTTAAGTCTTTGAATTGGAAATGGAAAGTAGTGGCTGTCGTCTTATGCCTGACAAATCTGACATTTGATCATATAAGTAATATGGGGAACAAAGGTAATGTTTGCCTGATACATGCCTGAGATTCATCTAAAATAAGAATTGCTTTGATTATATGGATATGATTCCATTTAATATATAGCCTATAATTCAGTGTATTTATATAAAACTCCAGGGATAGATGTTTATACTCGCATAGAAAATTGCAATCCCTAAGGGTGTTTACAAGAGAATTTACTTCCTGAACAAAATAAAAATCCTCCTCCTGGAATATGGTTTCAGAAAAATAAATGTTTTATAGTCAGTTCTTTATATCATGGACGAAGACCAAAATGCAAATGTTTTATATTGAAATAATCTATCGAAAAGTACAACTATAGAAGTCCTGAAATGATTGTACCGCAAAAATTCCATGGCCTCGTGTTCGTCTCTGATTTGCAATACTTTGGCAAGAAATATTTAGGAAAGAAGCATCAGCATACATATTTAGGGTACACTGAATATATTAACTAGGCAGACGTATATTTTAAAAGTATTTTGCTGAAGTCAACAAAATGTACTTGTGTTTATTTTAGAGTCTTCTAAGTCTAACAACACTGGGCCTTTCAAAAGATGGACAACACCATTTGGCATTGCAGGCTGTCTTATGTCTAGAGCAACTATGTGTTTTCTTAAGGAACAGACTGAACTTTCATAGAGATCCAAGTTTTGTCTCAAGTGATACAGGTTTGCATATAGTTCATCAGGATAACCCGAGTCTGTTTTATTCACCATTAACTTAATGATTTCTTCCCCCTCTCCCTGTTTTAAGTAAGATGTAGAAGTGTATTGCTCAAATGGCTTTTACTATGGGATGTAAAAAAAAAAAGTAGTGGAGAAGAGTGTGAGGATTCAAACTCAATTTACTTCCTGCGGCTACAGAGTCTGTTCTATCTAAAAATGCTAATAAGAAAATGTAATGGTGGGTTGTAACAGTTAAAATAGTGAAATAAAAATAGCAGTGTTGGAAAGTAATCATTTCAAGCCGTTAATAAAGGAATTATAAATATTATTTATCTTCAGGATACCATGTATTATCCAGTGAAACCTGGATCTGACTTTATTGTAGCATTTTTCAGGATTTCCCTCACAAATGACAGAGTGACAAGTGATTCTGGATATGTTGGCTGTACAGGTAGTCCTCAATTTACAACCAGAGTTGAGATAGTTGCTACATGAGTTTTGCCCCATTTTACGACCTTTCTTGCCACAGTTGTTAAATGAATCACCACAGTTGTTAAGTTAGTAATAGGGTCATTGAATAAATCCGGTTACCCCATTGACTTTGTTTGTCAGAAGATCACAGAAAAGGATCATATGACCCCAGGACATTGCAGCTATCATAAATATGGATCCTACTCTGAGTCTACTTGTATACTGTGAGAATATTCAATCCGATGAATGAAGTGTTGCTAAACTTAAAATGCCTCTTTGTGGATTAGCTTTCAGACTATTGTGAAGTCCCAGTAAAATAATTTCACAGAAGGGAGCAAGGAGTAATAAGTGTAAAACCAGCTAAGAGATGCCAGAACCTCAAGAGTAAGCTAACCAAGCTTCAGGAGCTGCTGAACATTTAATTGTCCTTCATGATCTATATGGTGAAGACCATCTTAGCTTCCTGATTGAACTTGAAGGTCTGGAAGTTTTCAAAAAGAGACTGAACAACCATTTGTCTGAAATGATGGAGGGTCTCCTGCTCAAGCAGGGGATTGGACCAGAAGACCTCCAAGATCCCTTCCAACTCTATTATTCTATGTTCTATGAGTCAGTTGCCAAGTGTCTGAATTTTGATTGAATGACCATGAGGGATGCTGCAATGGTCATAAGTCACTTTCTTCAGTGCCATTGTAACTTTAAGCAATCACTAACTGAACTGTTGTAAATTGAGGACTACCTGCAGCTATTCTCCACACATAGGAACAGTCTATAGCTGTGATAGCGAATCTATGGCACACATGCCAGAGGTGCCACGCAGCACCCTCTCTGATGGCACACGAGCCATCGCCCCAGTTCAGCTCCGCTGCGCACGCGCTTGTGCCTCCCACCAGCCAGCTGGTCTTTAGGTCTCTACTGTGCATGCACAGGAGGTGGTGGGCATGCGGGGAGGCCCCATGTATGCATACGTGGGGTGGCCGGGGGACTGTGCATGCATGCGCAGGGGTGGGGCAGATGCAGGGGGCAGGGTGGATTCAGGGGACCATGCATGCATGTGTAGGAGGCCAGGGTGCATGCGTGGGGCTGCCCATGCCATGCATTTGGGGGGTTCAGGCTCTCACGTGTGCACACGCTTTGGGCACTCAGTCCTGAAAAGGCTAGCCATCACTGGTCTATAGCTATTGCAACAAGGACTTTATTTGAAGCTCCTTAGCTAATCCCATAGATCACACCATCGATTTCTCATTGTGTTTTATCAGTTGGGGCCCTGCTTAGGTATGCATTAATGCATTTGAGCACAGCCCGAAGGCAGGGCTCATGGCTTCCACTGAATATTTTTTTTCTTATGCAGCAAGAAATAGATTTTTCCTTTTAAACTAACTATAAAAGTATGTGTTAGTGATATGACAGAGGCTATATCTACATATCTATGTGTGTTATGAAAGGTACCATTTCCCAGAATTCGTCGATGTCATATTGCCAAGATGCCCGAAGATTTCCTCATTCGCAGAATCCATCTCCTGGAAGCAGCAGCCCTCGACCTTCTGTAATAGGACGTATAGGTCAGCGTCCAAGGGGTGATGGTCAGGATTGGGATGCAGAATCTTCCAAGTAAGAAGACAGCTGGGAATATAATGATTATTACAAAGGGAATACGTTCCTCCTGCTCCTCCTCCCCCTTCCCCCTCCTCCTCCGGCTTTGCATTATTTCATTATTTATTTTTAATCCTTCAATAATAGTTTAAATGAAATGATGTATAAACTAAAAATATAAACTTTGTCCTTATTCTTATTTGTATCAATTATATTGGTCGAACAACTCAGTAAATAGTTGAACAACACCGTGAAACAGAACATACCTGTAAGTCAGGAGTAATTAAAATGTCCTTCTGCTGCCATTGGGTTAAGCTAGAATTCATGAATGAAGGCAAACATACATGTCCCAGGATAATGTTGCAGGATCCAATCTTGGTTGGTCACCGAGACCAGAGGTTTAGCCTTCTGAGCTTTCAGACCCATACTGGAGCCCATCCCCAGGGAACGTCTCTCTCACCAGAATGCTCAGAAGACTAAACCTCTGTTTCTAGTTACCAACCAGATTATAAATTAAGATTATTTGTAATGGTATAAGTAATAAGATATGATACGATACGATACGGTACGGTACGGTACGGTACGGTACGGTACGGTACGGTACGGTACGATACAATACAATACAATACAATACAATACAATACAATGCAATGCAAGTATTTCAGTGTTGCTATTCCAGAAAATAATCAAAAATTGCACAAAATACAATTCTATTTTATTAATATTTCATAAAAGGTATTCTCTTGTATGCAGTTATACCCTTTTCCAGATTTTTTTATCATTGCATCTACAAACACACAGTGAGTTCCCATCCTTGACCACATAGGTACTATAAACAACTTGGATATACATTGGAGCAAAATGTAGGATGAGTTATGTAAAAGTTTAATGGTGGAAGATGTAGATTATAGATATGTGCCCAATGAGTGATGATCTTGGCTATGAAGCCCTAATTGGATTGAGGAAACATAAAAGTCTTTGAAGTTGCAGTTATCTTGAGAAGTTTTATAGCCCAAAACCAAAAAAAGGTTTGTTGGTCGGAAGAGGGGAATAAGATTGTCCTATGGCAACATCCTAAATATGGAATTATCTTGCCAGAGAGGCTAAATTAGCTCCAATACTAATATAATTTTATGCAGGCAGAAATAAGGCTTTTGATTCTTGCCTTCAGTGGCGCTCAATTCTAACCTCCATTTTCTTTGACTTGTTAAGGTCTGTTTTCAATTCTGTTTGATATATCTGATTTTTAGGAGACTTGATAGTATTATAAGCAACCTATAAAGTTCTTGTTGACAAAATATTTGTTTTATCCACAGGGGAAGGAACTTGGGTGGAATTACACTAGATCCGTCAATTGTAGTTTGAGTAGAAGAATTTTGTTTAGGCCAGTTTTCTCATTCAGCCTGATTATTGGTTATTTTTATAATATAGTGCTGGCTATAGAAACATAGTGCCTTTTTTTACATACATCATTGTTTTGTTTTTTCATAGTGGAAGCAGTGCTCATGGTAATGTAACTTCTGGATTATCTAATCCATCACCTTTGGATATGGGTCATGTTGACCTGCCAGAACTGGAAAATGTGGACACTTTGGAGCTACAGTTTCAACAATTTAGTCTTCCTCAGTTCTGTGTAGCCATTTTGGAACATGCGGTGCCTCTTCTTAAAACAGGTAGCGTTTATTTTTAAAGGAATTTTTGCTTACAGTTATACATTCTTTATCTCCGACCATTCTTTTTCTACCACACATAGAATAGGCCTGACATGGCAATCTGAATCACTTATGAATCTAAGCACCCCCATTTGCATTCTTCCTATCTGTCTAATGGTCAGTGTGAAAACTGTAGTGTTTTAGAAAATTTAACACTTGTGTTTGAGGCTCTGCCTTATATTCAGCTTATTTCCTTTTAGTTTATGATTCTTTCTGCGCAAAGGGAAGCTCAAAAGCAAGATAGAATAGTAACAGCTTTATTGTCTGTTTCAAACTTCTGTTTATAAAGGTGAACGGTTCGCCCAATATGATTTTATGGCATCTTTCCTTCAAGTTGATTAGGACATTTTGCATGGTTCTTCCTTCCCTCCATTTCTTTCCTTGTAGCAACCAAATGAACTACGTCAGTTTGACAGATAGTTTATAAAGCTGCTTGAGGTTACTGTTTTATTTTAACATCGAGCTGTCCAGTTTTACTGTCTTTTACCATTTTACTTTAAGATTAAAAGAAGATATTTTGAAAAATGAGGTGGGAGAGATAGGAGAACTGTTGGAGGGAATGGACTGGAAGATCATGTGGGATTTAATGGCTCCATTTTCTTGAGGCATTGCAGGAAAAAAATGCCCTCTTTATGACATGTAATTTGTAACTAGCTGATTGATAAAGTGGTAGCTGTTTATAATGTATTTTCATGTAGAGAGAAGAACTGAAGGAAGTAGAAGACTTGGTCAGAAGAATTTTGATTCTGTTTTCAGCAGGAAGGGACTATCTCAAAAACTGAGAAACTTCAGAAGTTCCAGAACTGAGCAGTAAGGTTGAGGCAATGGTGTGATGCCATGTTTTTGTAGTTCTAATGCCACTTTGTTTCTGAAGCTAATTTGAAGAGTTGTTGCTGATACCTAAAAGTGTTCCCAAGTATTCAATATCTGAAGTGCAGTCTTCTTTCTGAATAACACTTCCTGAATTGCCTCTGAAGCTTTATTCTGGCTGCACTCACAAAAGGAAATTAGACAGAGTGTGAGCAGTTTATAGTGTTGGATACTATTTATGGAATGCTTTGACCATATAACGTCAGACTAAATTTTGATGGCTTGATTTCGAAATGTAGAATGCCTAATTGTGTTTGAATGGAAGGTTTTATATACACCCTTTTTCTTCTGTTATTTACTGATTTATGCTACTTTTTATTTCTCCTTTTACTTCTTATAATGGCATGGTACCCTGTACTGAAAGCCTTTGTCATACAGGTCGCCCTCATTTAACATCTATTCATTCAACAATAATTCAAAAGTTATGGCGCTGACAAAAATTGACTTGTGACTGGTTCTTCCACTTACGACTGTCGCAGCGCCCCTGTGGTCACATGAAAAAAAATCGAGCCAGCTCTCATTTATGGCTACCCCCCACCTGCTGACCTTTGTCATCTTCATGTACCTTCCCTCTCCTGGGGGCTCACCATCCTGGTCTTGCCCGAAGAAGTGCTTTCTTACTGCATTGCTTAGTGATAAAAATTCCAGTTCCACTTACTGTTGTTAACTGAGGACTACTTGTAGTAGTATTGTATAACAGTGTTTCATTTAGAAAATATTAAACTTCTAAACTGTCTCTGGCAAGAAGAAATGTTTAAGTCTTTTAAGGTACTGCTGGAAATTTAGCATAGTGCAGTTTCATCTGAGCAACCAGCACCACAATGCAAGGAAGGGAAGTCTGCAGTGTTCCTTATTTTAATACTTTTTTATTTAAGAAATCCTTACTAATTAACATATTGCATTATTCAGCAGGAAGGAACATTACTGCTGCAATCTTTCTCTGTTTATCAATTCTCAGGTAGTAGGAGAATAACCATACAAGTGTTGGAATTGGTTGCCGAAGACCTGCTACTTATTGTTGATGCGGTGTCTGAAGATGTTTGGGAAGACAAGAGTCTCTTCGGTCTAGAATTTGTGAGAATTTTAAATTCTTCTCTTTTAACCAGAATAATTTGCTTATTTATATGTTTGCTAATTATATTTATGCACCACCATAATCAAGGACCAATTCCGTACAGGGATTGTTACCCTATTTCCCCTAAACTAAGACATTCCCTGATGATAAGCCCAATCGGGATTTTGAGTGCATGCACTAAAATACCCCCCTGAAAATAAACCCTCCCCAAAAATATTAAAATGAATGTTCAGCCAATTCCTGCTATTTCCTCTGGTTTCCTCCACGCGCTCCAAAATAATAAGACCTCCTCAAAAATAAGGCCAAGTGCTTATTTCGGGGTTCAAAAAGACAGGATCTTATTTTCGGGGAAACACAGTAGCTTATCTTAAATGTCTCATCTTTTTATCTTTAAGATATCTTTAAAATAAAGTAGATGTAATCTATTTTATCTCTGTTTTAAGCCTACCATTACGATGAAGGGTTTACAAACAATAATAATTTTTTAAAAACTGAATGACACATTCTGTATTCATCTTTTTTAAAATCCAGTCATGAGTAAAAGTAAAATTGCATAAAAAGTCATTGAGGGAGTTAAGAGTGATCTTTCTCTTCCCATTGCGTGGTCTTCTCCTTATTTAAAGTCCTTTTCAATTTCTTCAGACTGCCTTGCTTTTTTTTTCTTTTCACTAGAGCAGTCTGCTGCTTTCTCTTTTTAAGAGTAGGAATATGCAAATGATGTTGTGACAAGCTTGATTTTTTTTCTCTAGTTATCTAAAAAAGTTCTTGAAACAAAGTAGCAAAGAACAAAAGAACATTCTTAAAGGAGAACATCATAAACTAATGCATGCTATGCTAACATAGGGCTGTTCATTAGTGAAGAAGTCCTCCGCAATTGCGCTGACATGGTATTTTTAAAAAATAGGCTGGGACATTCTTTCTTTGTAGATTTGTAATGATTAAAAAAAAATCAATTGTTCACAAATCTATTTTGGCGTGAAGTCAAAATAGAGGTAGGAGAAATACATTTTTGTGACTTTTATTTTGGTTAGCCAGCATAAATGCTATTCGTTGATGGGAATATGAGATAGACATTAAATAACTAAATTAAACAATGAATAAATTCTCCAGGGAGGCTTTATCTTCAAACAGTTCCTGCATTAGCAAGTGACTGAATTCCTGGCTTCTGTTGGGGGTATTGATTTGCAACTTTTTTTTGTTTCATCTACAGAAAGAAAAACTGATTGGAATTCTAGATTCATTAGGTGAAATCATTACCTATCATAAAAGTAACACCAGCTCAGAAAAACCTGAGCTTGCAGTAGTGCATCACAGGATGGCATTTGTTAGTGTTTCGCTTTTCACAGTTCGACTCCTGCAAGTATTGCTACCTGTAGAGAAGGTGAGATGTGCCCATTTCTATACATCTTCAAGATTACATTGGGAAAAATGCTTAAGATAGCATGCATTTAAATGGTAATATTTCAAATTGGTCAGCCCTAGAGGAGATCAACCCTGACTGCTCTTTAGAAGGCCAGATCCTGAAGATGAAACTCAAATACATTGGCCATCTAATGAGAAGGAAGGACTCACTGGAAAAGAGCCTAATACTGGCAAAGATTGAGGACAAAAGAAGAAGGGGATGCCAGAGAATGAGGTGGCTGGATGGAGTCACTGAAGCAGTCGGTGTGAACGTAAATGGACTTCAGAGGATGGTAGAGGACAGGAAGGCCTGGAGGAATGTTGTCCATGGGGTCGCGATTAACAACAACAAATTTCAATTAGACAAAGATAAAGGGAAATACAGTACAGAACTCTTAGAAACAAAAAGAGCCCTCTTTCTTATGTAAAGGTTTTTCCCTATTTCTCTCAAGCTCATCTCCCTGACTCTCTACGATATCAAACAACCTATAGCATCTAATACATTACTAGAAGTAGTTGATGTTCTGTCTAGTTTTGAAACATGTCATCAATATCTGGTCTTCATTGTTTTGCTTTCATCATGCTAAGCAGTTGCTTTGACTTGGTGTTCTAATTTCGTACTCCTTATAGTGATGTTTTCAATTGCAGTTGTCAAAGGCAAGCCACTTGATGTTGCTGTTCATGCAGAATAGATTTCTGGTCTGAGTTACAGAGCTTGTATTGGTGATGTTGTGCAATAAATAAGAGGAAGGTATTGCAAAACAGCATTTTAAAGGGACAAGTATAAAAATGACAAATGTATTGTCTGCCCCCTAGTGGCTGGATAGCAACTTTACATCTTAAATGATCGCTACTCATCTTGAGATTTTTCTGATCATCGTTAATTCTGTTGTGTCTGAGAAGGCGTGGAGCTTATTCTTGTCTCTGATTTCAGTTAGAAATCGGTACAGATAGTCCTTGACATGCAACCATTCGTTTAGCAACTATTCAAAGTTAAAGTAGCACTTTAAAATGGGTTAGGATTTTCAACCAGTCCTTGCACTTATGACTGTTAAAACATCTTCACGGTCTCTTGGGTGCTTGGAAAACGGCATATATTTATGATGGTTGCAGGGTCCCAGGGTCATATGATTGCCATTTGCGACCTTCCCAGCTGGCTTTCAACCAGCAAAGTCAATGGGGAAGCTGGATTCATTTAACAACCATGATTCACTTAAGAACTGCAGTGATTCACTTAACAATTGTAGCACAAAAGGTCATAAAGCCAGGTGCAATGTCCTTACTTAGCAATGCAAGTTTTTGTCCCAATTGTGGTAAAAAATCAAGAACTACCTATAATGTTAAAAAACATTGCTGGTCACGTGTAATTTTACTGCTATGTATTCCTGCTTAAAAATTTTGCTTTGCTGCATTGCGAACGTCAGTTGTTATAGATATCATTTGTATATTTGTAAAATATATAATTCCTCTTTTTCCTTTACAGAACCATTTAAAATAATATGTACAGGTAGTCTCAACTTACAACCACAATTGAGCCCAAAATTTCTGTTGCTAAATGAAACATTTGTTAAACGAGATTTGCCTCAATTTTACGACCATTGTTGGCACAATGATCCAGCTGTTAAGTGAATAATTCCAGCTGTTAAGATAGTAACACGATTGTTAAGTGAATCTGGCTTCCCCATTGATTTTGATTGTCAGAAGGTTGGAAAAGATGATCACATGACTCTAGGACACTGCAACCGTCATAAATATGAGTCAATTGCCAAGCATCTGAATTTGATCATGTGGCCATGGGGATGCTGCAAAGGTCATAGGTTACTTTTTTCAGTGCTGTTGTAACTTTGTCATTAAATGAACTGCTGTAACTGCTGTATTTGTGAGGATAAATTCATTCCATTTGATAATGCAATATAATTTATGAAGCAATTAAAATAGTTAATAAAACAAGCCCAAAATATATTTACCTGGTGGGCGCAGAAATAAGCAAAATATAATTATATTGTAAATATTTATTTTGGGGATTATTGAAATCGCTTTTTGGGGTAGGAAAAGTCAGTTCCCAAAAGATAGATTTTAGACCTTTAAAATAATCTAGAAGAAAGCAGTAAGAGATTAAGGATCCTGACATATGTCTGTCCCAGGGGTGGGTTTCACTTACCCTTGTTAGTGGTTCGCTTGTGCACGCATCACTTCTGCGCACGCACAGATCATATTTGATGTCGTCCGGGTGGGTGGGCGGAGCCTCCCGCTGCCGCTGCTACCGGTTTGCCCGAACCGGAGCGAACCGGTAGCAACCCACTACTGGTCTGTCCCAGGAAATTGAACAATTACGTTCTTAAATTAAGAATAGGTTGTGTGCTGTTGTTTTCCATATAAAACAACATACATTCCATATAAAACCTGGGTTGCTACATTAGCTGGAGGTGCTGAATTCTAAATGTATTTTTAATTCTTTTATCTCATATTAACTATTTTAACAGTAGTTAAAAATTCCCAAGAGCTTTACCATCACTTTGATGTAATTTGACGTAATATCTCTGCAAATTAAACATAAATTTGTTTGAAGAAATTATGTTGGTCGCATATTCAAAATAACCAAAAGTTAAAACTAATATTTATTATATAGGTTGACCTTTAGATTTTTGCCTAAACCTTTTTTCTTTTTCTCCCTCCAGGCCACTAGTGTTTTACCAGAGACTTTAGTGACAGCTTTGTTTGTCCTTTCCGTGGACATGCCATTTTCCTTGGAATATCCAAATATACATGAGTCAGTCGCAGCTTATTTGGAACAAATGAATTCAGAAAACTACAGTATTTATAAACAAGCCGCAGAAGCTGCCTACTCAATTGAGTGTGCTTGTAATTTTATGCTGGATGTTCACAAGGAAGTAAGACATTCATCTTAAGTGAACTTCAGTGGGAAAAAAAAGTGTAAAATGTCATGTATGCCTCCCTAGACCTAGTTAAGAGTTATAAGAGTACTCCTGATAATCAGTATTTTCAGGATTTAGTAATTTGATATGGTTATTGGTAATTCTACTGGTAAACTGGCTAGTCTTCTTGTCTATAGAAGTTTTGAGAGTTGCTGCTACTTGTTACATTCATCGTTATTAGCAAATTATTATTTTTTTTATTGAAAAAGTTTTACACATACAAATTTTTCCCCCTTTCCCCCCCTTCCCCAACATTATAAAAATTACCTATACAAAAATATAGTTCCCTAAGAATCCCACCCTAACCCTCCCCCACCACCCCTTTCCCTCCCCTTCCCCTTGACTTCCCCTATATGCAATACTAATAATTCCAAACAATATATATGTTATTCATCCCTTCCATATCTTTTTCTCTATTTACTAGCATAACCATCAATCCCCCTCAGCTGAAAGCTACATAATATTTTCTAGTCTGATATTTATTCTGTATATATTCAATCCACTTTTTCCATTCCTGTATATACTTCTCATGCGTCTGATCTTTTAAAAAGGCTGAAATCTTCGCCATTTCTGCATTAGCAAATTATTTTTGTTGATCATATGAGTGCAAGTTAATTCGTAGATCATTAATTCATCTGTCTACTCTTTAAAATGAAATGATACGTTTTACTTTTTTAAAAGGGAGAAAAAAATCTTCTTGATTTACTTGAACTGGCAGAACAAGCTATAAAAAGTCTTCCATTTCACCAGTATTTTGTTCTACTTAAGGAATACCTCAACATTTGCTCAGATATGTAAGTTGGGCAATTTGCATGCCGTATGAAAAATCTTACATTAGGATTCTGTGATGACGTTTTCAGCTATTAAATACATAAACTGGTTTTTTTTTTGACTGAATAAACATATTGGATAAATTATTTATGTTTTGTTGCTTTCAAAATAATAATGGAAAAGGAGGGGGAAAAAGGGAATAAAATGCAAAAATACAGGTAGTCCTCAACTTATGACCACAGTTGAATCCAAAATATATGTTGCTGAGTGAGAAATTTGTTCGCCCCATTTTACGACTTTTCTTGCCACATTAAGAGCTGTGGTAGCATAGTGGTTAGAATGTAGTACTGCAGGTTACTTCTGCTGACTGCCGGTTGCCTGCAATTTGGCAGTTCAAATCTCACCAGGTTCAAGGCTGACTCAGCCTTCCATCCCTCCGAGGTGGATAAAATGAGGACCCAGATTGTTGGGGGCAATAGGCTGACTCTATAAACCGCTTAGAGAGGGCTATAAAGCACTGTGAGGTGGTATATGAGTCTAAGTGCTATTGCTATTGTTAAGTGAATCACTGCAGTTGTTAAATTAGTAACACGGTTGTTAAATAAATCTGGTTTCCCCATTGACTTGGCTTGTTAGAAGGTTGCACAAGGTGATCACATGACCTCAGGGCTCCGAGACAGTTGTCAAGCCTCCAAATATAAATTACGTGACCATGGGGATGCTGCAAAGGCCATAAGTGTGAAAAATGATTATAAGTCACTTTTTCCAGTGCTGTTGTAACTTCAAACAGTCACTAAACAAACTGTTGTAAGTTGAGGACTACCTGTTTATACATTATAAAAAAGAATACATGGCGAGTCCTTAAAAATGAGTGAAAAAATACAATAACAAAAAAGTTAAAAATTAAAATACATAATATAATATGTCCTTACAACAGTACACAGTTACAATTTTATACATACAGTAATTATTTAATTCAAAGATTATGCATATATTTATTTATTTATTTATTTTATTTATATTTATATGCCGCCCTTCTCCAGAGACTCAGGGCGGCTTACAATGCATTAAGCAATAGCCTTCATACTTTTTGTATATTTTATACAAAGTCAGCTTATTGCCCCCACAACCGGGTCCTCATTTTACCCACCTTAGAAAGGATGGAAGGCTGAGTCAACCTTGAGCCTGATGAGAATTGAACTCGCAGTAATTGCAGGCAGCTGGATGTTAAATGCTGCCTTAGTAGGAGCATTAGCCTCCTATGCCACTCAGGCTCCTAAATGTAGTACAAAGTAATCTTTGAATTAAATAATATATGTGCATATATATATATGCAAATATATTATAAATAGAATTAATTTATATTTTGCTGATAAATAAATAAAGGGAGACTAGTATAGATCTATTTCAAGCTATTTAGCTCTCATCAGCTAGCCATACCCTTACTTGGATTCAAATTTGGGCTTCCTACATGTTAGGCAGTTGTATTAATCTCTGAGCCACAAGTTCTCCTCCCTTCATCATTTTGAGCCAGGGGAGAGATTAAGTGTTTTTCTATCAAGGTCTATCCCAGCATGTGGGAGGGAGCATACTGCATCCCGTTCGCCTTTCAGTGCCAATCCAGGAGCTCTCAAAGCAGTCACATTCACGACAAACCATTTTATACCAAATTTATATTTTGCTGATATATATAATATAATTGTATTATACTTATCCATACAAAATCTGTCTGTAGAGCATATTGGATAAATTTAAGATATTATTCTGATAATGAAATGGGAAATTTGCACTATATGGTGCCATTTATGTGGTAACATGTAGCTATGCATAGATGAATTTTTTACGTAGTCCAGTACACACCTCTGTCTAATGAAAATACAGATTTGTGCATATGTTTATCTACATCTTATGATTTACAAAGAGATTTAAGACAAACAACGATCACAAAACCTTCCCAAACTTTACTATCTTGACAATGGTGACATCCACAAATGTGTTAAGAAGAGCTAACAGCGTTAAAGTAAATCTTCCTTCACTTTTCTACAAGATCAGTTTAACTGCTGAAATTACCCCCAAATCTCTTAGCTCGCCAAGTTTCATCTTCTTGGGGATTTACCCAGGAATGACAGCGAATAAACAACTGAATAATAACCCAAGGCCTCTGCGTGTCTTGAGTGGAGAGAATTTGCTATCTAAGCCTTGAAGCCATTTCTGTTATACTCTGTTTTTCTGGTTGTAGCTGGAAATCTGCTGGAGCTGACCCACTGCTGCAGAATGAGAGTCAGAAGGTGCTTCTCCATCTGTTGTCGCATCCTGTGCCAAATATTAGAACAGAAGCCTATCGCTGCTGCCTTGACATTGTTAAGGTTAGCATTTAACAAGGCCTGTGGTTTCTTCGGAATCCAAGAAATACTCTTCCCTCCAGACCCTCTCTTACATCTAAATTCCCCCTTTTTCCATTTAATAACCTCCCAGGGATTTAGTCAGGCTGAAAAACTTCAATCTTTCACTATATAAACTTGAGATTGCCTGATGTGAATTTAATTCTGAGGTGTGTTTTTTTTTAAATTTGCTGAGTTTCAAAGAGGAAGGGATAGCTGTTTGAATTTTTCATATTATAAAATGTGTTATGATTTAGTGATATCATTGCCTTATGGAAATAAATTAACTGCATGATGGACGGTACTTTTGGTCTTTATCAATTGCCAGGGTGAGAGCGTTCCCTCATGTTCTTGCTGTTTTATTCTCGTTCTCTCCCAGCAACCTTAAAGAAGGTTGGCAGGAGGGACTAAGCAGAAAGGTTTCTGCTTATTGCAAGTTATTCTGCTTGCAGATCACTGATTTCTTGCTGTGAGAAACTAGCAGTTTTGAGCTAGATGACAGGATGTATTAGCAATAGGGAACCAGCAGTATTGCTCTCAGTTGTAAGCTTGAAAAGTTTGCAGTTTTAGGGATATGGATATGTTGTGTGTGTGTGTTTGTGTGTTCCAATCTGAAAATGGGTTTCAGTAGACTTAAATATTTTCATGTGTTGTCAGATTAATATTTAAACATCTTTTGTCTTTGTTTTAGGAATGTTTAGGCATTCATAATGCTGTAAAGTCTATTTCTTCAATCAGTTGCGGTGTACATTTTCTACTTCATCCCAAAGTTCTTTATGAAATATGCACTTTTGGGCTTCAGGATTCCCAGCATGAGGTACATCATTCTGAATATGTTACCACTACCAGAATTAATCTGTAAATTAAAATAAATTAGTAGATCCAAAGCTTTGTACCTTTGTAAACTTCACCCTGTTTAGCTTTTTAATTAATTGCTCTCTTGCAACTGGGTTTATATAGATCGCAAACCTGCATTATATTTATTTCCTTTGCTAAAATTAATGGAACTTGCTTTTGTTTTCAATATGCTTAGGATTGCCGGAAGTTTGAGAATTTTCAAAAGTATAAAAAGAATTTTAAGTAATGCAGAAAATGACTAAAGTGCAATTAGTCATTTGGTAGCACCCAGGCTTACTTTTGATTTTTATACCATATAATTCTCATTTGTTTCACACACACACACACACAGACACACACACACACACACACACACACACACACACACAGGGAGGGAGGGAGGGAGGGAGGGAGAGTTGTCCTAAGATTCAAGTTTAGTTAGTATCTTAAGATCTTTTTCTAATATGTTCTGTTTTTTCTATGGGTAATAAGCAACCAATCTTAAATTGTGAAGATTTCCTAAATGCTTAGACTAGAGCACTACTTTTAAAAGTCTGTTCCGGTGCTTTATTGAAAGCATTTCTTGACCTGAATCACACACCCTGCTTGAAGACTGTTCAGTGCTAACAGGCAGTAGATTCTTGACAGTATTTTATTGCTTTCTTGTTTTTTAAAAAGAAAAAGAAAACAAACACAAAAGCTATTTGGTGCAATGTCCCAAGGCAAAGCCTAATTTCCATTTCTGACACCAGCAAATTGGTTTGAACACTCTTTATTGCGCCATTGTATCTTCTCTCATTAAAACAGGTGTGCTCAGCTGCCACATTTCTACTGATGTATCTTCTTCAAGGCCGATTGATGATGGCAGCAGAGACCTGGAACAAGTTTATTGAAACCCTCTATCCTGTTATTCCAATTCTTCAGGTAATCTCATCTTCTTGAAAAGTAGTTTATCTTCAGATAAGCTTAATTGCTTTGCTGAAAAAAGCAGTACTGACATTACACAATAGGGGTAAATATGTAAACATGGCAACCAGAAATAAGAGGTGTTGCCATTAGAGTTGTGGCTTGAATGCTTGTAACTAAAGCTGAATGGGTAAGTAGCATTAGACTTTTTCAATAGGAAGTATCATCGTGAAATTGGTGATGTGACAGTTTTCTGGAGGGATATCTACTGTTCAGAACCATCTTGAATTTTTTACTGATCATAACATGAGGGTTACTTGGAGAAATGGCTTGTGGGATATAAATGATCGATTTAATATAATCACCCCATCAGGAAACTTCTTGCCTAACCATTGCCTACATCTTTTTCAAATAAAATTCCAAGCTCACTTTATTGTGAGAGTTGTTGCATTTTGCTTGTTTCACTTGCCAATATGCTTCTGCCAATCCATAAAGCGAAATTCTTTATCTTTTTGGGGGAACACTTTTAGAATAGAAGAGAATATTTTGTAACTGAGGGTTGAACCGAGGGGTCCTTGGTGCTCTCTGAGCTTGGTTGCTTTCTTGTAGACGTTTCATTATCAAACCAGGTAACATCAGTGCACTGATGATGCTACCTAGTTTGGTAATGAAACGACTGCAAGAAAACAACCAAGCTCAGTGAGCACCAAGGACTCCACACTTTTAGAATGTTGAGAAATGAATGTTATTCATTTATTTGTTAAATTTATTTTCCAGTTAGCTCGTTGTGGGGCTACTCTAGGTGCTTGCATTTTTTATTTTATTTTTACGCCATGGATATTGATGGGAGACAACTTGTCAGTGTCAAAATGGCTACAGTGGCAGACACAATCAGATAGAATGCACTGATTTAGTCCCTCTTCTAGTTTCCCCATCACCACCACTCTACCTATTAAGACTTCCTTTACTTACTATTATCCGTTTTCTGAGCAGATTGAAGTTCTTTCAAAAAAATTACTGAGATGCAGGTCCCCATCTTGATGATGCTGGAGGCACACAACTATTTTAATTAAAATATATTAAAATCCTGATTTTTTTTTTAAAAGGAAATGTTAGAAGTCGCATGGAACCAGAAGGCTAGTAAGCGCACAAAGGGAACATTAATGAACTTGAGCATTACATATGGGACCCCCGCTATAGATTGTGCTGGAAGCTTTTTTGCTATATTTCTGGTGGGCAGTGCTGGTACCAGTGCAACCCGACAAGGCAACATTGCTGAGAAAATTGAACCGCAGTTGACCAGAAGTTGTCCCCCCAAATTGGAACTTCTCCAACAAACAATGAACGTTTGAAAAACAAATGGCAATTGCCTATCAATTGGTCTATTAACTTCCTGTTGCCAATTATGGGGACAGTTTTCTTGGTAATAAAGCAATGATGTCTCTTTTGGAGCATGATATTTACTTATGGTAATTACCTGCCTGTGTTAACTTGTAAGTATTTATTTAGGGTTATGCAAACACAGAAGAACCTCTAGGTAACTGTATGCTCACCCTGAGTGAAACAACGACTGAAAATGAAGGGATTCTCCCAAGAACTACGAAGCTAAGAGCTTCTCTTCGTCTTCTCTTCTCAAAAAAGCCACTGTAAGTAAATTAGCAATCACATTTCAGCCTGGGAAGGGTTACTATCTGTACCCTAGCCTCCATGGAATATAGTATTAAAGATACAGTACACTAACTTTGGTTTGGAATGGAAAAGGCAGATGAGGGCGTAGTACTTCCTTTAAATGTGCTTGCAGGTGATACAATTTTTTCAACTGCACGTCAATTTAGCCAATTTGCAAAACGATAGAAAATGGCGCACAGCCCAAGTGACAACCTTCCACTTAGATAAATCATTTTTAGAATGAAGTAACACATCCTTGAGGTGCTGGAAACTCTGCCAATCCTTAGAAGGCTGTAAAATTTCAGAAGGCTGAAAGACACTAATTTGAAAAAAAGCAGAGGAGTGTAGAAATTGATTATGACTGACTGGGCTGAAAAAGTAGTGACAAGATTGTTTTACTGCTGGGAAAGTGGAGTAGAGAAATTATGATACTGATTGAGGTGAGAAAGAAATCAACTTGTGAAACATTGACATTGAAATCTCGTCTGCTGTACTTTTACATCAATATTGAGTTGATATTGGACTATTTGATTTTTTGTGTACTTTTTTGAAAGCCTAAAATTATTAACTGGCAGCCAGTACTGTCTGATGTCATGCAAAAATTTGATCAGATTTAATTTAATTAGGAGCTCTGGTGGCTCAGCAGACTAAGGCAGTTATTAACATCTACTTACATCTGCTGCCTGTAATTACTGCAAGTTCAAATCTCACCAGGCTCAAGGTTGACTCAGCCTTCCATCCTTTCTAAGGTAGGTAAAATGAGGACCCAGATTATGGGGGCAATAAGATGACTTTGTATAAATATACAAAAGTATGAAGGCTATTGCTTAACACATTGTAAGCCGCCCTGAGTCTCCGGAGAAGGGCGGCATATAAATCAATTTTTTTAAAAAAAAAAAATCAGTCAACCTGGCTTTTAACAGGAACAATTTGGCTATGGCCATAAAGATGTTCGAGAAGTTAAGTAATATGTATGAAATCAGAGTGATAAAAAAAAAAACGTGGTATGAGATTTAGATTTTTGTCCGCATATTTCTTCAGTAAAAGTTTGGGAACCTTCTAAGGAAATGCTTTGTTCCCCCAGAGTTCGTTCTGTGGCACTCAAACAGTTAATGTTTCACCTTGTGGAAGAAGAAGAGTCCCATCTGAAGCGTCCACTGTTGCATGGCAGCATTCTCTCAAGTATTTCGAACATCCTTATTGTGGAAAAGCCTATTGAACTCAAACTGGATGACACAAGAGAATCTGTTTTTAAGGTGAATGGAGAAAACTTGGCACAAGATTGATAACCGGAGGGATCGTCTAAGCAAGGAAATGCAATGCCGATGGTACTGTTGAAGTATAAATGGCACTGAAAAAAAGGACTTAATGACTATTTTTCACGCTACCATTCTAACCCATCCTCAGGGTCATATGATCAAAATTGAGAAGCTTGGCAACTAATTTATATTTATGACGGTTGCAGTATCCCAGGGTCATGTGATGACCTTTTGCACCCTTCTGACAAGCAATGTCAATGGGGAAGCCAAATCCACTTAACAGCTGTGCCATTAACTTAACCACTACAGTGATTCACTTAACAACTGCGGCAAGAAAGGTTGTAAAATGGGACAAAATTCACTGAACAAATGTCTCACTTAGCAACAGAAATTTTGGGCTCAGTTGTGGTCGTAAATCAATAATGACCTGTATAAAACAATTATCTCATTCTATTAGAGATTATACAGTCACGCAACAGGAAATCCCTAGAAACTCCCCAATTCTCTATAAACCCCTGAAAATGAATTTGGGAAGATTATAAAGCAGCACAATCGAATCAGTTTGTGAGATATCAGCCTCAAACATGGATAGTTGGGCTTTAAAACAGAGGCAATAATATTCTAGCTTGATCTTGGGAGTATTCAGTTGTTTGTTCTGATCTTTTGTGAGAGAAAATTAAAGCCCAAGGTTGTGCTATATATATTGCTGTTCCTTCTTGGTGACGTTAGACTTGAGATGGCTTTTTCCCTGTAAGAGATGATATGGGAAAATATGTGAACAGATAAATAAGAGGCTATATTTGTTTTACTTTTAGGCTGAGACAGTTGAAAAATTGTATAGTATCTTTATATCGGACACTGTTGATTTGACTTTGAGGAAGTCAGCAGCTGAGCAATTAGTCATAATCATGCAAGGTAAAATTCTTCAAAATATAATTTACCATTGAGACACAGAGGTGTTCCAACGTGGGGAAAGTCATGACATGATGGGTAATTCAGGTGATTATTTTTCTCTTGTAATAAAATCTGAATCACCTTTCCTTAGCCGCTTTTAATGTATTTTGTATGTTCTTGCTGCTTATATGCCAATAGCATGACCTCCTAATTCACTTTCCGTAAACCCAAACCCAAAGACACTTGTATAAATGGAGTAATATGAGAAAAGGGTGAGCCTGCTGGCTAGAAAGATGAATAGAAAAACTTCACTCTGCAAAATTTTGTGGCAGGTTTCATGCACATTTCTAGTTCCTCTTTCAATTCTCCAGGAGCTGGTTCAAAATACCCCTTTTCAAATACATCAGCATATCCAGAAGGTAGTCAGAGTTATAGCAAAAATACTAAAAAAATAGGGGTGGGGTTGGAAATCCTATACCAGCAATTCTCACTATCCCCTCTCTACCTCAAAATGAACCAAGGATTTGTAACTGAAGAGTACATTCAATGCATTATTGTTAGCAGAACAGGGGAGTGGGGTGGTAATCAGAAAGCTAGAGTGACAGGAATTAAGATGGGAATATTTGGAAGATTGACAGAGAACTGAAATTGACCACAAATCAGGACTTGTGACTCACTATTTAAACCTAGTTTAATGATTGTAGGAAGGAGACACAAGTACTTATTCATACCTAGCTTATCTAATAACTAGTGCCTATTTAAAGATAACACAGTTCTGAATCCATCTGAATCCATTGTTATATGTTGTATATGTTAAGTGTGCATATGGAAAGCTAATTTTTTTTCTTCCAGATTCTAAATTGCATCCAATTATCAAAAATATGGGTGCAGTGGACAGAATTCTTGCTTACTTTACTAAGTGTGTTGCTCAGGATGGCAAGGTACATCTACTTCAACTTTTCTCTCAGAAGAACCATCCCAGGCTCCAAATATTGTATGTTCAGTCAAATAATTTAGATAGGAATTAAATATTTTCTATTTGGAATATGAGTATTACCTCAAGATGGCGACTAAACATGTGGACTGCAGTGAAAGGAAACTTAAGTGTCTAATTCTTTGACCCTAGTATCACTTCTCAGCTTGTAAAAAAAAGCTAAATAAATCCTCATTCAGAAGCTTGCTGTTTAAATAAGCATGTTTATGTAGAGGAAGAAAGCTAATATGGAACTCCAGACTCATGTTCTTCTTCTCTCTCCTCTTTCTATTTGATTAGTAAGCAGAATAGTTTGTTATAATTTAGCTGATCCTTAAGTTTTAAAAGTAGCAGTCATAAATGGCTACATCACAAATGGCTAAATAAGATCATTCCAGATTGTTACCTTATTTAGGAATTGATTTATTGATTCACATATAGGAGGTCCATTTCCTCATAGAAAGCTTTAGATAAACAAACAAAAAAACCCAGCAGCTTACTTTTCAGGCAGGTAGTGAAGAATGATGGGTAATTAGAAAAATACTATTTTTTTTTTCTTGTCTACACTGGTACTCTGTAATATCATTAGTAGCCATGTGCGAAGATAGGTGGGCCATGGCAGTGGGCCATGTGCAAAGATAGGTGGGCCATGACAGGGAAAGTGGGGAGCCCAGACAGGAATGGTGGTTAAATCCTATTGAAATTCAGGTGGTGCAGGGACTAGAAAAAATTATGCGGTGGTTCCTTCAGGCTGATTCTCAACTCTGTGAGAATTTTGGAACAACATTACTTGTATATCTAAGGATGGTTTGTTCAGTTTCATGATTACGATACAATTTTCCCAGCAGAAACTAATTTTGTAAATAAATTTAGAAGCGCTTTATTTAAAACATTAATAGAAACCTTTAATTTAATTCTATTTAATCTGTGAGTCAGTTGGCATGAAATATTAAAAGTTCCTGCAAATTTTCATCTATATTAAATGTTCTGTTGTGTCAAAGAAAACAGAGAGGCTTGCTTCAAAAATGTGTCACAGATTATTTCTAATGCCTTTATGTCTTTGGAATTAAATATTAAAATACCAGTTTTTTTATGAGAAGTTAATTCTCTGGATTTGTGAACAATGGACTATGGTAATGTACTGAAGGACCTTACTGTAAAGTTCCAAGGAGTGTTGATTTCAGAGAAGTTTCAGAATGCTTACTCAGTAGATTACTCAATAATACAGATTTTAGTTAACAAACCTTTTTTTTTAAAATTTTGATAGATCATGGACTGTATGATGTTGCCATGTCTTGCACTTTTGCGGAAACTTCTATCTGTTGATCCAGTCAAACGTCTGTCATTGGCTTACCAGCCTTCTGTCTTGCTTGTGTTATTTAGAGGTAACATCATAAAAGCAAAATAAAAATGTGTAGAAAGCATTCGTTTTTATACCTTTGAATTAAGCAATTAAATATCAGGAGTGATATTGTTACAAGTATTTTGTTTCCAAAAAGCTGGATAGATTTGCATTTCCTAGCCTGCAGTTTTAAGAGCACAATTAATATTTCCCATATGTCTTGTTGATAGATCATAAAGCAAATACTTAATTGTTCTTTGGAAATTTGGTATTTATAGTGTTGTGAAAGTCTTTATGCTGTTTAGTAAAAAGCATGCAAATGTCTCTGTTCTATTTTCAGTTGCCTTGATATTCCAAGATTATTGTGCTATCACGAGTGAAACCGCAGTCTTACTTTGTCTACTACTTTTTGATGAAGCAGCAAGGAAAGAGATGTGGTAGGGTAATCTATAGTGATCGGTTCTGTGCTACTTCATTACTTCTGCAAGTAAACTATCCTTTTTAGTGCCAGCTGCAATATAAGTAAATTATAGACAACATTTATGCTTGTATATCATCTCTCTCTCTCTTCCTCTCTCTCTCTCTCTCTCTCTCTCTCTCTCTCTCTCTCTCTCTTTCCCCCCTCCCTCCCTCCCTCTCCTTCCCTCCCCCCCTTGCTTGTATTTATCAAATAGTAGAATATAAAACAGTGGCTGACCATCTCCTTGCCTTTCGCTATAGCAATATTTTAAATTATATAGATGCAAACACAAGAGTAGCACGGTGGCCTGCTGACATCTTTGAATAATCAAAAGCCTATCATTGCTAGAAATATAATCAGACCTACTTTTCTGCTCACATTAGAGGAAATGTTTCAGGACCTTTTTCCAAAACAGATCCATTGACTACAAGGTGACTAATTAAGATGTGCTAAAGTAATAAATGCAGAACAGAAAGATGTGGCAGATGTTTTCATCCCATGTTAATTGCTGATGGATTAATAAAAAATTTGTACTAAAAACTCGTACCACAAAGGTGTTGTTAAGGGTAATATCTATATTTTTAGTAATGCTGTTATTGCAAAATACTTTCAGATAACATTGAAATAAGAACTCTTCAAATGAAGAGTTGATCTAGATATTCAAACTTGCTTTAACTTTCCAATCCTAAGAATAATATTTTAATCTTTTAGTTAAAACAAAGTTTAGTTCTCTTTATAACCTGAAAATTAGCCACTTTATTTTAGATAATCCTGCCGGTGTGGTTGTTTCAAATGCCTTTGGCAGAAATCACTTTATGTTCTATTTCAAGGTGGCCTATTTTATTATCATCTTGTTCTTTCATTTCAACGACACCCTGAGGTGTTTTTGAGAAGGCGTCGTATGTATTTTATATAAGATGTGAAATATTTTAAAACTTATTTAAAAACAGGATTTTTTTTCCCAAAAAAAATATTTGTTTACTTAAAGATTTTGTCAGATGTGCATATTCTACCTTATTGCTTACAAACGCTTCTGCTTTGGGTTGTTGTATGGAAAGGGGTTTTGCAAGCGAAGCAGCAGGAGGGCACCCAGTGTCAATGAATGGCAGTCAATCTGGTCTTTCATGACCAAACAGCCATATTATAATTCTTTACGTTTTTCTTCTATCCTGCCTCCTGCTTCCACACTTTATATTGCTGATATTGTAAGGGCTGAAGCTGATGAGATGGAAACCAGAATTTCCCAGGCTAGGAAGTATCCTTATTTCAGTGTTTATCAGCTGCCTTCCAAGATCGTCGAAGATTAGTTACATAGCTGTTAAATGAGAAAGGTAGGAGGGAAGAAACCCCAAGAGTTTTAGTTTGCGGGACTCGTGTCTTTAAAAAGGCCTTTGATACTTTGTCCTGGAGCTGGCAAATCCTCTTTGTGTGTCAGGCTTAATTCTCGTCTGGAATGAGAAGTCATGTCAAAGAATCTTTGGCCTAATTTAGCCAATTTCTGAATAAGAAAAAAGCTAAGGACTTGGATTTGGTACTGAGCCCTAGTGTGAAACCTGACAGACATAAAGCTAAAATGCAGATTTCCTTCGGTACACTTTGTAGATATAACAGTGCTTAGCTAAACATAAATGACATTTAAGGCATGTACTGATTAACACCTAATGTCTTCTTTGATTTTGTTTGAATTTATTTGTTCGTTTTATGCAGGGCTGATACTGTTTCCTGTGACCCTTCTAGCATTTCCCACTTCACCTTGCCTGTTGCCATTGTAAGGAGGTAAGAGTTATTATTCATATTAAGAATCACCCATGCAGAAATACTGCTTTTTTGCACTGTGAAGGAAATATTTTAAATTTTTAAAAAATCTAGAAAGCCTTTCACAGATGTTTGAAGGACCTTGACATGAAACACAACACTTATTTGTTTTTGTTATCTCATTTGTGGTTCTAGTTAAAGTATGAAAATCATTTGGTGTAGTCCATGATGACGTTCCCATTATGATTGATTGATTGATTGATTGATTGATTGATTGACTTATTTATTTTCACATTTGTGATCCACCCATCTTCCTCAAAGTGGGACTCTGGTCAGTGTACAATAAAACATTAAAATATAAAAACAATATATTCAAATTCAAAACTTAGAAGGAGGCGTGGATAATTAAACCCTGTTAAAATTAGTTAAAACAAAGGGAGGGTTCTCAGGACACTAACTAGCCCTGGGCCTGTGTCCTCCTCTAAACTCCCCATGTGAGGCCAAAGAGCCATGTTTTGACTCCTGTTTGGAAGGCCAGGAGAGTAGAGGCCTACCTAATCTCTGGAGAGTATTCTTCATGGTGGGGGCAACAGCAGAGAAAGCTCTCTTCTTAGATCAATTTCTGTTGCTCCCTTCCACTCACAACACTACTCTTTTGGGAATATTTGAACCTTATGCATTTTTGTGAGCAGTGTTACACCTTGCAGTTTACACAGATTTTTTTTTCCTTTTGTTACTCTGTAATTATATTTCCCCATCTAGCATCAGTCAAAAATTCTGCGAGTTGGGGATCAGTCAAAATCTCCAACTCACAGAATTCTAAGCAATGGTTGTGGTTGTTTGAGCAGTCCGAAATGACAGAGTTCATATATTAACCATAAGCCATGATTTGCAAAGCAGAAGATCTGAATTCATTCATGCGGATGAAAATCAAACAACCTGCAGTTGTGACTTAAATGTGATATGTAAACTGGGACATAGTAGTTGCAATAATTGATAGGCTGGCATTAATTGGAATTATGTGTGAACCCCAATCACTATATTTTAAACCATGATTAAAGCAAACTATGCCTTAGTTCAGTGTGTATACTCAACCAATATACAGAGTTAAAATTATAAATGCTCCTGTTGATTGTTGCTGTTGTTCAAGGTATAACTTAAGACAGGGCATAACAACGTTACTTTTAAATTGGATTCTAGTTTATGATGAACTGATTCTACAGAATTGATTGATGTAAAGTCAATGTGGGGGACTGTCAGTAACTTGAATTAACCAATTTGAATTTGAATTAACCAATTTTGCTGTATACATGATGCTATACTAATTGAATAGGAACTCATTTTATATGTCGGGTAAGAGTAGTATGTAAAGAAATATTTCAGAAGTCTTAAACCATGACTATGATCATAGTGAGCAATGCAAGTTTTATTCTCCAAAACCAGTGTTATTTCAATTTGTCCCTTTTTATTCCTAAAGGTATCATCTACCTATTAAAGTCTCTGCACATCATGCTGTCAGTCCTAACTCGGTGGTGTTACCATTTCCTTGTGAATTCTGGGCCTCAAAACATGTATCAGATATGCTAAAAATGGCTTGGAACTTGTCTTGGTTCCATGGAGCAGATAGTTTAGTTGCGCTTGCCAATTATGAGACAGCAGCAGAACAGTAAGCTATTCATTTTGTTGTTCCAGTTCTAATATTTCTTCCAATTTGTATTTAACAAGGAACAATCCTGACTTAGAGTTTTGGTTTTCACTTGGAAATTTTTATACTGTTGTTTTAATGAATGACACCTACCATAAAACACTGAAACTCTGTTTGGGAATAGGGTTGGGAATCTAACTCTCTAAAATTAGACTTCAAATTCTGTCCTCTCCAGCTAGTATGATTAATAATCAGGGATAAAATAAACAGGAATCCAAGAATATTTTAAGTCAGAGATTCCTAACAAAGTTTCCAGCCAGGGGTCCAAATTGTTAACAAGCAATAAGACAGGCAGTTCATTTCTCCCATATCCAAGAATCAGGAAATGATGTCTAGGAATTTCCATACTTCCAATTTTGATTGGCCATATATTTGTGATACTCTTTGTGTATTCTGTAAACTTGTGAAAAACACTGTAGTGAAAGATTTCTTCATGAACTGTCCCTTAGAACAAGAAGATCAAATTCTATTTGATGGTTCCAAAACCAAAAAGATAAAACTTTAAATCAATGTGATGAAAGAAGATAAAACTAAATATAAATTGAAATGCTATATTCATTGGTTACTTTAAAATAAATCCTTTAATTGTCATTTTAATGTTCTTTTTTTTTCTTAATTCCAGATTTTCCAGCACTTTAAAGCTCTCCTCAGAAGATATTATTATCCTTAAGTTAACGTGTGCAACCTTCGGTCTGCAGGATTGTCTTAATGCCATCACTCAAGCAGCATCCCACGGGGAAGTTAGGGCTGCTGTCACAAAAATGAATTTTTATATTTTGAACGATAGGCTGGCATTAATGTGCAGCGGTAGTCCTTGTGGAGCCACTTTCAAGTCCTTGGCTTGGCAAACAGCATTAAGCAGGTTGGTGTGTAAGAACAAGGTACCTAACTGACTACAAAGCCATCTGTCACTGTAGATTTAGCTTTGACATTTTCAAAGCCAGTTTCTTTAGACTCTTTCCCAAGCATTTTCCACAACAAGAAATGCCTTTGAAAATGGTAAATCAGGTGTATTTAGCAACCAAAAAGGAAGAAGTTTTCACATTCACAGGCTGGCTAAGGATAAAGCAGTGCTACAAAACATGCTTGGCCCTTTTGCCCTTCCTACTGTAAGCCCTGCATTTATCTGCATGCCAGAATATTGTGAGGAATGCCTAGATCAGTGAGACGTCTGATTTTGGCAATTTTCTGGCTGCGTGATTTGTATATACAGATGGTTCATGGAGGCTAAATGCATAACGAATAAGGAAAAAGATAAAGGCAATACATTTCTTCTTTGACTATTCCTTCTGCTATGTTTCTTTTTAATATGGTGTTTCATAGTTTAACCTTTTGATGTTTATTATTTTTATTATTATGAAAAAAGACCTCTTGCATTCATCTGCTTTGTATTTCTGACATTTATATTTAGCACCAGCACATTGCTGTTTTCAATCCTTTTAAGTTTAACTTTATATTTCAGCAAACTACATTAATCATTTAATGCTAGTGACAGGATACTGCTACAAAATGACATGTACGATATTATGGTTTGTGCGCAACAGGTTTCTTCAAGTGCTTCCAGCGTCTTCAGAGGATGAAAAACTTTTGGCTGATGTCATATGTTTTTTAAACAAGTTTATGAAGGAACAGAAGAATATTTCAGTGTTTGAAAACCTAAAATGGATCCTGGATGTGGTCCTGAAGCATGTAAGGGTCTTGAGTAACACCTGATTTCAACAAATTATGTATTTTCACATACAGTGGTAGCTTGGCATTCAACTGTACTCAACACATTTTGACGCAAATATTTTGTCCCAATTCTCAACATTTGTTTGATACTCAACACAGACTTGTTGGGATCGGCTGCCTTGTGACTCACTTTATTACTCACTACATTATTCCTTATGGGAAAATTTTGTTTAGTATTCATCATTTGAGGTAGTCATCACATTTCTCGTAACCAATTCACAGTGAGTACCAAATACTCCTGTACTTAAAGATCTGTGCCATTACACTTGTCTCAAAAGACTCTTTACTCTCTACTTACTATCTCTACTTACTATACTTATTATGTGTGTATAGTAAGTATAAGAAGAGATTGATTTTTTTTTCTTTTTGGATGGAACCATTTGAATGGGTAATCTAATTTAGGAGACAACAATTTCTTCCCATAGTATGGTCTAAAATCCTGACCCTGCCTACTGAAATGAATTGGAGGAGGAGTTCCCTCTAGAGGACCCTGATCTTCTGCAGAAAAAGAGACTTTGTCTCATTAGTCATTCATTCATTTATTAGATTTTTATCCCACCATTATTAAAAGTTATCTCATATAAAAATAAGATGCATAAGAACTTCCACAACAAAAAGCACATGCATTAGAAACAATCATGTTTTTTCCCGAATAAAAATTGATTTTAGATCAGGAGAAATGTATGCTTGCCATAGAATGACTATTGTGACAGGAAGTACATTTAAATATATTCACCAAAAGCAAACTGTCTTCAAAAACTCTCTGAATCTGGTAGGTTGTAGCCAAGGAGTCAGTGTCAATTAATAAACCATTTGGTAAATTTGTCTTGTCTCTGCCAGGAAACTCTTACCATCTGCTTGCTTGAATTTTTATATCATTGAAATTAGTTTACTGAATAACTAGTGATCTCCATTATGCAGCATATTAATTCTGTATAAATTGTTAAGAAAATGTATTCTTAAATAGCTTCTTTCTAGTATGAAAAACTGCATGTCAACTGCTATCTTCAACCTGAGTTTTATGCTCTTTTCGAGAATAGGTAATGAAACATATGTTCTGTACTGATGTTATGCCTTGATATTCTGTGCAGAATCCAAAATCTCTATTAGATCTTGTGGTACAGCCAGAATCTCCGGCCCAAGATGATGCTGATGAGCTAAAGACAGCTGTAAGACAACAGTTGCAGAAAGAATTGATTGCTTTCTTTAATACACTTCTACTCAGATTCATGTCTGCTACTGACAGGTATGGCATAAAATGAGATACCCAGCAATATAAATCACTAGTATAATTATTTGATTCTTAAAGTGCAAGATCTAATGTCCCAGGACCACAATCAGCCTCAAAGCTTAATTAGAACCTCAGGAATCTTTCAGAAGTTTCTTCCTAGTTTCTTTCCAAGATTTCTGAAGCCGTTCGCCTTTGTCTACTTCCTAGGTCTGAGTGGGAGTGATTGGCCCAAGGTCATCCAGATAGCTTCCTACCTAAAGTATGACTAGAAATCCCGGTCTCCTGGTTATTAGCCTGGTGCCTTAACCACTAGACCATGGGTGTCAAATTCGATCGCATCATGTGACGTATCATGACATATCATGACATTTCTTTGCTTTGCGGAGCCGGGGTGAGCATGGCTTGCATGTGACACATCCGGCCTATGGGCCACCAGTTTGACACCCCTGCACTAGACCAAACTGGCTCTCTAATACCCTTTCTTATCAACTTCTCTATTTTTTACAGAAAAGATTTGGAACTTACTGGCTATTTCCGAACAGAACTAGCCTTGAAGCTTCTGCAGTATTTGCGAGTAACAGATGCTCCTCATTTCTATGGATTACCTTTCTTGGAAAGGATATTAAATAGCATGGTTCATGTCACAGCACTGCCAGGCTGGAGTTCATACTCTGTCACAATGGAGCCATTCATGATTTGCAAGAAATACTTAGCTGGCCTTCTTGAGGTAAATGAACAACGAATAAATTTTGTGTGATTGGGAAATAAAAAGAGTGGATTGACCCTGCTTTAAACAGAACGCTTGGCACTCCAGCTAATATTTCATCAGAGAGAAGGGGAACAGGTTTTACTGTGTCCTGTACAATTGGAAGTTTTTCTAGGGAGCTCATCTTTTGAAAACATTTAGTATAGTATTTTACCAGGTTCCTCAATGAATAGTCTCATTAATAATTGTTGTATGTTTACATCTTTCATTACTGTGGGCTACAAATATATGTCTATTGCTAATTTTAGAAAAAAACACTTGTATAATAGTTACCCTTCTGAAAATGAATTAGATAGAAAATAGCATATATTGAATTTTATTTTTAAATAGCTTCCATATTACTTGGTTAATTTCTAAAAAAAAAAGCCTAGATGATCCTCAGATCATTTCCTTTGTGAGAGTACCACAAATAGCCTATAACATTTTAACATAGAGCCCAGCAGAGTAGAATATTTTTTTAATTGTTATGTGTAATTTAAATATTATATGTTCATCGTTGTGTTAAAAAAAATAACCTCACAGCTGAAAAAAGTCTTAGAGCAACTTTTGTGTAATTAATAAGAAAAGGATCTTCCTGCTGGACTGCAGTCTAAATCAGAGATCAGGAAAGAATGGAGCCTTACAATGTGACAAGGGATTTTGTAGCATCTTTTAGGTTAGTATACTTAATTGCGACAAAATGAGTAAGGGGGAGAGTGAATTAGCTTTCCTCAACCATAATTCATCTGATCAGATCCATTTCCTGCTACACCTGTTATCTGTCCCTTAAAAATAACAGAAATTTTATTAAAGAAATCCTATATCACATCTAATTTGAGTTTATGCAGAGTTTAGAAAATGAACTAAATGATAATTTAAATAAGCAGCATAAAATTATCACACTCCAGATCTTTACACATACATTACGCAGGCATAATTCTTTCAAAGGAAATATTATCTTTCACAGTTTATATATCCAGATATATTGCACAATAGCTGTCAGCTCTTCAGGCCTTGATTAAAATTCTACAGGCTTTTAAACTCTTCCACTTTTTGCATATCCCCAAAGTGACACAATTAATATTTTTTTGCATCTTACATCTGGCCAGCGTCCAGTAAGGACAAGAATTAATAATTGCTGAATGTATGCGTTGAGAGAGCTGAAGCTATTTCCGAATTCAGAAAGAACAGAATCTGCATGTAAACTAAGTTTCATTTCCCCAAGCAGCCTTCAAAAGTGTTCCAGAGTTTAACTTTAAGGTTGATAAGCTGATATTTGTGACAAAGTTGTGATGCCTTTGAACAGTATTTTTTTGCTTCTCCTTTCAGGTCATCTCATCTTTTTATGTTGAGTGGGGAGGCAATGCCATGTCTTTCATGGGAAAAGGAGTTACCAAGAGTGCTGTCCTTTGTTTGCTTCACTTGTCCCATGAAATGAGTATTCAGGCTCTAGATGAGGTATGAAAACAATAATATAAACTTCTCTTTGATTAGTACATTGCTTAGTACAGGCCTGTTTGGAACAGGGCCACGTAAGCAGAGCCTGTGTCCATACAAAGTTCCCCTCATACCAGCAGTGGCCGCTCACACAAATGGAGCTGCTCAGGCAGGGAATTATCCCCTCTTCCAAACACACCCTTCCCCCACTGGGCCACGAAGCCAGAAAGGTTGGGCAATGGGCACCGCTGGCTGAGTATAACTTTTTTCACACCTCACTATTCTTGATATTATTTTTACATTACAGCATGCATATTTTATTTTTGGCTTGTAAGAAGTGGAACCATTTAATAATTAAGAAGGACCATTGCCCTCAGGACTGATGACTGACTAAATGTATAGTAAAGTTTAAAATAATATATCGAGGTTACGTGACTCTTAAAGTTGATTGGTTGGTAATCAATTGATTAGTTAGTAATTTTTAGGGTTTTTTTTCTTTTTTCCCTTTAGAGAGTGACAACTTTTTCTAATGCATAACAATTTATTGTAATTGTCCACTCTAGGCATTCAGCAGAATAAAAGTCAACATGCCTATAACCTGAAATTAGACTATGCAGCATCTGATCAGTTCGTTCATCTTACATGTTTATATGCAAATTAAATTTTAGTTCTCTTGCTAGACACCCATATCAGTTTGCTTTGGTGCTATATTATAATAGAGGTATGAGTATTCTCTGACCCTTGGGCCATATGTGGGCTGCATCTAATGTCAAAACTCCTCTATCAGTGATCAGTCAAGATTTCTAGTAAGAGTAATGTATTCTTTCAGCCTTTTGATGATGGGAAGGAGAACCGAGTGCCAAAAAGTGAGGTGAATTGATATCTTCATTTGTTTTTTTAAGTCTGCTTTTGTTACATTGATGTGTAACCACTGATATATTTAAAGGAATGTAACTGAACTAAAAATAATGGTGTCCATAATTGTTGGGAGAAATTAAGCTTTTCTCCAGTAAAAAATCCCAGAAACCTTTTATATAAAACCTTTTTGTTCAGGTTCAGAGCTATTTCCTCCAGTGAATACACTGTAAGGAGTCTTTTCTAACTAGGCTAGATGAAGTAGAATTACTTACTTTCCTATAAATGTTATAGACTCTGTCTTTTATTTTATATTCTACGTTCCTTAGGTTTTTAACTGTATATTCAGCTTAATTTAAACAACAATAACCTTTAATAAAACTTTAGTATTAAATTAGCGCATAACCTTTTCATACATTCATAACTTCAAATATAAAATGCAGTTTTGAAAGGGAAGTGAAATGAGTTCCTGGTTTTATTTTTACTTCCATTTTTCCTAACTTTAACAGAATATATGGTGACCTTTTCCCCTGTGCTTTTAACTTTACAAAATATACTAGTATTCTTTTATTAGGTGTGCTATTTAAGCACTGGTTTAGGATATGCATTTCACTGACTCAAAAAGTTCATAGGTTTAAATGTTGGAAGATATATAAATGGTTTGTAGTATATGTAAACTGAGTTCAGAGAGAATCTGAAGGTTGTTTGTTTGGTTTTTAATAGAAATAATTTTCTTTTTAGGATTGGGTTTCACTCTGGTTCTTGCCATATGATACCAGTGAAGAACAAGGTCAATTTCGTCAAGGCTTAGCGTGGCTTATTCCATTATGGGTAGATAGGGACCCTGAGGTTAGTAAAATTCACATCTTTTATTGAGTATTTTTCCATTGTCATGACAATAATAGTGCTGTTCTTCTAGTGAAAATATTATTTACCAACTTGGCTCCCAGGCTTGTAACTGCAGAGGTAGGAAATAATGATCTTCGCAATTGCGTGGTTATTTCTTGATTCAGCATCAAGTGTGGAAAGAACTTTAGATGGTTTGGTCCTTCTGTTACTGTTACTGTTTATCACAGTATACTACAGCATACAAAGCATACAAAGGAGAAACTTTTCTTTTGTTGTTTTGCAAACCCAAAGAACAAATAGATTCTCCCTAACCTTTCCTGGCCATACAACATCGGATTAATGCCAATAGAGGCAGGATCTTTTTAGACAAACTCATGCCAATCATTTTTCCTTGGAATTCTTTTGTTCATAATAAATATACTCAGAATCTTGAGTTTACATGTATGCTATTTTTTTCTTACCCTTTCATTGAATGTACACGAATGATTATTAATAAACTAGTTGCTTTTTTTCTGCCTTGAATTTTGGAAACAACTGAAATGGGAATTTGCCACATTTAAGGCTTCCCAATTAACAGAAGTTTTTCATCTTTTTGAAGAGACTTCAGAAATCATCCTCTTGTCCTTAAAATACTTAAATAACATTGTTTGCTCTGCCATAGACTTCAATCAGTTGTGGTATGCTTTTCTTTTTTATTTGGGATAGTTAGGGAAAGAATCAGAAGTCTGTAACATCGTCACCATTATGATCAAATTGTAAATTGTTCTGGCAATTGTCAGCTACTGGATAAATAAGGAAGGCAGATGTTTTGTTCTGTGCAAAGATTAGCATACAAAATGGCCCAGCTTTTGAAAACAAGAACTAAAATTAGATAGAAATTATTCCTTTGCATTGCCCTAATCTAACTTCTGCTGCAGCTTAAGAGTTTTCATTGTTTTTTGCCTCGTATCCAGTGTTGATTAGTGTGTGTATGTATGTGTGTCTACCTACACACACCATTTCATTGAATGTGTGGATTGAACATCTGGTTCACATTGGGTTTTTGATGTGCTCCTTAGTACTGAAAAAAATCCACTCAAAGCTTTTGAACAAGGAGAAGAATGGGCACAGAGTTCTTTTTCTCAGTAGTTGTGGATAAGTGGAATGAGAGGAAAAAAAAGAGAAGGAGTAATTGCAAGAAAATAGTCATTATTATAGCCAAATAATTACAGTAAATATAAAAGTGGAAGGATCTGGATGAAATAATCCTGACTTTCTGAAGTTATATTGTCCATTTATAAACTACGATAGCAGTTGGAAGAATAGCTGTTCTAACAACTTCTTTCTTGTCTCTCTGCATTGGTCGATATGAAAAGTATGAATTACAGAAGAAAATCCTATTTTCTGGTGAGGGATTACCTATTGCTGGAATAACCATCTTGCATATTATTGCTATAGCACAGGCCATCCACTGTTCTAGTAGGTGAATGTACATGTTCAACTTAAAAGTATCTTTTAGAAATCTCCCATATGTCGGAATATATCATTGCTCCCACGGAAAGAAAAAGCATACCTTCCTTTTTCCTGAACCATTGCTTCCAAAAGCCCACACTGCTACCCTTTGCTAGTTTGGTTGAAATCTCACAGGAAAAAAACTGTTGACATGGTAAAGGATATGATAATTTGTTAAGAGCTCTTTTGCTCTTAGAATTCTTGGAGGCTGCATGGAAGAGGGATTAATATAGACTCAATTTGATAATACAAATAGTCGCAGTTAATAGCAATAGCAAATACACTTAGACTTATATACCACTTCACAGTAGTTTATAGCCCTCTCTGAGCGGTTTATAGAGTCAGCATATTGCCCCAACAATCTGGGTCCTAATTTTACCCACCTCAGAAGGATGGAAGGCTGAGTCAACTTTGAGACGGTGAGACTTGAACTGCCAAACTGCTGGCAGTCGGCAGTCAGCAGAATTAGCCTGCAGTACTGCATTCTAACCACTTCGCCATCACTACTCATAATCATGGTAATAGGAACTGGAATTTCAATTACGAAGCAGTATGGCCATGAAGTGCAATGTTACATGATTACATCACTGAGCAACGGGACACCCAGCAGTCCCCATTTCTTGCGTTAAGCAAGGACCTCATGTGTCTGTGACTTATGACTTCTTGCCAATTTCCAACAAGCAAAGACAGTGGGGAAGCCAGCAGGAATTCACAAGTCCTGTGTGTCTTGAAAGTGGGCCAGCGGGCAAATCAGGGCTAAGGAGTGTTGAAGGGAAGAGAGGGAATGCAGTGACACTATGCAAGGACAGGCAGGGAAAGGGATGCTGTGGCATAGTAATCATGCAGGGGAAGAAGTGCTGCGATGCTGCATGAGTGCAGGTGGAGGACCTATGTGCATGTGATATGGATTGTGGGTAGAGCGGAGCTATGGGTGGGCAGCCATTATGGAATATGAGATCCATAGTGGGATCCTCAGGAGAAAAAGCAGGCGATTGGAGTGGCTTATGGGGGCAAAATGCAACCTCTGCTACCTTCCCCATTGACTTGCTTTGCAGTCTCCATTGATTGCCAACTTTGCAATCGTGGCTTTGGGACATTGCAACCATCATAAGTGTGAGCTGTTTGTCAAGTGCCTATATCATGATCGGATCGCTGTGGAGACTGTGTTGTGATAGAACTTTGAGGGCCAGTCATAAATACAGTAGTCCTTGAGTTACCACTGTAATTGAGCTTGGAATTACAGTCATAAATCATTGTACTCATAAGTCAAGGCACCATGCCACTGGACCCAATTTTTTTGGCAAGTTTTGCAGCAGTTGTCCCAAAAGTACTTTTTCAAGAGCCAACTAGAAAGTCTTAAAAAAGCACCTTTGGGACAACCATGACCTGGACGACTGAGACTCTCTGTAGACATTTTGCAGCAGTTGTTAAGTAAAACACCCTGGTCATTAAATAAATCTGTTTACCCCATTTTTTTTTAACCAGAAACTGGAAGTAATTGCTGGAAACTAGCCAAAAATAAATAAATTTTAAAAATCATAACCACACTGACAGGGTCCCAAAATATGCTCACATGACTAAGAGGGGTTTGCAGCTTGTTAACTTCAAAATCAGGTTGTAAATCGTTGTTGGGGGCTTTGTCATAAATGTTCATTAATTGAGGACGACTACTATTTCTTAACACAGTTGGGTCCCACATTAATATAATATATGCACAGCTGAACAGAAGGAGATCTTAAAACAGCTTCTATTGAGAACTGTTAGAACAACAAGGTTCTGTGTATTTTAATGATTTATTGTGACATAAACAAGCTTTCCCAATCTATTAAATCTAGTAAAACTCCTGAAATTTGTGTTCAGCCAAGTTTTTTTTTAAAAAATAATTTGATTCGGTTTTTGAAATAAAAACTAACACAAACTAATAATTAAAGTAAAAGAAAGAAGAAAGAATGAAAAGGAAAGCAAAGCCAAAAGTGCAGAAAGAAAAAGAACTACAAAGAAGTGACTTCTGGCTTGCTTCTACAGCAATTAGAAGTATCAATTTATGTTAAATTCTTACTCTAAATTTGCACCATAACTTTCATTTTTTCTATTATTTCTGTTCTGTTTCTTTTTCTAATCATCAGATCCATATGTCCTAATTTTATTTTTTCCCCTTGTTTCATGCAAAAAGTCCTAACGGGGTTTCCAATCAGCCTTAAAATTAATCAGTCTTTTTTCTCATCAAAGCTGTCAATTCATGCCATCTCAGCTAGATCTACCATCCATTCTTCCATTGTACCATTGTAGTGTCAAATATTTCCATTGTTATGCATATAAAAGTCTTGCTGCTGTTGTTATACATAGACAAAGAATTCCAAGAAGAGTTCCATGAATTTTTTTCCAACTATTTGCTCATCAGTCTCAAAAGGAATATCTCTGATTTCAATTGTATGTTAATATTTCAGCTCTTCTGAATTAATATATATATTTGAATCCAATTTTTTTAGCTCTTTTACATGGCTACCAAGCATGATCAAAACTCTCTTCTTGTTCACATTTCCAACATACATTTGAGGATACCTTTAAGATCATTTTTCTGGTGGCAAATACCAATGATACATCATTTAATTTTTAAAAAATCTCTTAAGATTATATGTTCAACAAAATTGATGACTAATCATGGATTCAAAGATGATTATTAGATAAAGTTGTAATTTTCTCTGTTTTATGTTCTAGTGCATAAAATATTTTCATGCATAAGGCTGTTAGATTTAGAAATACTTCTTTTTGCTGTTTTAACCATATTGTGAGCGAAGAGAAAAAAAGAGATAAAATCATATTTAATTTACTGAGACTTTAAATTTGGACTTTTTAAAAATTCATTTGGGTTTAAGAGAAATAGTTTGTCTTCATGCAAACACCCATAGTAGTGCTTTAAGATAAGAAACCACACAAATATTTAAATAAATGTAATGTGATTTTTTTTTCATTGCTATTAGGTAAAGTTCACTTCACTTGCAATAGGATCAGCGCTTACATCACTAGACGTGGGCTGCTTCTCTCTAGCGGAAAGTTGCCAGAACATATCAGGAGGATTATGGGGGACTGTGATTAATATCCTTCTGGATAAATCTGAATGCAGCATGGTGCGAAGAGAGGTTTGTAAATCATATAACTGTAAAAACAAATTTTCAACTAGTTATAACTTGGTACTTTCTTGGATTGAATCAAGTGCCTAGGTCATTTATCTAGAAGAGCATGGTCTGTGTGCTTAGCTTTTGCCCATCTCCCTTTGTCTTCTGAAAAGATTCTCCAAGAAATAGAGAACAATGAAAACAATTATAGTATGGAATTAAAGACAAAACTTTTTCAGACTGGATGATTCTTATATGAATAGTGCTAGATCTGCTACATTAGATATATTACTTTAAAACTTAAGTAAGCATTACTGAAGTTTCTTTTTTTTTTATTGAAAAAGTTTTAAAAGTTTTACATACATTTTCTCCCCCCCTCCCCAACCACCTCCCCCGACTTCCCAGAGCAAGTACAAAATAAAATACAGCTTAAATTCTCTAAATTAAACTCCATTTCACACTTATTATAATCATGATCATTAAACAAATAGATAAAAGGAAAGCAAGTCTTTTTTCTCCTTATTCCATCTAATTCAACAAAATTATCTCCATTTATAATTACAGCAATTAAAACAATTAAGTATTATCTAATCAAACCTATCATTACTCAATTTGGCTAATTGTTACTTAACAAATTATTAGGTCTATACAATTTAACAAAATATTTTATAACTTCTTTCATTTAAAACAAAACAACAACAACAACAACAACAAAAAGAAAAAAAAAGGAAACCCTCACTCAAAAAACCCCCGATTTAAAAAAAAAATTACTATATACACTCTTCCGTCCTTCACTTTTAAACCATCAAGGTCCAATTATAATTAAAACACTTAATAAGAAATAATATTAACAATAATTTTTTAATTAATAATCAAACCTCTTATATCAATACATATTAACAAATCAACTAAGAACATCATTTAAGAACTTTATCAATCCTTTAAATTCTTCATACTAGATTGAACCAATTGCTAATCTTCTTGTCTTCACATCTTCCAACAGCATATAAGATATCTTCATTTACGTCTACCCACCTAAATAAAAATTGCTTCTGTATATATAAAAAAAAAGCCCCCCGAGTGACTTTGTAATTGTAATTATATTTGAAATGATATCCATCAAATCCAGTCAAAAATTAGATTAATAAATTCGTCAGACATATTAGGGAAACCACCAGATCAACTGCAATTGCCCTAGGTCCATAGTCCTTTTGCCTTGTATTCATTACCATCAAGCAGGAAACTTCAATTTGCTATATTCAGTAGAACTTCTGCGATTGCAATTAAGTCCAAATTTGTTGCAGTCCTTAATAAAATAATCCAAATCATTCAAGTCAGGGCATATTTCACAACCCAATACACCAGCATTGCTGTGATCTGTTTATTCTTCTCAAATATTCCAATACAGCTGTAGGTTGCCTCCTCATCGTCGCTCATCGCTTAGTTAACTGGCATTAAACTGCTGTCTGTTTTTTTTTCTTTTTCCAAAAAATTCAAAATCTTTAAACAGTTAAACAATACTTTTTAAGGACCATCATCTCATCAAGCAGGGTTATTTTCCATTTCTCCAGTCTTTTTTCTTTTCCTTTTTACGAACTTTCTTCTTAACTTTAATCCCTCTGCCTTTTTTAGCTCCAGTAAAATTTTGCGGTTTTTGGGATTGCATATTATAAAATTTTTGCAGAAATGTAGCTTCTTCTGGAAACAACTCTTTAAGTGCAGATTGAGTTTTATAAAAGAAAATTCGTGAAACCAAAATGTCATCAGCTTCCAACACTTCTTGCTCCTTATTTTGCACAACATTCATCTTTCTCTCCTCAGTAAAATCTGCTATAATCTGTTGTTGTTTTTTTGCATCTCCCAACTCTTCATTCAATCCCCCACTGCTAGATTGCAACTCAGTATTTCCATGTATTTCATTGTTTCCAGCTTGAGAAGCTTGAAATATAGTATCAATTCTTTTCAATAAAGCAGAGGTAATTGAACTCAAAGCTTCCTCAAATTCAGACCATTGAGGGTTAAATAACCCTCCTTTACTTTCAAGAAGCCCAGCCATCTTGCCCCCCTTCTTCCTTCCCTTCCAGAAGGACAGAAAAAAAAAGGGGAAGAGAAAAGAAAAAAAGAGTTTCAAGAAGAAAAAAAAAGGGAATCCTTTACAATTTGTAATTTGTATTGCTGCTTCAATTATTATTATTCCTTTCTTATTACATCCACTTTTCAAAAAGGAGTTTTACGTTTCAAACAGGGGCTTGTCAATAATTACTTTTAGCTTTCACTTCTTCACGCCCCGTTAAAACTCAAACGCCATCTTGCTTTCACTTTCAGCTTAGGAAGAATCTTTTAAAGAAAATAAATCTTTGGAGTTAAAAGGAAAAAAAAATACTTGCTGTTTGATTCATACTGCTTGTGCTCCGCCAGCTTGATTCAAAAAATATCTGTTTAAAGTTGGTGCTGGGATGGTAACGACATCTAGCTCTGCAAAGCAGAGGCATCCAGGGTCCGGAGTACTGACAGGCTTAGCGGGGAGCTCTCATCTTCAAGCGCCAGATTATAGGTGAAATCTGGCACTTTCAGGGAGCTCTACCCCACCCGTCTACTCACTTTCCCCCCTCATACCAGGGGGAAAGTTTTCAAACCGCAAGACAGCCGATGGTCGCTGTTCTTGCAGTTCTACAAAGCCCTGGGCTGGCGCTTCAAAAGAAGCGTCCTGCAATGTCGCAGTGCCACCGGAAGCCCGCATTACTGAAGTTTCTTGATGCAATGTATCTTATATATATGTGTGTGTATGTGTGTGTGTGTTAATTAATAAATAAATAGATTAATTAATTAGCTGGGGCAAGTAACGGTAGCACACCCCATTGTGCAGAGCTCGGGTCTCGAACCCAGGCTGTCAACTCTCCAGCTCACAAGCTCAGTGTCTTTAACTGCTGAATCATTGCACCTCTCACTAGATAGATAGATATATAGGAATAGGATATTTCTTAAATATTCCTATATCCAACATATTCCAATATATTCCTATACCCAATAAGATCATTACATCATTTTTTGTGTTTTTCTCAAGACCTATTTTACTCTTGGTTTTCATACAGCATAAGATGCCTCTAGACAGGCCATCTAGGTGTTTTGGGATTGCAATTTCCCAGGAGAGAAATGTAAAATAACGAAACAATTTCTCACAATAATTTTAAAGGATCTTTCTCCACAGTGTAAACCAACACAGTTAGCCATTGTGAAAAATAAAGCAACATGAAGCAATTTTCAGACTGAACTATAACAATTAAAACATTAACATTAAAAATAAATTTAATAGTAGCTGAATTACAAATACTTTCATCAGGGGTGAAATCCAGCAAGTTCTGACAGGTTCTGGAGAACCGGTAGCGGAAATTTTGAGTAGTTCGGAGAACCAGCAAATACCATCTCTGGCTGGCCCCAGAGTGGGGTGGGAATAAAGATTTTGCACTATCCTTCCCCCAGGAGAGGGGAGGGAATGGGGATTTTGCAGTACCCGTCCCCTGGAGTGTGGTGGGAATGGAGATTTTGCAGTATCCTTCCCCGGCCATGCCCACCAAGCCGCACCATGCCCACCAAGCCATGCCCATAGAACCGGTAGTAAAAAAAAATTGGATTTTACCATTGACTTTCATCTTTTTAAACTGTTGATCTGTGTAAGGAGTTGTTAGAAAAATTACATAGAAAGGAAATTTTCCGTCTCTGCTTCAATTCTACCAAAGAATGCAAAATTTGATTTCTTTTTAAATAATCCACTGCATAGCCAAAAGCTTAGAAGAGAAAAATTATGACATATGAATTTAATGTATACTTTGTATTGCATTGATTCAGTATGTATTAGCCTAGGTTCTTTTAACTGCAGCCAGATGGCACTGTTGATGTTTGTCTTTTTTTTTCTTTGTAGGCTGCATTTATTCTTCAGAATCTTTTGGTGATCCCACTGCCCACTGAAGAGGCTAAAGACTCCAATTGGCAGGTGACTGGTTGGCTTTATATGTTATTACTGTTCATCAGTAGGATTATGCACAGCAATTTCTAATTTAGCAAGAGTACACGCTGTTTTAGATATACCTAGATGTGAAAATATGCATACTTTACCTTGTTAATAGAGAAGCAAAAGGTTTTTTTCTCCAAGTCTTGTTGACCCTCAAACAACGCTTTCTATATTAGATGAAAACAAAAACTTGGTGGTTTTCAAGTTAAGCTAACCTAAAAAGTAGATTTAGAAATGTCTTGAAAATAGACCCATCTTTCAAGTAAGATTCACAAGTATTTTCATTTTAAAAAGAACATAGATCTCAATTCAGTTTTCCTGATAAATGTAATTTAGTTGTAATTTACCATCCTAGAAGCATTGTCCTAAAGCCATAGGATTACGTGGATTTTTCCATATAAGGTGAAAGATACAGGTGTGATATCTGAGAGGCAAATCCACCACCACATTCCTTCTTCCTTGCTATCAAACTGATTGGATTCAATTTGTTTTATGTATTTTTTTCATAATCATTCATCTGATTTATTATTTGTTTCTTTTTCAATTTTGAATAATCATCTTTCAATCCATTGTTTCCATCTCTTACAAACTGTGATTTTTAATTCCATTTATAAATCAATTTCAGTTTTATTCAGTGGAGCTTAATCCTCTGCGCTGCTAATTAAGAGTTAAAAAATTAAAAAGGTCAAAAACTTCATGTTACCCTGAGTGAAGTGGCATTTTTTTTAAAGTAGACTTCTGGTGCCCCCTAATGTCTAATCTTCAAAGTTTTTTGAATCAGTACAGATTATAAACAGAACATTTTTCCCCCAAGGGAGAGAATCCTTTCAATCAACGTCCAAATCTTAAATCTATCTCTGCCCCTAATCTGTTTGAAACTTCCCAAAACCAAAGATAATCATCCTCTTGCTATATATTCCAGAAAATACAGATCTTTTTACTTGAAGTTAAACTGCTTTTCTAAAGGACACTCTCCCAGCGATTGTCATAAAATTTGCCAGTCTGAAGGTTCTTAATCTTTAAAATAAGGCAAAGAATAAAAAATGGATAAAATTCAAAGTGATTAAGAGATAAGACAGTTGAATTTAAAGCCCATATAGGCAATATTAGTAGCTGTAAACACAATGTAATGTTGTGACTCCCAGCTGATAGCAGGCCTACTGCAAAAACACAGTTCCTGCCATCTGCTCACAAAAAAAGCAGCTACACGGAGCACATATGGGCGATCAGATTACCTCTCTTTAACTCCAGAGAGATTTCAGCTGCAATTGGGCATTTTGTTTACCACTCACTGGAAGTTTAAGCCTGCATTTTTAGTCCTTCAAAAAATCACTAATATTCTTACTTCCCTTCCTGCTGAAACTCTATAAACACACTAGAATTGCCTTTGTTGGCAGTGGGAGACTGTCTTTTTGGTTTAGTAATAAAAGTTATAGGGCCAGAAAACCTTTTTCACAGTTAAAGGAACAAAGGAATCTCTATGACAGCAAGACTCACTACTTGGACTGATGTTTGGTTCTGTTACCCTCAAAGGTAGTGGCATCAAAGAGAGACATGTGAAAGCAGGCATTGACAGAAACGTGATGTTATTCAAACAGTTGTGTGCAAAATTAATTTTAAAACAACTTAATATAGCTACTTGAAGGACATGGAGATGAAAATGGAATTCCTGCTTTGGGGAACAGTGCCAACCCAGATTAGTAATAGACAGTTTGGCAAGCTGCCTATTTGAGGCTTGTCAGTGTGAAGCTGTTATCTTAATGCTTTTTAGTATGCTTGTGATTAACTTTTTAAATATTTCATGGATGCTTAAGAACTCTCTTTCAATAGTAAATCTGTCCTTTTTAAATAAATCTTATTGGATTGGACCCAGTGAGTGTTGGGGGTGGTGGTGGTGAGAGAAAGTAGCAGTAATTAGCATATGCCAATGGAAATGCTAGTTGAAAAATTCACAAAAGGTGTAATAAGTTTTCTATTTTATTTATTTATTTATTTATTTTGTCGCATTTCTATGTCTCCCAACTCCCAGGGGACTCTGGGCGGCTTACAACAAAGAATAAAACAATGCGAACAATCCCATAAAAAATGTTAAAAAGAAAAACATTAAAACATTAAAAACTATAAAAACGTTAAAACACATGCATTCCAATTTGTGGCCGGGTCTTGCAAGATCATTATAACGAGATCAATGGCCCCAGGCTTGCCGGAAGAGACAGGTTTTTACCGCTTTGCGGAAAGTCAATAGGGTGGGGGCGGTCCAGACCTCAGGAGGTACTTGGTTCCAGAGAGCCAGGGCAGCCATTCTTCCTTTCTCTTCAGCAAAATTGAAACAGTATTTTGTTTTGTTTTTCCAAATTCATTGCACTAGTATGAAATGTAAAATAATAGTATGACACATAGCTCTTTTTCCTTTCTATACACACACACACGTTTCCCCGAAAATAAGACCCTATTTTATATATATTTTTGCCACCAAAAAAGGCACTAGGTCTTTTTTTTGGGGGGTGGGAGTGGGATGTTGTTCACTGACTCACCTCACTTGCACGCATCGCCCCCGGCCTCCTTTTCGCTGTCAGAGGCCTTCAGGAAAGCCTTGCTAGCCTTGCTGGCTGCAGAAGAAATGGACTGGCAAGGCAGGTGTTGGGATGTGCGAGGCCTGCAACTGTCCGAAGGTAAGTAGTAGGGCAGCTTCACACCCCCATCCCCACCCTAGCTTAATTTTTACCCGTGCACCCTGGAGTGGGTGGGGTCTTAATTAGGACTTATTTTGGGGGTAGGGCTTATATTGGGCATACGTGTAAAAATCACTTTCGGGGTAGGTCATATTTTTGGGGAAACACGGTAGAGAGAGAGAGAGGGAGAGAGAATGTACATGTACTGTATATATGTATACATATATTTTTAGAGAACTACCTGTTGCATCAGCAGACTGCCTGTATCCAACATAGTCGAAATAGATTGGGTTAGTAATTAGTTCAAGTTTCTTGAGCCACTGGTGGAAGAATAGAAATCAGCATCAAAAGAAGTACACATCAGAATTGGCAGAGCCACTGCTTTTCTTTGAATTGTTAATGTGGTGCTTCATTTCACTGAAAACGAAGATGGAGATCTTTAAGACACTGTCCTGCTGGTCTTGCTCAAATCTTACAGATTTGAGACATGGGCATGGTTAAATGCAGGCCTGAACAAGCTTGATGGTTTCCTAATGTGACACCAACAGCATCCTCTGGAATTTCCCTCCACAACTGTCTGAAGATACTGTAACAATGAGATTCAAGAGAGGTTGAAATACAAACATAAAGATTAAGATGGTTTGGACATGTCTTCAGAATGGAAGAACATCACCTTCACAGACCACTGGGGAAAAAGTAATCCACACAGGGGAAGCTTCAGTGAACAGCACCAAAAAAATATGGCCAAAGCATATTGAAGATGGACTGGAAAAAACCTAAGACTCAATTTAAATTATACAAGATAAGCCGCCCACAGTTGGAAAACATACAAAACCAATGTAACAGCAACATACTGACTCTGAGGTTAACATTGTCCAGATGCTCACTAAAGAAATGAAAATCAAACCTAAATTTTGTGATGGCTATTTACAACTTAAGGGATATATTGATAGTCTAGACTTTATGACTGATAGCATAAGAATGAATTTGGCAAGAGTCTTTAGAACAGATTTCCATTTATTGAATGAAAGATGTCAGTGTTGTCTGCCAGTTCTATATTGGGATTAACACAATTTTAGAGGCCACTGAGAAGGTGGTGTAAAGATTAATATAATTTTAGGTGCTACCGCAGTGCTAGTGTGAAGAGCCGCATTGGCGCAGTGGTTAGAATGCAGTACTGTAGGTTACTTCTGCTGACTGCCGGTACTTTGATTCTTACAGTCTCAAGGTTGATTCAGCCTTCCATCCTTCCGAGGTGGGTAAAATGAGGACCCAGATTGTTGGGGGCAATATGTTTACTCTGCAAACAGCTTAGAGAGGACTGTAAAGCATTGTGAAGTTGTATATAAGTTTAAGTACTATTGCTATTGCTAAAGATACTATTGCCACTTAAAACAGATGCAACTCTGACAACCTATATTAAACATATTAGAGTTACAACTGCAATCACATAGGATTTTCTCAAATGAGGGTAAGAGAACTGAAAAATGAGTCCCAGCCATATTTTTATCAGTTCATTTCTTTTAAAAGGTAAACAAAATAAAATAAAATTGGATATTATTTGACTATCCTGAAGCAACCAACCTGAGGTTCCCACCCAGATTTCTAATATCTGACTCATTTTTAAGCTGGTCTGTAATGTAAGAAACTTTATAGAATTCTACGATGCTGTAATCATTTCATTTTGTACTAATACATTTTGCAGCACTGTGTTCACCTGCCAACATACACAGCCAATCCCAAATTTGCTGAAGTCTTCAATTGCAATTAAGTAGCATTCACCTAGCAATTTAATTTGCTATTTCAGATGGAAAATAACCATTAATGTACTATTCACCTGGAAAGATGTTGGTAGAATTTCTGAGTTTTTAAACAAATGATATCGATCCAGTAAGATGATTTTGCAAGAAGCCAATTAGTTAAGCATGTTTTTTGACTGAGTCTGACGCTAAACAATTTCTCTCAAGGTATCATCACTTTTCAAAGGATGCACCAAATTCTGTAAAAGTCACAGTTGCAACTTTTCAAATAGGGAGTCAATTGTTTTCATCCCACATCATTCAGAACTACGTATAATCCAATTTTTCAATCATGAAATGATTGTCCCCATTTCACAGCTTCTCTGAATCATGTAAGGAGCCCGCAGTGGGGGAATATATGGTGATTTGGGGAGGGCAGGATACATATTACATGCAAGTAATCCATGATTGAGAATTGGCCTAAGGTTTTAATGCAATGATTATTTAAATGATATAGCTTATTTTAATGTTTGAAGCACTAGAAAGAACAACGTCTGTATGGTGAACACTGCAAAAATAAAATATTATTATAAAAAGCAGACTGAGTAGTGCATAAGATTCATTGCATTATTATCAGAACAATTAATTTACAAGGGTGATTATTTGGTGGGTTAGTATTTTCTTCACTTATAAACAATATTTTTGAAGTCAGTAATCACCACATTTAGTTCCAGTTCAGTGGATCACAAATGTTATATAGTTTCAAGGTGCTTGGTATCATTTCACACACATGATTATGACTCCAGTGGTTTTAATATACCTTTGAGACTGTAAACTACTAGGCATAAAAATCTAAAATTGGACTCAGTTGAGTCAAGTATTTTAAAAAATTGACTCAGTGTGATGATCATTCCTAGCATCTGCAAAGCTGTCATGCTTGATTTGGTCAGTACATCTTGCTTGGATAGTCTGCACTTGAATTCCCATTTTCTGTGGTAGAATTAAAGCATGCCCAGATAATTAAGCAAATTCTTTCCTTGAGGCTTATTTGAAAGAAAAAGTAGTGGCAAGTATTTTGTATTAGTAAAGATTGGGAGGGGGGAGGGAAAGGACTTCCATAAATACGTGTTTATAAATTCCTTTTTTTTCAACATCTTGAAAAGTTTTTATAATCAATTGTGGCCACTGAATTCACCAATCCTTTTTGGGGGTAAGGTCTGTTAAAATTAAGTTATAAATATTTTGTGAAGAAAAATAAAGCGTGTAGGGAAGAACAGGGTAAGGAGAACCAAAAATAGTGTTTAACTTATTAGTTAAATCCTCCAGATTAAAACAGATTTTAAAGTTTGTTTGAATTCTGCAATTATAATTGTACCACAATTATAGCACCCTGTTATTAACATCTATTAACATCTGCTGCTTGCAATTACTGCAAGTTCGAATCCCACCAGGCTCAAGGTTGACTCAGCCTTCCATCCTTTTTAAGGTGGGTAAAATGAGGACCCAGATTGTGGGGGCAATAAGCTGACTTTGTATAAATATACAAAAGTATGAAGGCTATTGCTTAACGCACTGTAAGCCGCCCTGAGTCTCCGGAGAAGGGCGGCATATAAATCAAATAAAAATAAATAAATTAAATAAAAATAAATAAATTAAGAGCTTGGAAGTTAGTTTTCAAAACAATGAAGAGCCACAAGGAGTTTTTTTCTCCCCAATAAGCTATAAATTGCAGTTTACCTGCATTTTCATAGATTTACAATTTACGGATTCTTGCTGATATTTGCTATGAAAAGAAAAATGTGAAAGTTGCCTAATTTGACATCAGATTATTAACTGTCAGAGGCACAGTTTTCTAATTAAGAAGTACAGTTAGAAAATACAGGAAGACTTTACTTAACTGTTAAGCAACTGTTTAGCTACCATTCAAAGTTACAATGGCACTGAAAAAGTAACTTTACAATCAATGCTCACATTTACAACTGTCATAATCTCCCACAATCACATAATTCCCATTTACATGTTTCACAACTGGCCTCTGACAAACAGAGTCAATGGAGAAGCCGGCAGTAAAATCACAAGTCATGTGATGTTTCATTTAATGATCTGTGGTGACTCGTGTAATGATAAAATGGGAAGTGATGTAAGTCAGATGTAATCATGGGATGTTTTGCTTAGTGTCTGTGTTGCTTAGCAACAGAGGTGCCGATCCCAGTTGTAGTCACAAAGCAAGGACTGCCTGTAAACACAATCCTCAAAACTGAAAAAAAAAGCGGAAGAGGAAATTTCATTTGTGGTACCCTATGTTTGAGACACAGGATAAGAAGCTATAATGTAAGGAAAAGAACATTTTCACTTCCTTCTTTCCTTCTTTCCTTCCTTCCTTCCAGGGACCTTGTGTACATGATGAAGCAACTGGTCTATCTCTGTCTGGAAAACCTGCACTGCAGGCCTTGCTCTATCATTGCCACTTCTATGAGCATTTGAATGAGATGGTGAAGGTATGCTACCTGGGTCGGTATACATTTGATGTGGATTTTTCCTTGGGAGATCAGCTGGTGTCAACAAAGAATGGCATGAATGGTAAGTGATATTTCCAAGAATTCGTGTAGTGTGAATCTCACTGCTCTTTCCCATGTTCTCAATAATTTCTTCTCATGATCGTAGTTTTAATTATGTGACAATTGAAAGTGTTGTCCTCTGTAAATATGTAACACTACAATACTTATTCATTTCTAAAGTAAACAAAACCTTGCTCCTTAATCTAGTTCAGTGTTCGGGGTGCAGTTAGCTTAAAAAATGTGTTTGTAGTTAGAGGTAGAAAAGGAAAGGTTATTTTTGGTTTTTTTAGTAAAGGTTATTTATTCTTTCTCATTATGAAAAAGAATAATTGACTGTGTGGAATTTCTAAAATGTATATATTAATTAAAACCTTAAGGAGAATACATCTGTAATGTAAAGAAAGGAAGAGGCTGAAAAAATAGCAAGATACTGCCTACAAGAAATAGACTGGCAGTTTATTTCTCTTTGTGACTGTGTTAATGATGTCCTGTGAGAAATTCCATACTGGGTTTATGAAATACTTTTTCATTTCATGAGAATTGTTGGCAGCACTCCATAGTGCGCAAGGGCCACTTCATATGTATTCTTTGAAGGGAACGTAGTGGAAACTATCAATTCACAGTGCATCATGGAGATTTGTTTGGCAGACAATTAGGTTGGATACACGAAGTAAACAGTTGGTGGCTTATTGCTGTCTCTTGTATAAAATGATAGGGAACTTGTTGTGGCTGCGTTCTTTGCAATCAGCATTCCCCCTATTCTCCATCCTGCTAAATCAAGTGTACCTTCACCTTAAGTCTATTCACTGTTGGGTAAATCAATGTCTCAGAGCGTAAGATTATACACAACAGTTTGTCATCTATTTTATGGCATAAAATGCTTATTAGTGAAGATTAATTACCATGTCCCACACTTCGGCTTCACAATTCAAGGTGCAGAATATGCAAACTATTGGGGGAAAAATTGAAAATATTTCTATATATTTATAAAGAAAAACCTTTCTAAGCATTTCACACACTGTTGACTTTTGCTTACTGGATAATGAAAGGGGCTGTTTAAAGGTTAAAAACAATTAGGAAGGTCTAGTTAGGTCAGTCGTGTTTTCTTAGTGTTATTAACCAAACCACAAACTCTGGTTGCCTGGATGAGGTTTATGGATGACCAAGTTATTCTTTGATATCTTGGACACCATAGCTCACTATCTACCGCAGTGGTGAGTAACTGGCCCCTTTATGACTTGTGAACTTCAACTCTCAGAATTCCTGAGCAGTCATGGTGGGAGTTGAAGTCCACAAGTCATAAAAAGGGCCATAGCTACCCACCCCTGATCTACAGGGAACAGTAAACCTATGCCCAGATTTACTCTTGCTTTTGAAATTATGGAGAAAGCATGGCTCATCTTGAAATGACATGAAATGCTTCAACATGATGAAAAGGTATTGGTGGAAAGAGTAAACTTTTCTGTCTCCCTTTTCCAGACTTTGAAGATTCTCTTTCTGCATGGAGAGTCCAGAATGGTGGGAACCAGTCTCCAAGTACTCAGTCAACTACTGATACTTGGGTGAGTTGAACATACTGTGAAATGGAATAGTCTGGAGAACTAGGATTCTGTTTTACTACCTGCGTTTCTTCTTGAGTTACTTAATGCAGTTTAATTATTTTTTCTGTTTTTTAATTCCTTTTTCACTTACATTCAGAACCTTTCATCTTCCAACAGGCAATGTTAAAAATACTTGTGGATGTTTTCAGTGTGGAAGGCATCCAGTAATTTTTTGTTAGGAAAAGTAAAAAATACTGTTATTTCCAAAAATGGAGCTCTGTTTAAAACAATGTTACTGCATGCCACAATATTTTCTGGTATGAGAACTGTTTCTACTAATAATTTCTAGAATTGTTTCTATATCTGACATTAGACAAATTAGCATTAGCTATTGATGGTAGGGCAAACCAAGTTTTTTCTTCTCCCAAGAAAATTGACTCATTTTATTATTTTATTTTATAATTATTTTATATTAAGTAAGTCTGTAGTCTTAAGGTGACCAGTGACAATTAGTTTATTCCAATTTCATTTCTTTCAAGAACAAATACAGAAACAATATTCAAACTGTCTCGTGCTTTACTTTGCTCCTGAACCTTGGAATTGAAAAAAATCGCCTGGTTTCCATTTTGCAATGACTAGATCTGCTATCATACTATTTTTCATCAACTAACTACCCAAACTAGCTAGTGAGTGTTCTTGAATCACAGAGGTTAATGAAAATTCCTTGCCTGTGGCTTTTAACCTTTTTCAATAAATTTTAATTATTTGGTATTCTTGTAAGCTTTTCTAAGTGGTAGGGCAAAGCCTGACAGGTAGGTTCTCTGAAGTAACCTTGCCATGTTCTCTGGAACAGAAATGTGCTTGTGGCTACCAGGGTGTACACACACCTTTGTGTTTGACTCGCGCTGTGCTGGATTCTTTAATTTCATCATTGTCATCATTGCTGAGAAGTTACTGTGCTGAAAAGCAAAGCAAAAAGCTGTAGCATCTTTTGTTATTTATAGTATGCTTCTGGGCCCTCCATAGGCTGCTCAGATAATAGAAATGAAAACATCTTATTTCCCATGTGTAACAAAATGGGAAAGGAAATGCTTTAAATGGCATAGTGCTTAATGGGCACAAGTTATTAATTAAATCGAAAGTGCCTTAAATGACTCTCTTGTTCCTTGTTGCACACTTAGCAAAGAGGAGGGGGCATTTGGGTTGCATTGTGTTATAAAGGAATTCCCAACCATTCTATAAGGCTCTAGAAATACAGTCATGCTTAAATTAGAGGTTTTATTACAAATCCTTATCCCTAGTCTATGAAGGAAATTCAGTTTAAATGTCAATAGAACTGGTTGAGGAACTGGTTGAGTTTGGCCTCCATGATGACCCTGGATATGAGTCTCAATGTCCCATGTGTTAGATTAAGTTTTTATAGGTCAATTATACTAAGATTATATGACCCAACACCATGTTTCATGTATAGTCGCCATCTTTTTCCAAATACAGTTCAGTATGGTGATTATGACATATAGAAGCTTATAAACTATTCAAAAGAGTCAGTTTGGTATAATGTTTAAAGTACTAGGAGACCATTAATTCTAGTCCTGCTTTAGGCATGAAGTCAACAAGGTGAATTGAAGTGAGTATGTCTTTTTCAGACCTAGGAAGAAGAACACAGTAGCAGATCACTTCTAAAAAATCTTGCCAAGAAAACTGCAGGGCATTCACCAGGAATCAACCTGACCCAAAGGCACGTGTGTTCATATAACACACTGCACACGCGCAACAGACACAATATTTGAAGCATCATATTTCCTGGAATGGTCTTCAGAAAATACCTTCCCCTTTGCCTTCTTAGCATGCCAAATGTATCAAATGCATTTGGTGGGAGTGGAGAAGAGGATGGCAGGATTTTGTTTCCCCCTCAATGTCTTCCCTCAGACTTTCAAACTCATTGCTAAGAGAGGCAAGACTCTTTCCCGCTTTACTTTTCTCCCTACAAGTAAAGACAATATTTGGCTACAGGAATTTTGTTGATATGATTTACTTGACTGAATCCCATGCAATTTTCTTTCTTTGTTCACTCCATGCTTTGAATTCCTTTACAATAGTCTGAATTTATTTGACGATAGTCCCACTTCTAGCATTTTGTATTGCTGCTAGGCACTGTGAGCACCATTTGGGCGAAAAGATGGGGAACCTCAGCTAAAGAACAAACAAAATGCATATTAAATAAAGTTCTTGGTTCTTCTTAGATAATTTCAGCATCACCATCACCGGGACGTGCTATGGAAGTAGAAGCACCCTCTTCGCCAGCTGTTAGTCTTATTCACGATGCATCATTGAACCGACTCATAACTCAAGGTTGGATATGCTTGAGAACTATATTAAACAAGTTCATTTCTTAGCCTTGCTATGTACACAATGCATGCTAGAAATTTTGGAATGAATTGTCCAAACAGCAGTCATCACCTGGTAGCTTATTTTTGAAACTCTCAGGCGATCAAGGCATGGGGTGGAAAAGATTAGCTGTGCACACTTTTCAGATATCAAGAGCTCTATTTTGAAATACAATATGCTTTACCATTTTAAATATTCCAACTGGACAAAACTCTTTTGGCCTATATTGCCCTAGTCCTATGATTCTTACTGGACTGTTGCATATTGTTCTATTTATCCTAACAGAGGAATGTTCAGTTTAAGAAACAGCAACCGGCGGGTTGGGTTTTTATAGAAACAATTGGCACAAGAGTTGTTTTGAAGCTTCATGTAGCTAATAGATTTGATTGATTCTCTGTGGTTTAAGTCAGAGTGAGGAATATATTTCCAGAGTTTCATGTGACTCCACATTTCATGTAGCTTATTTCTTTTGGATGTTGTGTTCTAGGTCAGAGTGACACAACTACAACAACATCTTCAAGTCCACATGTTTCCCCAGAGTCTGTCATTAGACCTTATCAGAGTATGGTAGTCACACCTCCTCTCCTTTCAGCTGTGTGTGGCGTGTTGGACAACCTGCTTGTTGTTACTCCAAAAGAGACTACAATTGCTCTTCGGAGAGCACATACACTAACTGCTCTCAGTAGGTAAGAGATCAATAACTCGAGAGCTTGCAAATAGACTGTGACAAATGATATCCCAAGCTTTGTTATATATATATTGATAAACTGTTGAGTGTTCTGAGAATTCAAAAGTAACAAACTAGAAGAATCCCTTCCTTCCTGAAAATGGAGCAAATCTGGAACCTCTTGAAGGGCTGAAATTGATGGAGTTGGGGCCAGTGTGTGTTCAGGCCAGAAAGAACTGTTGTGTACACATTGGAGGCCTCTTAATCTCAGGAATTGCAAAAAACCAAAATCCATTGAGTTGAAAGGCTAGGAGGAAAAGGTTAAGAGAGAGAGAGAGAAAGAAAGAGAGGGAGAGGGAGAGAGAGAGATTTGATTTCTGGGATAGATATATTTTTGTATTAAATATTATTTATTAAATTTATATGCTTTCTCTATAGAACTTCTTGCTTGCTTGCAATAATGAAACTCATCTAAGCCATGATAAGTCAGTGAAGCTTTTGCAAAACTGATACTTTGGAGGGTTTGACAGTTTTTAACAATTCCATATTTATTGAATTAACAGTTGATCAAAATAAAAAGTAACTATAGTTACTTTTGTAACTATTGTAACTAAAGCACATAATTTTCATCTGTTTTCTGACTTCTTAAAACCTGTATACAAAAAGTAAAACAGCCTTCTGACTCAGTCATATGCCCTAAATTTGCATCATCCGTTAATAGTGTACTATATTTTCTAAACTTCTACACTGAGGCAAATGCTTAGTGCACAGTGAAATACATTTGCATATTAAATCTACTTGAGACATTCTTTAACTTTATTATCCAATGACTACAAAAGTAAGATAAAATAAAATATATTAACTTTAATAAAAGAGTCATTATAAAGATATCAAATCAACATCAATAATGTGTTAACATAAATAAAATAGCTGTTGATGTTAAAATTAGTTTTGTTAAAAGTATGAGTTTGGAAGTTCTAAAATTAGTTCTACCAACCATAGAGTCATAAGATAACTAGGTAACTTGATGCAAATAGTTTTGCTATTATTGTTAACCAGACTTTTTCTATAACAGTTCCCGAACCCTCCATGGTTTCCATTTTTGCCCTCCCCGATGTCCAGATGCCAAAAATGAGCCCATTTTTGGCATCTGGAGGCCTCTGTGGATCCCATTTTTGTGCTCCCTGGCATCGGGGAGACCTGCAGAGTGCCTCTGGATGCTGAGGAGGGCAAAAATGGGACCCACTGAAGACTCCGGAGGCCAAGAACAGGCCTGTTTTTGGCTGGCAGAGTGCTGCTGGACACCAGGGAGGGCAAAAACAGGATCCACAGATGGTTTGGGAGGCCAAAAACAGGCCCGTATTCACTCTATAAGACACACAGACATTTCCACCCACTTTTGGGGGGGGAGTGCATCTTATAGTCGGAAAAATATGGTATATATTGGTTCACAGTGCTTTACAGCCCTCTTTAAGTGGTTTACAGAGTCAGCATATTGCCCCCAACAATCTGGGTCCTCATTTTACCAACCTTACAGGACTGCATTCTGCCACCGTTTTCCTCCCACCGACCAACACGCTCCCACAGAGAGGGTCTCCTCAGGGTGCCCTCGGCCAAACAGTGTCGACTGGTGACCCCCAGGGGAAGAGTCATCTCTGTGGGGGCTCCCGCCCTATGGAATGAATTGCCCCGGGACATATGAAGGATCCCCGACCTCCACACCTTCCGTCGTGCTCTGAAGACCCTATTATTTCAGCAAGCCGGTCTGACGGGATAAATGATTTTAAATTGGGTTTTAAAAGGGGTTTAAAATGGTTTTAATTGGAAGTTTTAATTTTGGCCAAAGATTGAATTGTTTTAATAGGTTTTTAAATTTTGTCTGTATGTTGTTTTATCATGGCTGTTCATTGCCCTGAGTCCTTTGGGAGAAGGGCAGTATATAAATATAATAAAAATGAAAAAAACAAAAAACGATGGAAAGCTGAGTCAACCTTGAGCAGCTCAGGATCGATCTCCCGGAATGAGCAGTGAGTTAGCCCTGCAGTACTGCATTCTATCCACTGCGCAACCACTGTTGATGGTACTCCTATGCTGTCTAAGAAGGCATAGAAACTGTATTGGATGTGACTGGACTGGTTGTGTGCAAACAGACACTGAGTTCAGATAGACGAATAAGTAGCGTGGTATTCTTAAAATGGGAATTAAAACTTATTATGGACCAGGTAGCCCTTCCTTTGGAGGATTGTGTACGCAGCATTTAGGCCTTTAAGATTAAAGCTGTTCCTTGCTGGCCGATGGTGTTTTATTCAAGTTTTGACTAATGGAGGATTTATATGTCCTCCATGGAGAAATTAATCTGGTCACAGAATTCCATATCTCTGTCCTTCTGTATCTAGCTAACTATATGAAATGGCCACATCTTTGAAAAATTCAGAATATGCAATTTCAGTATTCAGGTTGCTTTTTTTTTTTTTTTGGTATGCATTTTATAGGCAATAAAGCATGAATCTCAGGGCTCCCACACTCAGTTTATATGCAAATCCATCTCCTATCTGCTGCTGGTTCTTACCTGCAGATCCCCTATATCTAAGGCAGCGCAACTGTGAGGATGCCTGCTCTCCTCTGAGTCTGATCTGACTGCATGTTATGTATCCCACATTCTAGCAAAGGGAAACTTGATGGGTTCGTAGCTCATATGTATATAGCAGCAACCAGGATGTGGCGCTTCCTCCAAAACAAAATAAGACTATTGTTTTATTTGCTTTTTAGGCAGCTAGAGGAAACAACATCATTCCTTCCATATAATTTTAATTGCTTATGCTGCTGTCTGGGTTTATTATTATTTCCTTTTTTTTTTGTAGCTTCTATATTTTAATGCTCTTGTTATATGTATCCTTTTAGTGACTGGGGTGAAATCTTGTTGGTTTCTAAATAAATGTATGCTCATGATTTTCTTTAGAGTGGGAAAAAAGGAAGTTTCATACTAAACAACAACTTGCCTCTTATTAATGCAGGCCACATTATGAGTAACCAAGACCATTTTTTACAATCTGTGCTGAAGTTCATATTTATTTCTGTTAACATATCTGTCTTTGTTTTTGTTAGTCTTGTAAATTCTACCTTGCTGGAGAGATACATCTTTGAAATGAAAGCTCCTCCGCCTTGGCCATCTCATAAGGAATATTCCAAAATGCAGGTTGGTTGTGGGTGCTTGGTTCCTGTTCCTTTCTATTGAACGACTTAATTTGTCCGATGGTTTAACCTCTGTTTTTGAATTACATTAATTGGCACTCTATTGTTCATTTTAATAACGATGTCAGGTTACCCAGACTTTATGGATGTTTATTCTGAAAGCTGAGCATAATGTCTCCTAAGGGAGAGCTATGGTTTTCTTCAGTTGATGAGAATCTAGGCTATAGAATATTACTTACTATAGAAATAAAGTTTAACTACTTGCTTGTACCTTGAATGTGTCTCTGCATGTGGAAAGACACATAATTGTGGAGGAGAAAAGTAAGAGTAATGAGAAAAATGTTTCTTCAGAGGAATAAATGCTTTTTCATTTTACCTGCCCCTTCAGCATACTTCTGTTTCACCGCAACCCAGACAAGATAGCTTTCAACAACCTTAACAAGTTTTCCTTTCGTATTAAAAATGCTGTAGCTCATATAGCTGTTCCAGAGCTATCAAACTGCCTGAGATGTTAAAATTAGTGGCAGAGTCCAGAATAGAAGAATATTGAGCTCGGTGACTGCCTCCTGGGGAAAAAATGTCACACATACACACAAAAATAAAGCAATCTGGTCTATCTATCAGATATAAAGATACTGCTTGGTCAAGTGCCTGTTTTCTTTTTTACCTGAGTTCTTTTCCTGTGCCCTCTCTGTAATATCCATTCAGTTTTGAAGCTGTGGGCAGGGACTACCCTACTTTTTGATGTATGTGGCATGGTATAGTTTAGAAAAAAGGACATGTTGTTAATGACAACACTTTTGTCCCTTTCCTATCAATATGCATGTCCTCTAAACCAGGGGGGATCAAATCTGATTTCATTGATGGCCGCATCAGGGTTGTGTTTGACCTCGGGGGACCGGGGTGGGAGTGGCCAACTCAACATCACTTGTGTTGGGGGCGCCTGTGGTGGCCCAAGTGCTCTGCCAGCAAAAACGGGCTCCCGAACTCTGTTTTTGGCTGCAATAGCCTCCTGCAACCCTCTGCCAGTGAAAACGGAGCTCAGGAGGGTGGCACGCAGCCTCCTGAGCTCTGTTTTTGCTGGCAGAGGCACCGCGGGCCGGTCCTTCACCATTTCCAGGGCAGTCCCGTGGGCCAGATCTAAGCACCCCTGCTCTAAACTATCTTTTTTTAAGGTGGGCTACTTTTAAGATTTGTGGACTACAACTCCCTAAATTCTCCACTGCTCTAAACCAAACTACCTCCCATCCTTTAACCCTATTCTCAGTCAGACCTATATTTTACTATCTTATACTGATCTCCAGTGTAGTTAAGCTTGGTGTCAGTTCAGAAAACAAATGCCCTTTCTCAGAAATATCCATTCAGAGTGTTCTTTCCTTCACGTTCACCAACAGGATATTTTAGAATTAGAGGGGAAGTAGACGGTGTCAAGCAGCATGGTACAAGAGATGGATCACTTCCCATTTGATGAAAACATGTCTCTCTTGATTTCTAGCCTGAAGTCATTCCATCAGGTTATTTGAACTATAAGATACTTCAGTGTGCTGGTTTACTTCTTCCTATAAACCGGGCAGGGATAGAGTTTGGCTCGAGTGGAGTAAAACTCCGTTGAATAAATAAAATCCTTGATATAGGAAGCTGCTATCATTTAAGCAATACAAACCACAGCATCTTATTCCTTGGAATCTTGCAGAACAAATTGGCGTTTTAAAATAGTATGTTCAGGTGCTACATCTTTTTTAAGCAAGATAGAGGTTTAAAACAATAAATGGTTAATTTTTATTAGCATTATTACTTCCGAAACTTACATTAAATTTGCCCTGGGTGCTACAGCTATGAAGAAGGCAAAAATAATTTCACCTTAGAATTCATGGTTGTTGTTTTTTTTTTTTTTGCTGTAGCTGAGAACAGGGGGTGGGGGGGTGAATAGCAAAGTGCAAGAAAGAAAGTGCTTGTGTGCTTAGGGATCTGTGTGCCGTAACATTTCGCTCCATCAATTATTCAGGACCTGCAGTGCCTTAGTTGATTGCTGTGTAGTTGTAAAACTCAGGTAACTGAATTACCGTTGTGCAACTGAATACAGAGAAGTGACATCAAAGCTCCTTTGATCTCTCTTCCCCATGTGAACCTTCTTGTGAATGGAAAGGAAGATAAAGTGTGAGCAAGATCAATAATATGCTCAATGAGCTTTAGCGTTTTCTTTTTAGAAAGAAGATGTATCCTTTTCCCTAGGTCTCTATTAAATCTGGTTCAAAGTGTGCCCACTTGCAGAATAGAATAGAATAGAATAGAATAGAATAGAATAGAATAGAATAG
>WNWU01000003.1:15625771-15663827 GCA_012654045.1 Ptyas mucosa
ATAGAATAGAATAGAATAGAATAGAATAGAATAGAATAGAATAGAATTCTTAATTGGCCAAGTACGATTGGACATACAAGGAATTTGTCTTGGCGCATATGCTCTCAGTGTACATAAAAGAAAAGATACATTCGTCAAGAATCATAAGGTACAACACTTAATGATAGTCATGGGGAACAAATAAGCAATCAAATCATATTAGACAACAGTCAATATAAACCGTAAGGATACCAACAACAAGGTTACAGTCATAAGTGGGAGGAGATGGGTGATAGGAACTATGAGAAGATTAATAGTAATGCAGACTTAGTAAATAGTTTGACAGTGTTGAGGGAATTCTTTGTTTAGCAGAGTGATGGCGTTCGGGGAAAAACTGTTCTTGTGTCTAGTGTTCTGGTGTGCAGTGCTCTATAGCGTCGTTTTGAGGGTAGGAGTTGAAACAGTTTATGTCCAGGATGTGAGGGGTCTGTAAATATTTTCACAGCCCTCTTTTTAACTCGTGCAGTATACAGGTCCTCAATGGAAGGCAGGTTGGTAGTAACTTTTTTTTCTGCTATTCTAATTATCCTCTGAAGTCTGTATCTGTCTGGTTGGGTTGCAGAACCAAACCAGACAGTTATAGAGGTGCAGATGGCAGAGTCAATAATTCCTCTGTAGAACTGGATCAGCAGTTCCTTGGGCAGTTTGAGCTTTCTGAGTTGGCGCAGAAAGAACATTCTTTGTTGTGCTTTTTTTATGATGTTTTTGATGTTAGGTGTCCATTTTAGGTCTTGAGATATGGTAGAACCTAGAAATTTGAAGGTCTCTACTGTTGATACTGTGTTGTCTAGTATTGTAAAAGGTGGTAATATGGGAGGACTTTCTCCTAAAGTCCACCACCATTTCTATGGTTTTCAGTGTGTTCAGTTCCAGATTGTTCTGGTCGCACCACAAGGCTAGTTGTTCAACCTCCTGTCTGTATGCAGATTCATCATTGTATCGAATGAGACCGATCACTGTTGTGTCATCTGCGAACTTCAGTAGTTTAACAGATGGATCATTTCAGATGCAGTCAATGGTATATAAATAGAAGAGAAGTAGAGAGAGCACACAGCCTTGTGGGCCCCCTGTGTTAATTGTACAGGTATCTAATGTGATTCTGCTTAGCTTCACCTGCTGCTTCCTGTCTGTTAGGAAGCTTATGATCCACTTACAAGTGTGTTCAAGTACCACTAGCTGGTTTAGCTTAGTTAGGAGAATGTCTGGAATGATGGTGTTGAATGCTGAACTAAAGTCTACAAAGATGACCCTTGCATAGGTCTTTGGAGATTCAAGATGTTGTAGGATGTAGTGCAGAGTCATATTAACAGCATCATCTGTTGATCTATTTGCTTGGTATGCAAATTGCAGGGGCTCTAACAGCGGATCTGTAATGGTTTTCAAGTGGGACAGCACTAGCCTTTCAAAGGTTTTCATAACTACAGATGTTAGAGCAACTGGTCTGTGGTCATTCAGTTTCTTGATGGTGGGTTTCTTCAGCACTGGGATGATAGTAGAGCATTTGAAGCAAGAAGGAACATAGCACATTTCTAGCAATTTATTGAAGATACAGATGAAGATGGGGGCCAATTGGTCAGCACAGACTTTTAAGCAAGGAGTTATCTTGTCTGAGCCTGGAGCTTTTCCTGGCTTTTGTCTGTGAAATAGGTCTTGCACTCCCTTTTCTGTGATCACTAGGGGTTGTGAACCCAATGGGATGGGGTCAGTTGTAGGAGGTTTGGCTGTTGTTGGTGTGTCTGAGATGGGGGTTGTGGAGAGAGGTGGCTGTAGTTTCCTTTCAAACCTGCAGTAAAACACGTTCAGGTCATCTGCCCATTGTTGATTTCCTTCAGCCTGGGAAGGAGGTTTGCTGTTAACCAGTGATATTTTTAAGAGCTTGCTGGTTCATTTGTTGAGAACTGATTCTTTAGCTTTTCAGAGTAGCTTCTTTTTGCTGCTCTGATCTCCCTTATTAATACATTTCTGGCCTGATTGTACAGCATTTTATCACCTTTTCTGTAGGCTTCCTCTTTGGAACAACGTAGCTGCTTAAGTTTAGCTGTGAACCAAGCTTTGTTGTTACTGTATATTTGCAAGTTCCTGGTCAGTACACATAGGTCTTCACAGAAGCTGACATGAAGTTACAGTATCTGTGAGTTCATCTAAGTCTGCAGAGGTACTTTCGAAAACATTCCTATCAGTGCAGTCAAGGCAGGCCTGTAGCTTTAACTTTGCCTCCTCAGTCCAGGTCCTCACTGATTTAATTGTTTGTTTTGTGGTTTTAAATCTTTGCCTGTAAGCAGGTACAAGGTGAATCATGCAATGATCAGTGTATCCCACAACTGCTCGTGGTAAAGACCGAAAAGTATCTTTTAGTTTGTGTGGCAATGGTCTAAAGTATTCTTGCCTCTAGTGGGAACATTAACATGCTGAAAGTATTTTGGTAGCTCTTTCCTTAAGTTTGCTTTGTTTGGATACCTGACACATGAGCAACAGTTACACCATAAAAATACTGAAATAATTTCTTCCACTCCCACCCCGGCGGCAAAAACCTCTGTTTTTAATGGTCTTTACAAATGGTGCAGCTTTATTCTCATGAGGGCAGGTATCAGGAAACAAGTGGAAATTGTTCCCATTTCCATGGCAATCAGATCATTTCTCCCTCTTCCACTTCCTCAGTTGCTGAACAAAGTGGGGCAGAGTATTTGCATTCAGTACCCCTCAGTGGTGGGATTCAAGTAATTTAACAACCGGTTCTCTGCCCTAATGATTTCTTCCAGCAGGCTCAAGACCAGTTCACCAAACTGCTCAGAAAGTTAACAACTGGTTCTCCCGAAGTGATGCGAACTGGCTGAATCCCACCACTGGTACTTCTCCCAAGCAAGCAGAACAAGGTCTGATAACTTTTCCAGGCAGTAAGACAAAATTTTGCAAGCACAGGTATAAAGAACCATTTTAAATGGCTTAAAGCCATGCGACAATGCTGAAAGCCTACGGATTTTTGCCTTTTTCAATGTTTTTTCTGCTAACTTTCTACTGTTATATACTGTCCTGAACACGGGTGTCAAACTCAATCGTGTCATGTGACATATCAGGTTTTTTGTATTTGCGGAGCTGGGGGTGACGTGGGCGTGACCTGCACGTGACGCATCCAGCCCTTGGGCCACCAGTTTAATACTTCTGGTCTTGAATAAATGAAATATGTTAAATAATTTATTCTACTTTTTACTTGGATAGTCTTTTGTGCACAGATGAGTGTTGTGTAATGTACGGCTGCCATGTTGCCCACTCTAGTAAGCGTGCTTGCATTCTCCTCCTGACTGTCATTAATGTGTGATTAATTGGAGTAATTAGGGGCCAGAATTAGAGAGCCCGTTTGGGGTAATGGTTAAAGCATCAAGCTAGAAACTGGGAGGCCATGTGTTCTAGTTCTGTCTTGGACACAAAGTCAGTTGGGTTACTTTGGGCAAGTCACTTTCTCTCAACCCTAAGAAGGAGGCAGTGTCAAACTACTTCTGAAACCCTTGCCAAGAAAACTTGTCCAGCAGCTTCCAAGAATCAGACACGACTGAATGGAAGAGAAAAAGGGGGGGAGGGGAAGAACGGGTCAAGAAGCTTGCAGATGTTCTAGTCATAAATTTATCACAGCATCTCCTAGGCAAGCAAGGAGATTTGCCTGTTTGCATCAGATAGCCACCATTCCTTGGACATATGCATCCATATTCATAGTGTTGTTGTCAGTTTGAAGATACTGGTTGCTTTGGGTATACCTCTGATGTATCTACAAGATGTTCGTATTGTGTGCTATGTTTGGATTCTTTGATTTGTTGATTATAGAATGAAAAAGAGGGAGGGATAATAAAAGAAATTAATTGCGTTTTAGATGTCTAGTACAAAGATTCAGTTTGCACCAAGCAATTAGGGCCAGAATTAGAGAATCAGCTTTAATAGATGATTTTTGTACAGTTTTTAAAAACATTGATATGGAAAAAAATGCTATGGCTTTCTACGGGGAAGGGATTTTCTATTTGAAAAATAGAAGAAATGTATCTTTTTGTTCTCAGTGATTAATGATGATTATGAAAATTTTATGCATGCTAATATTTTCAATTTACATAATTCCTTACTAAACAAGCAAACACTTTAATGAGGTAGTAATGCCAGGCTCTGATGCTATCTTCTGTTTAATTGTTTGTTAGTTTAAGAGCATTTCTAGTTAACTTCAATTCAAAATACTGCAAAACTTTCTTTTTAGAGGACCTTTAATGTGAGTGCCCAGCAAACAAAGTTCAGTAACGCACATACCAGTGGTGGGATTCTACCAGTTCGGACCAGTTTGGGTGAACCGTTAGCTCCGACTTTCAGCCGTGAGCGAACCGGTTCTCTCTTTCTTTGAAATGGGCCCGCCCACCTGCCCCTGCATTATACCTACCTATATTTCTGCTTCCGAAGCCCAGGTGATCAAGACGGCAGAGTGGATTGCCGCTCCTCAGCTGTTTTCTTTGCTCTCAGCAATGCGGAAGTTCAAATTTTTGAAAACTGCACATGCGCATAGCATGCGATTGGCGTGCACTCAGCGAATTGGTTGTTAAACTGGTAGCATCCCACCACTGGCACATACACACTCAAATATCTATGTGTATAGAGAAAGAGACAGAAAATTAATAGGAAATACGTTCTTGTGTCAAGGTTTACATGTTGATATTATGTACATTACCAAAGTCTTGTAATAGGACAGTATGAAAGTTGTTTTTATTAGTAAATAAGCAGTTTTAGTGGATTTTAATTCCAAATATATTCTGGATTAGAGGCCTACTTTTTAAAGGTAGAATGCCAGCCCTATAGTTCTTTAAGGATTATTTAAAGATGTTTGGATGAGTGGTTAAGGTATCAGGCTAGAAACCAGGTGCCTGAGTTCTAGTTCCACTTTAGGCATGAAAGCCAGTTGGGTGATTTTGGGTCAGTCACTCTCAGTCCAATTCACCTTGTAGGGTTGTCTGTGGAGATTCTAAATCATCCAGATCATGCTTGTCCCAATTGCTTTTTCAAGAGACAACTGGAATTTCTGATTTTTCTTTTCTTGGAAGACATTTTGCTTTTCATCCAAGAAGCTTCTTCAGCTCTGACTCCCCACCATCCAGTCAGAGCTGGATGACTCTTGAAAAAACACCTTTGGAACACTCTCTAGGGCTGTTGTTGTGGAGGAGATAGAAGGAAAAAGATATGTTGGATATCTTAGTCACCTTGACTTCTGTGTAAAAATAATAAAGGCAGAATAAAGATTTTTTTTAAAAAAAATAGTTGTAAAAATGTTATCCAAATATCAGCATCTACTAACGTTGTGTTTTTTTAAGCAGATTTTATTTCTACTGGAATTTGTTTCATCATTTTCTCAACTGTTGAAGTCATGTTTGTTGGTGGACACTCATCTTGTATTGCATGATGAGTTATTGAAGCCTCTTTTGGAAAAGTTCTTTGTGATTCTTTCCTTTAATTCCAAGGACAGCATAGGTAAGGAGCAGACATCTGAAAATTTTGTATAAAAGTTGTATGAGTTGATGTCAACATTTTGTTTTCTACAGTCTGGAAGCAAAGCAAAAGTATCACCATAACTCGGTGGGTTCAATATTTCCAAATAGGAATGGAAACATTTCTACCTAAAGATTATCCATATAGATAGTAACAGGGCTAGATGGAATAATGGCCTGGAAAGCTAATCCCACCCCCACCCCCCCAAATATAATTCATGGTTTCCTGAGGAAAACAATTGTTTTTTTTTTTAACTGAACTTCTGAGGTTTCAGGAATCTTTCAAGAAAACTCTTTTTGCACTAGGATCTTCATGGCAGCTAGAGGGAAGAAATAGTTTATAATAGAAATATTCTGATCTCAAATAAGGATCGTTTCAAGCTCAGAACCCTTTTGGAAGGACTTCCAATAAAGTCATAACAGTCCATTTTAAATGTTGTTTCAGTTCTTCTTTGTGTTAATTAAGTGGGAATAGCACCAAGACTGCCATTTAATTTCTAGGCAACAAAGCACGATTTTAAGTCCCAGGTAGGCCTGTTGCTTGCCATTGTTACCATATATTGTACAAAACTATCAAGAACTTAAGAATGCAGTAATATGCTTACTTACTTTGAAGATATCTCTTGAGCTATGTCTTGAAGGTATTAATCTGTGAATACAGTCATAGTCTATGAATGCGAAACACAAAAATTTGATTAAATATAAAGACAGACATAAAAAAGTGAATATTAGAAGCAGATTATAACCACCTTCATTTGCTTATATGTTATTAATTGTGGCTTCATAATTTAATTAATTTGATTAGAATATCCATATATAATATTTGTCATTTCCCTGCCTCTAGGATGGTGTATAAGTCTTCTCCTTCTTGTGGAATGGATAGTTTCTTGTCTTTAGCTATACTTAAACAAGTTAAAGTGAGCTTTTACTTAGATGTTTACCATTTTTTCCCCTTATGTTTACATGGCAGGACCTGAATTATCATCTGCAGTTCATCGAACATGGGAAGACCTGCTTGTTTTTTTAGCTACACTGTTAAGAAAATGTGACCATGGTGCACTACCATTTGTATCTCTTGCGTTAGCAAAGCATTGGGCTTCTGTAATAGGTAATACGTGGTTTTAAAACAATGTTCTGCATAACAGTGTAAATTGTTTGACTTCTCTTTACCAGTTTTAATACCATGGATTATAGTATGCTTCAGGAACGGCAGTCAAAGACGAGACTGTGAAGAATTGGGTTTCTGTTCCTATTCTTGATTGGGTAGATCATTCAGAAGTTTTGTCTCTTAAGTACCGTGTAAATAAGCCCTATCCCAAAAATAAGCCCTAGCCTGATTTTTAAGCATGCACCCTACCCCCAAAATAAGCTCTAGCTAAGAGCCCGTCCCTCCATCCCACTGTCTGTGGAGTGGATTCACAGCACTCTCCTGAAACCATCTGCAGAAAAATCAATCCCCTCTTGTTGATTTGGCATTTTGGCACAGCAACAGACTGAGCTTTGGAGCCTCAAATGGGTATCTTGCCTCTTTCCCGTTGCAGGAGTAAAGTGAATAAGCATGGACAGACAAAGCTAGAGGAGTGCTGGAGGGCGATGTAGGACAGTAGGGGCGAAGCACACAGAGGGCATAGCATGGCGCCACCCCACCCAACCTCCTGCCTCACCTTGTGGTGGCAGCACTGGCCTGCTGGACGTGCTATGCAGCCACCTGTATGAAAAAATAAGACATTCCTCAAAACAGGCGCTAGGGCTTATTTTGAATCCCAAAAGAAAATAAGATCGGGTCTTATGTTTGGGGAAACATGGTAGATCATTCAGAGGTTTTGTTTCTTGGATTGAACAATAGCAGACATGGTTCTTTTAATGTCCAAGAGCCACATGTAACACTTTGTGGTTGAGATAATGATGAAAAGCAGGTAGAGCCATGGCTTTATTCTTCCTGGATTGGAAGAGAACTTTAAGTTGGGTACGAGACTACATTTTCATGTACTCATTCCAAAATGTCAAGAAATTATGCCACCAATTTCTGGCAGCTGTTCAATAATCAAAGATGGCTCTGGGACTTGGAAAAACATAGCCTGGAGGCCATTTATGCAGAGTTGAGGCCTCTGGTTGCCTTTATTTTAATGAATCTTTCTTACCCTTAACTTATTGCTATAAAACCCAATTGTTTTATTGCTTCATAAAAAGAATATAGGACACAAGAAGCCTACAATGAGATAGGTTTATAGGTGAGCACCATTCTACTGACTAAGGATTTTTTCCTTGAATTTATGGAAATCATTAACGATTACACATATAATAGAAGGCTAACATGTGGAAGATGGAGTGGTGGCACCTGCAGTTTACATAGATGTCTTCTGAGAGACATCTATGGGCATACCTTAGTAGTTGCTTTTTTGAATAGCTCAGTGTGTCTATCATGGATCCTTTGCTAAGGTTAAACTTTTTTTTCTGTCAGAACCAAAGGTTTTCTCTCCCAAAATAATTTAGAAATGCTTCCTCTTTTTATGATTCTCCAAACAAGACATGCAGACTCAGAATAAACCATTTTTAGAGAATGTGTTTCAGCTGTTAATGGCTTCCATCACAGTTCAAAATTTACTTAAATGAATGTTTTAAATAAAATACGGGTGCTAGGGCATATTTTGATGTATAGTCAACATAATCATCCTGTTATCTATTACCTGGTATTTGTTTCTGTTTGTTCATTTCATATCCTAACACATCATTGGATATTTATGAAACTGCTGCATCATAAAAGTTGACTCTCTTTGACCTTTCAGATACACTATGCGAATGTATCCATCTTTCTACCAAGCAACCAAGTTTGTGTACGGCCTCCTTATATTTCTTAGCCCTTCTTTTTGCTGAAGAAGGGAAAAGAGAGTTCAATAATAAAGGGGACGCTTGCTACCAGCCAACAGTGTCTTTCCTTCTTGATGAAAAGAAGAACCAATCATCTGTAACCAAGCTTTGTGAATTACTCATTCGGGTAAATTTAAAAACTAGTGATACTCACATAGATTTTCCTCCAATTTTAATCGCTGTGAATGCATGTCAAGATAAGCGAGATTAAATTAAGGAAGTGTTTATTTGTCAGCTGTTTTGTTAAAAAGATAATAGGGATGGCACAATTAGGAGCCAAATAAGTTCAGAATTGTTTAAGACATTTACATCCCAGACAGTGGTGGGTTTCAAAAATTTTTTACTACCAGTTCTTTGGGTGTGGCTTGGTGGGCATGGCATGAGAAGGATACTGCAAAATCTCCATTCCCTCCCCACTCCAGGGGAAGGTTACTGCAACATCCCCATTTCCCTCCGATCAGCTGGGACTCAAGAATAGATGGGGTAGGGTCAGTCAGAGGTGGTATTTACCGGTTCTCTGAACTACTCAAAATTTCCGCTACCAGGTCTCCAGAACTGGTCAGAACCTGCTGAAACCCACCTATGATCCCAGAGTGTTAGAGGCATTATAAGACTTATAAGGGTTTGGTTCTACTTACCTTTACCACCGGTTCGCAACAGGATTGTGCGATCGCACTCACTGATGATGACATTCGGAGGTGGTGGGTGGGGCCTCCCACTGGTTTTTACTACCAGTTCTTGCGATCCGGTCCGAACCAGGGGCAACCCACCACTGGCACTTATATGTAGAATGTATAGGTTCCCAATTTCTTTTTTCACCACAGAACCCCTTTAAATATTTTTTGTGGCCATGGATCATAGTCACAGACCTTAATTGCTTAATTGCTTAATTAAGATTTAATTCAAGATTTAAATTATAACATTTCTTCAAGCCTTTGCGGGGGGCCCTGTGACAACCGTGCACCTTCCTCCATGGACCCCAGGTTGAGAACCACCTGTGTAAGCAGTATATTTGGTTTCTAATACTATCTGCTGATGCTTGTACTTGCAGTCTGACTTGTTCAATTGATGATTTATACCAGATGAGTAGAATATAGGTCAAAAAGATAAGTAAATCTTACCTAAGATCTTGCATTTCTCAACAAGCTGTGGCCTCAAGCCACTTCTTAAGTTTTCTCTCTATTGATATGAACCACTAATAATTTCCTCAGGTTCTATTTTACTATTAGCATAACCTCATTTTTTTATCACACATGCAGTATGTACTATTTCAGTCTAATCATGATATTAATTATCCTGGAAGAGAACATCTCTAACTGGTTATTACAATGGAAATAGTTATTTTAGCTGCTGGCCTGGAACAACGTCATATATTGGAAATGTATTTTAACCTAGGAATTTACTTCATAGTAAGGAAGACAATCAATGAGAATGTAAAAGCCAAGGTTTGCGCCATAGATTCTAATTTGTACATAAAAAGAGGAGATGGTTGATCACAATAATAAATGAATAGGAAAACAAAAAATCACAGGAATAATAGACAAAAAGTTAAGCAACAATGTATTCTTGCTAGAATAGTAGAGTTTTTTTTTAATTAAACATTTCGTACAGCTTAATTTTTCCCACTGTATCATTATAGTGAATGTCACCATTTCATCTTATGTGTCTTATGAACTGGCGTGTCTTAGAATTGAGATTTGATGTTGTTACCCTTTAACTGCTTAGAAATATATTCATGATGACATTTCAACAAATCAATTGCAGAATGTGTGGAGAACTGAGAGGTTGGAAAGAAATTTTGAGGAAGCAATGAAAGTGTTGTTTATCACACTAACAATTTGTAATAAATCTTAGCTGTGTAAAAGAAGGATCCTGGAAAGGGCATGTCAATACTACTGGAGCAGATAGATTCACTTGCTAGTTTTTAAAACACATACAATTGCAGGTGGGAGGAAATTAGAGTTGCAAAATCAAAACAGAAATCAGAAGCAGGTACCTAAGTAAAGGAGACAAAATAACTTCTAAAGTTCAATATTAAGTGCAGGAAATAATTGAGTGTGTCTCTAAAAAGTATTCGGTCCGTCCTTTATCAGTGTATAAAGGCAGACTATTACATTGAGAGAAAAAGAATCTGCTTTTCTTTTCCTTATAATATAGTAGTAAATCCTTATAACATAAACAGTTTGGGGGCCAGTAATTTTAACTGTAGAAAAAATATTATATGTCCATCAAGGTATCATTGCATAAGAAAAATATTTTACACAAGAGATAGTTTTGAATTGTAATAAAACTGGCTAAAAACAGTTTCCAATTTTTGGTGAATCTGGATCCTGAAGCCAGTCTTTCTCATTTATTTTGCTCTGATAATGAAAAATGTGTCCTTGCCTATTAATTGTTAAAAAGAAGAGGAAGAAGATGACGAAGAGCTATAGTGGGATTTTTGAAAATATGTGGATCTTTCTTGAGTGCTACAACACGCCACAGCCAACTTGCTGTGGCCAACTCTCCATGGTCAACTCGCCACAGCCAATATGCCATGGCCAACTTGCTGTGGGCCAACTCGACATGGCCAACTCGTTGTGGGACAATTCAACAATTCAATTTAATTATTGAAAATAATTTTTAAATTATTTTAATTTTTGTCGTTCACTTTTCATTTTGCCATCGTTCGTCATCCTTTCTTTAATGATTCTTTGCCACTATTTCTTTGATATTAGCGTAACTCTTGTTCTGTGGTGAGTTGTCCCACAGCAAGTTGGCTAAGGCGAGTTGGCCATGGTGAGTTGTCGTAGACCCTCCATACCATGTGCTATGTTATAGGAATTTATCACTATCCATGTCTTTATTTTTGGTTTTTTAAATCAAATTTTTAATCAAATCACAGAGCAATATTCGATTATTATGTTTCGGTTTCACGTCCATTATTTTTTGTGTACTCCTAAATGTTTCATTTAAATATAGATGATGATCAATAAAAGGAATTCAAACAAATACTTGCAAAAGTATAATGTGGAAATGTCTGCATGTCGGGATCTTATAATTATCTTTGATAACTCATTCTGCTCTTTTTGCAGACTTATGAAGTAAACTCTTTTCAAGATGTGGTAAAACGAGTTGCTGCAAGCGCCTTGCTTCCCTTTTTAGCTGTTAGTAGAAGTGCCCAGAAATGTGCCCTAGAAGGTGAGATGTTACCTAAAAATTAAGGATTTTAAAGCAGGTGTCACTCATTGTGTAGTTATAGAGAAAGAATGTCCGCATTGTAACAACTTTGTATGTCCAGCTGTTGTTAGGTCTGTTTCCTATGAGATGGATGATGGCTTGCTGGCTATGTACACTGTCAGGGAAATTAAGAACCTGAGAGTCAACAGCAGGTTCTTCTTTTGCCAGGTATGTTCTTGCTGTGTGCATTGAACAGATTCTCATTGCCACCATTATGGCCCATTTTCAACTGATAGTGTCTTAAGTGAGATTAGTGATGAGAAGCTGATGATTCCTATTACAGCTTATTTTGGATTTATGCACCTGAACAACCAATCAGGATATACGTGTCCTTCTTCTCTACCCTGGTATTAGCTGTTTATAGATACAGGGTAATGACTGCAGGAAGCAATGCCAATAGAATGCTTTTGATATTTGGAATAAAACCATCATGGAAAACCTGACAAATATAAAACTTTACAGAAATAATGTCTTCAAGAGGCCTGGCCAGTTGTAGGTAGGTAGGTAGGTAGGTAGGTAGGTAGGTAGGTAGGTAGGAAGGAAGGAAGGAAGATACAGTCATGGGCGTAAATGTTGGCACCCCTGAAATTTTTCCAGAAAATGAAGGATTTCTCACAGAAAAGTATTGCAGTAACACATGTTTTGCTATACACGTGTTTATTCCCTTTGTGTGTATTGGAACAAAACCAAAAAAGGGAGGAAAAAAAGCAAATTGGACATAATGTCACACAAAACTCCAAAAATGGGCTGGACAAAATCTTTGGCACCCTTTCAAAATTGTGGATAAATAAGATTGTTTCAAGAATGTGATGCTCCTTTAAACTCACCTGGGGCAAGTAACAGGTGTGGGCAATATAAAACTCACACCTGAAAGCACATAAAAAGGAGAGAAGTTCACTTAGTCTTTGCATTGTGTGTCTGTGTGTGTCACACTAAGCATGGACAACAGAAAGAGGAAAAGAGAACTGTCTGAGGACTTGAGAACCAAAATTGTGGAAAAATATCACCAATCTCAAGGTTACAAGTCCATCTCCAGAGATCTAGATTTGCCTTTGTCCACAGTGCGCAACATTATCAAGAAGTTTGCAACCCATGGCACTGTAGCTAATCTCCCTGGGCGTGGATGGAAGAGAAAAATTTATGAAAGGTGCCAATGCAGGATAGTCCGGATGGTGGATAAGCAGCCCCAAACAAGTTCCAAAGCAATTCAAGCTGTCCTGCAGGCTCAGGAGCATCAGTGTCAGCGTGAACTATCCATCGACATTTAAATGACATGAAACGCTATGGCAGGAGACCCAGGAGGAGCCTACTGCTGACACAGAGATATAAAAAAGCAAGACTACAGTTTGCCAACATGTACTTGAGTAAGCCAAAATCCTTCTGGGCAAACGTCTTGTGGACAGATGAGACCAAGATAGAGCTTTTTGGTAAAGCACATCATTCTACTGTTTACCGCAAATGGAATGAGGCCTACAAAGGAAAGAACACAGTACTACAGTGAAATATGGTGGAGGTTCACTGAAGTTTTGGGGTTGTTTTGCTGCCTCTGGCACTGGGTGTCTTGAATGTGTGCAAGGCATCATGAAATCTGAGGATTACCAACAGATTTTGGGTCGCACTGTAGAGCCCAGTGTCAGAAAGCTGGGTTTGCATCGGAGATCTTGGGTCATCCAGCAGGACAATGACCCCAAACATATGTCAAAAAGCACTCAGAAATGGATGGCAACAAAGCGCTGGAGAGTTCTGAAGTGGCCAGCAATGAGTCCAGATCTCAATCCCATTGAACACCTGTGGAGAGATCTTAAAATTGCTGTTGGGAAGAGGCGCCCTTCCAATAAGAGAGACCTGGAGCAGTTTGCAAAGGAAGAGTGGTCCAAAATTCCGGGTGAGAGGTGTAAGAAGCTTATTGATGGTTATCGGAAGCGACTGATTTCAGTTATTTATTCCAAAGGATGTGCAACCAAATATTAAGTAAAGGGTGCCAATGATTTTGTCCAGCCCATTTTTGGAGTTTTGTGTGACATTATGTCCAATTTGCTTTTTCCCCTCCCTTTTTTGGTTTTGTTCCAATACACACAACGGGAATAAACATGTGCATAGCAAAACATGTGTTACTGCAATACTTTTCTGTGAGAAATACTTCATTTTCTGGAAAAATTTCAGGGGTGCCAACATTTACGGCCATGACTGTAGGTGTCCATAAACTTTTACTTTGTCTACAATTAAGTAATAATGACTGGAAAGATGCCAATGTAAGAAAGACTTGATTCTTTCAAAACAATGAATGTATCCCCAGGTCAAGTATTGTATGTTTCAGAACCAAAATAAAGAAACAAATCTTTTACATTTGTCAAAGTTTTGCAAATGAATAGTTCAGCTTATACAATATCAGATCTTCAATCTATCAAGTCCAAATTGGCTCATTGACCAACTATGCATTTGACCGTTGCACATTTTGAGCAACTTGATTAATAGAATGCATTTTTTTCCTTTATAGCCAACCTCATAGAAACTGGCTTGGAACAGATGAAACATGTTTATACAGAACTGAATCTCGCTTCCTTGAAGCTTGGAAAAGCAATCCAAAGAAAAAGGGTATTTTACCATATTGATATAAAAATTGTTGAATATCTGAATGGTGTTCTTCCTATCCATTTTATATCTTTGTTTTGTACGTATGATTTAGTGAAACTTACTCTATTGTGTATATTTAGGTTTTGATAGGCTGGGGGTGATGAGATTCCAACACCTCTGGAAAAACAGAATGCTCCTTCTTTACCCTATATCATCATCGGTGGATGGAAATGGTGGTTTAGGAAGATGAGAGTTGTGGTTCACTTTCTCTGGAGGGCTGCAGTTGCTGTATAGTTATTAAGAATGTTCTTTAAGAATTATGTTTCCCTCTGGAACTTCTTAGCTTGTAGCATTACCCAGACATGATATCTCAATTTCAAATGTTTTGCTTTCAAAGGAGTGCATGTTCAAACTTCCATTTGATTCTGAATATCAAGCACTAAAGGTTAACTGTTACATTGTGGGGCAAATGCTTTGAAAAATAGAAATAATAGTTGGCACAGAAGATGCTTATAATCCCTCTTACCTACTACTTCACCTAGGTGGCCTTTTAAGGTAGGTTTGAACATAAGTGGAAGAAAGCACAGAATCTGCCTGTAGGGCATTCTCAGACATGGAAAAGTTAAGCAGCCTCTTCCCCTGCTTTCTATTATATTGTATCAGCAAGCAAGGGCTGGCTAGAAATATTTACATCGTGTTTTACTTTCCTAAATCTTACACAGTATCCAGTATGCTTCAGAGGGGAAAGAAGAGGAATGGAGGAAATCACTTATCTTAAGGGCATATATTAAAATCTTGCACTTCTCACTTTCAAAATTCTGATATTGATTATGTGGCTGTCTAAATTGACGCATAAGATGCTCACTACAAAGTATATCTGTCCATAAATAGACACTTATTGACCAAGGGAGTGGATAAGTGGAGTGAGAGTAGTTTTTCTTTCTACTGAATATCTTCCGATTCCCTTTAACACATAACTTGCTAATTAACATTTCTCAAGTGATACGTGCAACCATGTCAAAGGGTCCCCCTGTCCTGTCTCCCCCCTCCCCCCCATGAAAGGCAAATATTGTTTTCTTGATACTGGGTTACTTGGTTAAATTCATTAAGATTAAGATAACCTTCATTGTCATACACAATGGCACACATTAAAATGAAATTCTGATGAATGCTCTCAAAAGAAAAAAAACACCCACGAAACAATAATACCACCCAAGGATAATAATAATATAATAACACCAGCAGCATCCAAAAGTGCTATGTTATACAAAATGGCAGCAAAACATACATACATAAATCATCGTCCATTTTGACTACATAGCAGGGGGGAAAGAGTTGAGTTTACAAGGTTGATACTGTACAGTACAAAGTTATTACAGAATCTAGTTCTGCGGAAGCAAGTAGAACTGTATGTGTTATATAAACCAGATTCTACTTGTATATTGATATGAACCAATTTTTTGTTCTAATAGGAAGACAACCTCATCAGAGAATTGAAACTTGCCATGCAGCTCCTAAGAAATTGTTTCTTTCGAAATGAATCCTGCAAAGTAAGAGTCTAACCTCTCAGCTAAAATGTGCTTAAGGCCTGTCTTGCCGAGGATGTAACTGTTTGCAATATTGGGAACAATCTACTTATGACCTTCACTTTTCACTTTCTGCTAACTGTTCATAGATGCCTAGAATCTGGGTAGCAACTGTGATGGAAATGAATTATTTAGAAATACAAAGAAAAAAAATGACACCCTTATTTTATTTATCTTCCAGATTGTGATTTATCTTCCAGACTGTGTCATAATAACTGTTTAGGAATAAGCAGAGGGTTGAGGATGTGAGTGATAGTTTGGTCCCTTGTTTTTGTTCTGACCCAGCCTTAGCAGAAACAAGAAACAGACTCCTAGTCACGAAAACCCGTCTTTATTTTCCTCTTGTGAATTAATTGTATTCAACCATCGTAAAGTCCAGGCATTAGTCCTTCAAGGAGTTAACTGCAGTACAGACCTTATCATTTCCTTGCAATAATCTCAAGGCCGTGAGCTCCCAGCCGAAAGGCTGCAAATTAAGTTCTGGCAAGCAGTCTTGTGGCACAAAACGCAGTGAGCCAAAATCTTCAGAACTACAAACTGTTGCCTCCTACGATCACCACTCCCCTTTCCTTCTATTTATTCCCCAGCCAGGGAGGGGCCATTCAGCATCCATATGTGCCTTGCTTCCCGAGTTGACTCCTTGTCCTCAGTTGTTCTCCTCTCCTAACAGCTCTGTGTATACGCGCATCTGGAACAGGCCCCAGCTGTTCTTCCTCCCCACTTATCTCAGCCTCCAAAGGCAGCTGCCTCTCCAGTGGCTGGGAAATGTCAGGCAGCCCTGGCTCTATGTCTGCATCCGATGCAGAGCATCCATCAGAGCTTTCCCCAGACTCCAGAGCTGGCCCAAGTTCCTCCCCAACCTCCTCATCATCCGAGTCTGCCGCCAGCTCTGCTGGCAGCTGACGGGCCACAACAATTTTATTTTAATATAGCTGAACTTGTATTGTTTGGTATTGGTATGTTTATTGTCAGGCATTAGGTTAACAATTTTTATGTCACAAGAGGAAATAACATTTTCTCCCAAGTACTATTTACATCTCTATTTCTACCTTTCCAACTTGGATCCTCTCCAGATGTATAGATTCCAACTTCCAAAATGGTCAGTTCATCAAAGTTGATATACATGTATGTTTGGAGGATGTGGAGGCTGGAAAAGTTCCATTTGTGGTCAATGAGCCTTTAGATTTTGCATTGGTTTCATAGTCATACTTACAAAAGCTGTCATTATTGCAACATCTTCTCGTTATTGGACAGGCAGCAGCCCTTGGAACTCATCTCATTTCTATTTTGCATTCTTTGTGGCCTTGGCTTCTAATGGACGATTCCTTGATGCAAGCAGCATTGCATTTGCTTTGTGTCTATACTACAAACTATCCTTCAGGTGAGTGATGCGTCAATCATTGCTGCATGTGACAGGTGACTATTAAAGCTGGAAGGAAGGAAGGAAGGAAGTCTTTGTTCAAAACTCACTTTTTCAGGTCCTCGCGTTACACAAATGACAGTTCTCTCCCCTTCCTCCAATTGATTATAGGTAGTCCTGTTTATCAACTGACTCATACAATAACCATTTGCAGTTACAATGATGATGAAAAATTTAGGGTTGGGGCAGGTCTGCCAAGCAAAGGAAAGCTGAAGAAAGATTGTAAGCACAGTTGCAGTTTCATTTTGCTTAACAACCAAGTTCCAGTTGTGGTCACTGAAGGAGGACTATCTGTATTCCAACAGAAATGGAAGTACTCGTTCCTTTCTACCTCTGTAAACAGTTGATCGTAGATGTGCATGTGTGAGAGAAAAAGAGTTACTATTTGCTTTTTCTACCATGATTTTATTCTTTCCCTCTTAGCAAATATATTCCTTTTCTATTAAAGTTGGCATAAAGTACCATGAAGTATTATTTACCAATCATATATTCAAGTTTCTTAATATTTACCTTTGTTGAGAGATGCAGGCACTTGGTGACAGCATCTGACTACACTAAACATTTCGTTTGAAAGAAACTGATTTTTCGTAGTTAATCAGTGGGCAACCTGAGATAAAAATGTTTCAGGGATTTTTTTTTAATAAATCGGTAGCTAAGGTGGGTGGATAGTTCATGAATCTTCTGTATCTACAGAATGTGAATAATCTTAGTTCAATCATTCACTGTAATTTGTAATAGAAATTACATGTTAGCAGTGTTCCGTATAGAAATTTTTGCAAGTTCTTTTGTGGGAGTATATCGACATCAAAAATGTAACGGACGAGAGTGCAAAATTTAATTCAAAGCATGATGAGTTATAATAGAAAGCAAATGAGTTTGTATTTAAAAATAGCTTTGGAAGTCTTCAGGAATGCCTTAATTTCTCTGCATAGAAAAAACTGAAAAAGTTCGTGCGTGCATCCTTATACTCATGGTGTTAATTTCCTCAATTATCTCAAAGTTGAATTCAGGTTAAATTATATTCCATTTTAAATTATATATCTGTATGATAATCTAAATACTTCTGCATGTCCAAGGTTGTACATGTCCATGGCATGTTTTCAGTTTTGTTTTCAGACAGCAGCATTTGTCACAACACAACTCTCTTTAAACTGAGACTATATTCAAAAGCAGTTTATACTGTGATGTAATATAGTCCAGAGAAAAAGGTCCATCAGTTCCATTACACACGCCAGATCCTTGGAAAGGCTTCCAGTAGATTTTTAGGTTACAGCCATGGCTAAGATCTGTGTCTGTAAACCAAATTTTGTTTATCCCTCAAACTAAATTAAGTTCCTTGTAGCTTGTCCCTGTGTAAAATACATCAGTGAGAAGTCATTAATAATAGGGAAGCTTTCACATTTTACTATCTCTTGACACAGAATTTGAACTTGGAATTATTTCACTTGAAAGATCAGGCAAGCATTACAATCCCTAAATTCTTCTCTAGCTTGGCTCTTATAATCTGATCATTAAAAAAAAGGTTAAATCCCATATATATATATCCAAATATTCACCACTTAACTTTTCTGGTAACATCCAGAAATGTTTTAAAGTATGAAAATGCTGGTTTAAAAAAAGTAGGAACTCATACCAAATAATTTTGAGTTCTTGTCATTCCATAACTGATGTTAGAGATTATTACATGTCTTAGTGCATGTAATATATGCCATAGTCTTCAAAATATTACACATTACTTTAAAAATGCATCATAATAAGCTTCTAATGTCTGCATTTCCATCATTAGATGATGCAAAATTATTCATACTATGTTTTGTCATTGTTTTATGAAGATGAACGATCAAGCTCTTGGTGGATGTGTCTTCATAGATCATGTTATGCCAGTGAATTCTATCACTTTATGTTTTAAAGAAGAAAGTTCTTCTTTCTTCACTTCTTTTAATCATCATGAATCACTCCCTCTAATAGTACATTTAGATGATAAATACCAACATGCCTATAGTTAGAATACAGCTAGAAGAAAGAGCTGGAGATGAGAGCCAATGAGAAAACAAAAGGAATATCCTGCTTGGAAAAAAACAGATGATGGAATCTAAAATGAAGGAACCGATGATTTATAACTCTAGCTTTTTCTCAATTGATTACTTTTTTAAAAAAAAATAGTGTAGGTTGAAGGAAATGAATATACATGAAAGGGAAACTATGCATAAACTATTTATTTCCCATAAGCATGGAGATGAGAGAAAGAGATGGATTTCATATGAGGAAAAGCTTGAAGCAAGATTCCTTTGTCTAATCAACATTGTACTCCTGTAACAGTTGATAAAACAAAATGTGTTCTGTGATATTTAATGGTTTATATTAGTTTTCTTGAGTTCTTGATGCTCTCTTAATCTTGGTTGTTTGCTTGCAGATGTTTCATTACACACTAGATTAAAAAAAAGAATCAATGTGAATCTGCACTGATGGTATTACCTAGTTGAACATTGAAACATCTGCAAACTCAAAGAGCATCAAGAACTCCATAGTTAGTATAACCCTGAGCAAAAATACTTCTTTTTATATGAGTTTTATTGAAGGTCTTTTTGGAAAATCATAATTTTAACATGGAATGAAGGTTTTTGAAAACTGTAAATTTAACATGGAATGAGATTGTTTACCAGCAAACAGGCAACTTAATAAAAAGTTCTCCCCCCCACCCCATATTGACCTGTAACAACATTTTGATCTTTAAAGGCTGTGCTTCCCTTTGCGTGGCAAGTAGCAGCTTGTGTTCTTTCCAAACAACTCAAAGAACTGCAGCTGGGAACTCACTTATGCATAACATCATGAAGTTAGCAACTCAAACTCTGTCTGAGAATGGCATCATTCAGCAGATGACATTTAATCTTCTGGCAAACCTGGTTGTATCTCAAGACTGCAAAGGTGTTCTCCAGAAGGTAGGCATTCAGCATTCTGAATCTATATATATAACAGCGAAAATCACTCACACATTAATCACGAAATCTCCAGAACCGTAAAGCCTACAAACTTGAAATTTGCCACGTATGTTCCTCTTGGCTTCTAGGTGCTCACTAAGAAAGGATTTTTCGAAATGACCATCAGAGCATTATTATTTCCTATATTATTATAACTCTCTGATGCTAAACAGTTAGACGTTCTACTCCCCCTCCCAACTTGAAAATAACTCTGGAGAGAATGGGATAGCATAGGACAGGCTTCTGTGAGGCAAACCTCATGAAGAGAAGGGGCTAGAAAGGAGAGGAACTATGGGGCAAGCCTGAGGGAGGGAAGTGAATAGGAGAGGATCTATAGGGTCAGCCTGAGGGAGAGAAGGGGATAGGAGAGGATCTATGGGGCCAAGCCTGAGGGAGAGAATGGGGTAGGATAAGCGAGGCTTCTGTGGAGCCAGCCTTAGGGAGACGAGAGGAGAGGCTTTTGTGGGGCCAGCCTGAGGGAGAGAAGAGGCTCTATGGGTCAAGCCTGAGGGAAAGAAGGGAATAGAGAGGAGAGGCTTCTGTGAGGCAAACCTGAGGGAGAGAAGGGGAGAGGAGAGGCCGATCGGAACTACTCATTAATTTTCAAACTTTTAACTGTTGATTTATCTAGCTCGATCACATAATTTTGTAGCGGAGCATGGGTATTCAGCTAGTAAAGTGATAAAATTCAGGAAGTGGTTTTGGTTTTGTTCAGTGCTCAGGGAAGATGTAAAATAATCTGGGTCAAGCAGAAAAATGTGAATGGAAGATTGAGGCTTATAATAAAGAATTACAATTATAGAATTATACAAGCAAACACAAAGCACATGGAACGTGTGTGTGTGTGTATACATGCATTGATAGTAAGTATATGTAGATATTGCATCTATGGATTCTTAATAAATCGTCTTTCTAACTTTTAAATACTCAATATTCGCAATTGTAGGGATTATTACTGCAATGTCGGCTCAGTTGCAGTCCCTGATTAAAGATACAAATACAAGTGTGTATAATTATGTATAGTTTTTCATCACTGATTTCTGTGGAAGAAGCTTGCAGATATTATCACATCCAAATACATGTTTTAATCGGCCAGATTACTGGCCGATAAAAGACTAATAGAAAAACTGTCTTCTCTGTTCTGTTTTTTAGTTACTACTTCTGCTTCTTAGCTCATTAATTAAACATCCAATCCTACATGTTTAATGTAAGCATTTTGGCATCATTTGTACATGACTTACGCTTTAGGGATAAATTATACACATTGTCAGTATAATTTGTCATATGTCAGAAGCGCCTTTTGCAGAGGAAATATCTCCTCTGGTTTTTGCTTCTTTTCTTCGTGACAGGGTGGTTACCCTAAAATGAGATTGTGGAGTAAAACTCTCCCCAGAAATGATTGGTTGTGTTGAGGCAGCAATTCTTCCTTGAATGGCAGAGTCACTTCCTGCATATGTCAGAAACTTTCCCAAAGGCCTTTGTCAATAAGATATTGTCTGGCCCCAGCCTGCCACTTTATTTTTAAAGCTCCCAATGCAAGGCATGAGCTCTGCCCTTTTTGTAAAAAAAAAAACCCAAGCCAGAGGTTTCTGTATGAGTATGAATAATACTGTGACATAGATAGCTCTCTTCCTCAATTTATGATTAAGTGTGACATCAAAAAGGAAAGAGCATGGGGGAACAAAGGAAAGCAACCAACAAGATAGTGGTGGTTAATGTTTTGTTGTTATTATAGCTGCTAACTGTGATGGAAGTGGGCTGCTCACGGAAACAGATGACACCATCCAGCCCCAGAGCCATGTGTCTTGTTGCTAGGGCTCTGAAGAAGGAGGAACTCCTCTCCTCAGATTGGGCACACCAACTGGAGAAGGCAGATCCTCACCATTTTGTTTCTTCACACCACTATTTTCCATATGCATAGAAACATTGTCTAAAAGGTTAAAGCTGCCCTGATGAAAAGGAACATGGACAATTTCACTAGCTTTTCAACGTGCGGGATTGATTGAGATGTTAACATTTATATTTTGCAATGTAGAATATTGTGAAACACTCTGTGTGTGAGACAGAGAAAGTGAGACTGGGGCTATGTATTTAAAAATCAAGTTAACAGATGCATGAGCAATGTAATGCAGTAAATCATTAGATGTCAAGTTTTTTTTAAAAAAAATCACATAAGCGCTTTAAATTGAAAAGGTGCAATGCTGGGAAAATAAAAAGGTCCTTTGCTAGTCTAAAAGGAGCAATGTAGGAGCTTTAAAAGGTGACAACCATTGGTAGAAAGGATGAATTCGATTTAGACTTCTGTAATAATGCAGACTTAATATTTTCATCACTAATTCAGAAATGACTGAATTATTCTTTTATTTTGGATCCTTCCTTCCTACCTTCCTTCCTTCCTTCCTTCCTCCCTCCCTCCCTCCTTCCACTCTACCCTACCCTACCCTATTCTACCCTACCCTACCTAAAAATGTGTTGGTACAGCTTCCAGTCCTGCAGTTAGGAAGTGAACTTTTCATAACAACTTTCATAGCTGCTTTACATCCGTAACCTTGGGTAATAAAATTATCTGAAAACCTATTTCATTTCATTTGTAACCACCTAGCATTTAGAATAGCTGATAGATGGGGAAAAAATATGGGTTGCTTTTTGATTTTCTAGCAGAAAATTTAGGTGTTGAGCAAATGGCTTGTGTGCAAGAAATCCCTCAGTTCAGCTTTTTGGCAGCTCCAAGTAGAGCCAGGACATATCGAAAGGCTAGATATTTGCTTGTAGTTTGATGAAGCCAGTCGTCTCTGCATATGTAGCTTTTCCTGACAGCAGCTTAATATACATGTTTATATCTGAAGGAAGTTTCCTTTTGGAGGCTTTTAAATTAATTAATGGATGTTTAATTTCGCATGTCTGACAGGCTCAGGACACATATATTCCTGAAGATAGCTGGCCTTAAATATCTACAGGAAGCATCTGGCAATGTAGAGCTTCTACATTTTGTGTATCATTGAGGGTTTTTTTCTGTAGTAGGAATAGGCAACAATTTTATTCACAGTTGCAGAAACTATAACAAGGTCTGTTCGCAGCACATGAGTATATGTTATGGCTACTGTATCTCCCAGTGCTCTTTTGCTTCTGGTCAGCTTCTCCAAGCCAAAACAGTCTTCCAGAAGTGCACTTCCTTTTCCTAAACACTTCGTGCAAGCTCTTCAAAGGTCTTGTAGCACACCAGAGTTTGCATGCTGTCTCTCCTTACTGACAGTACTTCTTAAACTGAAATGTTTCTCTGACAAATAGTTACATTGTGCATGAGAAAAAAATACGGTATCTTGCAGAAAAAAAAATCTCAAATTGTTTTTACATCCTGTTTATGATTCTTTGACTCCTGACTTTTTGTTTTGTTTTGTTTTCATAGAGGTATCAGTTATTATTAAAATAAGCACGACAGAATGTGTTTTGCATACAACTTTATAAATAATCCAACTAATTTTAATTATATTTCCAGATTACTATAGAGTGATAGAAGACAGAGGATTTATTTTCATTTTATAAATGGCATCATTTAAATTGCTGAGAAAAAGCGGTGCATTTTCAAGTATTGTTAAAATATTCTTAGTTGTAAAAGGACTAAGGCCTTTTGTATAGGCCAGGATTTTCACTTGAAGTTCTGACTAGGGTAAGACAAAAATGAGTTATTAATTCTCCTCAGAGTTGCTGAACTACAGTTCCCAATATCCATTGCCAGCAACTAGCCAGGTTGTTGGAAGATCTAGTTTACCAACACTTAGAGCAGCAGATGTTCCTCATCTCAACAGTGAGAAGAAAACATTCTACAGTTAGAAGGATACTTAGCTTGGATAAAACTCAGAACAAAGGGAGCTAATTTATTCAAATGTAACAATAACATTTCTAGTGGAATGTCTTATTCAATATTGAGGGGTGCTTGGTGCTCTCTGAGTTTGGTTGTTTTCTTGCAGACATTTCATTACCCAAACTGATGATGATATCTAGTTTGGGTAATGAAATGTCTGCAGAAAAACAATCAAGCTCAAGAGAACACCAAGGAGCTATAACCCTGAGCTACAAATATTCTCCTTTATTGGTTATTCAATATTTTCAGAGGTGGGAAGTAACATGTTTTGTTAATGGATTGTGAAAAATAATTTCTTAATAACCACATCTTTTTCTCTCCTACTTTAGAATAATTTTCTGCAGAATTTTTTATCGCTATCATTGCCAAAAGGAGGAAATAAAAGCCTCAGCATGCTGGCTGTTGCTTGGATAAAACTCTTATTGAATTTATCATTTGGAGAAGACGGACAGCAAATGATTGTTAAATTGAATGGTGGCTTGGATCAACTTATAGAGATGGCCAAATATAAACACAGAAACAACCCAGACATGATCCTTCTGATTCTGCACAATATCTGCTTTAGTCCAGCCAACAAACCCAAGATACTAGCAAATGGTAAATACCTATTGTCTGGCTTTAAGCCATTCTTCCCAACTAAGGGCCTTTTAGACATACAGGATCAGATTACAACTAGTCAGAGTATTGGGTTGAGAAAAGGTAAAGTTGGAACTTGTAAAATAACCTTAGTGTATAACTTCAGGCTCAGAACTACTATGCAAACTATAGTAATATATAAAGGTTTCACATATTATTGTGAGCATTGTTCCTTCAGTGACCATATAAGATTCAATTTTAGAAGCAGATAATCCTAGATTTCTTTGCTTGACTATTCTGGTAGAAGACCACACAAGATTTTCAGCAAGGAGTCCTCTTCATCACTCAGCATACGTTGAAGGTGAGAAGGAGGAAGGAAAGACCTATAAATAAAGACAGTGGATGGGAAAATGTAAGGTGCTGGCCAAGAAAGGAAAATTTTTATTATCCAGTTACACAATCTTTTAAAGGTAGCTATACTGAAGGTCAATCTAATTGATGTTCTGAACAAAATCGTAATAAGAACTCAAATGCAATAGAAAGTAATTTTTGGAGGCACAATCACAAAGCTTGCATGAAAGCAGAATTATACGACTTTTTTTTAATACTGAGAAGGGATAATACTTATCAGCGTCTTAATCATTGCCCTCAATATATAATAAATGTAATAGTAAATGTATATTATGTGTAATATAGAATATTTATAGGATGATTAGCACAAAAAGATAGGCAGTAATTTAAGTCCTAAAAGCTTGGCATTATTCCTTACATTTAGATTTATTTTTTACAACATGTAATAGGGATCTGCAACAGCCTAGATCTAAAGGGGGAAAGGTGATCCGTAGAATACTCTGGGCATCTTTTTAAAGAAACTGACACACCTGAGTGAAAAAGTTGCCAACTGACGCTGCATACACACCCATGTGTGTTCCATGTCACCTTTTCTCCAGGATCACTGTGCACTTTGTTTTTTAATACCAATGCAACAGAAGAAGCTACTGTATAGAAGTTTCTTGAAATGAAATTGTTGTGACTTTTATAAGCCTATGCATTGCTGTAATATTTATCACAGGAAGTGGGAAATTACTCACAAGAATGCATTTGAGAAGTTGAAATTGTGATATAATAGCCTTTGGTTAGATACATGTGTGGTCTTTTGTCTTCCTCCTAGATAAAGCTGTTGCGTTGCTATCTGCCTGTCTGGAAAGTGATAGCCTTGCAGCTCGGAGAATAGGAGCATCTGCAATTTGGGCTTTGCTTCACAACTATCAGAAGGTTAGTGTTTTAAAGGCTTGAGGAATTTATTTCTGATGTATTCATACAGAAGTATGGAAATTTTCAGTTAGGCACTAATCTCTTAGTCTGCATGTGTATAATAATACCTACACAAATATATCAGTCCCTCTATACACATAAGGACACTTCCACCTAGCCTACAATTTCATAACATGGTCAGCAGTACAGTTGATTGCCATTAAATATAATCAGTGAAATCATTGAGAAAATCAAAGAATGTAAGTGTTGGAAAGGTTCAGTGGCATCTGCAGCAAACTGCATGTTGAAATGATGACACACATGTGACTGTGATATGTTAGAAATCCCCCATTATGTACTCACACCCCAACATCTGAAACAAGTACATAAATTGCAGCATGTATCATATGCATATGATAACAGAATAACGGAGTTGGAAGGGACCTTGGAGGTCTTCTAGTCCAACCCCCAGTTCAGGCAGGAAATAAATTGCAGCATGTATCATATGCATATGATGACAGAATAACGGAGTTGGAAGGGACCTTGGAGGTCTTCTAGTCCAACCCCCAGTTCAGGCAGGAAACCCTACACCACTTCAGACAAATGGTTATCCAATCTCTTCTTAAAAACTTCCAGTGTTGGAGCATTCACAACTTCTGGAGGAAAGTTGTTCCACTGATTAATTGTTCTAATTGTCAGGAAATTTCTCTTTAATTCTAGGTTGCTTCTCTTCTTGACTAGCTTCCATCCATTACTTTTTGTCCTGCCTTCTGGTTCTTTGGAGAATAAATATTGGAACACTTCTGTCACGTCACTCCAGTTCTTCTTTTCATCAGACTAGACATACCCAATTCCAGAAACAGTTCTTTATATGTTTTAGCCTCCAGTCCCCTAATCCTCTTTGCTGCTCTCCTCTGCACTCTTTCTAGAGTCTCAACATCTTTTTTACATCATGGCAACCAAAACTGGATGCAGCATTCCAAGTGTGGCCTTACCAAGGCATTAACACTTCACTTGATCTTGTATTTTCTATCCCTCTGTTAAAGGTAGCTAGGACTGTGTTGGCTTTTTTGGCAGCTGCGGTACACTGCTGGCTCATATTTAACTGATTGTCCACTAGGACTTCAAGATTATTACTATTGAACCAAGTACCGCCTATACTATACTTGTGTATTTAGTTTTTCTTGCCTAAATATAGAACCTTACTTTTTTCACCATTAAATTTCATTTTGTTAGATAGGGCCCAATATTCAAATCTGTCAAGATCCTTTTGTATCTTAAGCCTATCTTCTGGAGTGGTGGCTATTCCTGTCAGCTTGGTCTGCAAATTTGATGAGTTCTCCATAATATATCAAGAAATTAAGACGCCATGTGTCTGCCATTAGCCCTTTCTCACTAATCTAAGACAATGTTGCAACAGATGAAAGCATGCAGCAAAAATGGCGGTCTATTATTTCAGTCAGAACATACTATTTAAAATTATTTTAATAATAATTATTAATTATTATTATTTATTTATTTATTATTTAATAATAAACTAAATTTTTTTAAAAAGGAAAATTCTTGAGACAGCCTCTTTCTGTTTATATTTGCTGGGTTCAAATGTTTATTATTAAAAAGGTCACAGAATTTTTTTTTCTTTATGTAATATATGAAAGAACATCATCTTTCCCTGAATGTAAATAAGCTGCTCTTTTCTTCCATGAATTTCAAGTCATGTTTTCTTTTTCCTCCAGTTTGCTCTGTTTTCCACTCATTCTCACATAAGGAATTTCTAACTCTGCTGCCTTTTCTTCAGCAATTTTTTATAAAAAAGAATGTCAACATTCTATTACATTCCAGAGCTTTAAAAAACCAAACAAAAGAACAACAACCAAGTGTCACAATCTTCTCTGCATTCAAAATGGAAAAAAGCAACAAGTCACTAGTCCCTTAAAAGCACTTACTGCATAACAATAAGATTATGGCTGTGGGTTCAAGGTAATTAAAGCTCCATCAAGGCTTTCATAGATGAAAGATATCTAGCCTATTCTGCAGCATTACAATTATATTTCTCTCACTCTTTATACCATTACTCATTGCTGAATGTCAAAATCCATGTTCGGCTTTGTCTGGTTTACATTAGAGCCATGTTTCTCAACCTTGGCCGCTTAAAGATATGTGAACTTCAACTCCCAGAATTTCCTAGTCAGCAATGCTGGCTGGGGTATTCTGGGAGTTGAAGTTCACACATCTTCAGGTTGCCAAGGTTTAAAAAAAACACTGCATTAGAATAGGATAGAAATCTCCTTTAATATTCATTTTTCTTGTTGCTACATTCTTGTTCTGAATATAGTTTATGAAGCTCTTATCATGGTTACGAATGCAAGTGATTGTGAGGATGTGTCTGATTAAACCATATATTTTTCTTTTCCTTTGCACTCAGTTTCCACATTATACATTCATTCAGCAAATTAACGTGGATATATCACAGCATAAGACTATCTTTAAAACACAGTGTTTGTTACAATGTAAAAAAGAAAAAATACCCTATGCTTGTTCTGGAGTACTGTCTGGTTATAAAGCAGGTTCATATTCAATAGGGAACATTCTGTTATGCTGAGCATTGCAAACAGCTATTTTTGAAGAAAAAAAAGTTTCTCCTTTTTATTGTGTTATTTCATTGAACCTGTTTTCTTTCTCCTATTCTACCCTGCACTCACTCACTCACACACACACACACACACACACACACATCAAACAATTCACAGAAGTACCTTCATGTTTTGCATTCTTAAGTTTTTGAATGTCATAGCCTCATGGCCCACTGCCAAGGAAGGAGTAAAACAAAGAAATGATTTGAAGAGCATCAGCACAGGGGAATTAAAAAACATTGAATTATTATTTATTATTTTATTTTATTTTTTGTGCTACAGGCAAAAGTGACTTTGAAGAATCCATCAATAAAAAGAAGGGTGGATGAAGCTTTTATGTCGGAAAAGAAATGTATGTTATTAACAAGTTTGGTTTCCATCTCAAACAAATAGCATTTGATAGGCGAATGTGTGTTCAATTTTCAACTTTGCCAAGAATACAATATACTGGGATTGGATGAGTGGTGTTTGGGGGAGGGGGGCGGTAGGCAGGGGGATATTCTTAAAGGAAAAGGCAACTGTCTAAACATTTTATGAGTTCTGGATACTACTTTTTAAAGTCTATTTGCTTGGATGGAGGGATAAATGGACAGAGGGATGGAGAGAAATATGTATGATTTGGAAATTACTTTTTGGGGAAATGGCACTGGTATGTCCTACAGGCAAGATGTTAGTGGGCTGGGGAATAAGCAAGGAAGTTGAATCATTAGGCCCAAAATTTTAGCTATAAATTTCACAGTTCTTTAAAGTTAGTAATAAAACGAAAATTGTAGGTAGAATGCATTTGTTAGCAATAGGCATTAGGATTATCCAGCTGCACTTATTATTCAAGTACAACAACAACAACAAAAATGGTTGCTTCCTGGCTCTTGCCAGCGGGTGAGGCTCCTATCTGGCAGACAGTAAACATAAAGGAAATTGCCAGGCTAATATCAGCACAGCTGGAAAGTAATTTTGGATAATTCACTAGATAAAAAGCCAATTAAGTTTCCCCCCAAGTTTTTCCAGGAAAAAAACATTGAATTGTACTAGATGAGATGAATATTATAGATGTTTTCATAGTTTAATGAGATTTTTCTTTACAATATATTGATTAAACTTTTAGAGAAATGCAGTCTATAATTGAAAAAAACAAAAAATAGGTGTATCCTGAGCACATTGTATTTTATAGAGCGAGAAATCTGTAATGTTTCCCATGGATATTCCTGAGCATTATGATTTGGTTGGTGTATATGCTTTAGAAGTATTCCATCTTCTGAGACACACTTGATTTATTTTCACATCAATTTCTTGATACAGCCATAAAACATTTCAGTAAAAGGAAAAAAAAATAGGATACCAAGATAATTATTTCAAAAGCCAGCTTGTATTGCCTTCTCTAGAGAACTAATTGTGGATTATCTTGATTTACATCCAAGCTAGTTACAAAGTGAAACAGCTATATAGTGAAGCAAAAAAAAACCCTGATATAATTAGCACAAGCAGCACTCTCATTAAATCATACTGAGTTGTACAAAAGCTTGTGCGCACAAACTCAATTTAATGCCTGTGCAAGAAAGAAAATAGAATTTCCATGGACAGAGAGGCTTCATTCTAGGAAAAGGACAATTGCCAATTTTTTTAAAAAGTAAGAATTAAGCATGCGTTAAATCTCTTCTATAAAAATAAACACTTTTTTTAAAATGATGATTTGTGCCCTACTTCATATACTAAATGTATAATATAATACAAATCAGTAGTGAGTTAAGAGTTCGCAAACTATGAACAAACCATGGAATGTTCAGTTGCTGGGATAGCCAAAAGTATTTCTCTTCTAGAACAGATAGGTTTCAAACATGTACCATTCTATGCGCAATATAATCTGCATGTTTAGAAACAACTTGATCTAAATCAGAGGTATCCAATCTTGGCAACTTTAAAACTTGTGGGCTTTAAGTCCCAGAATTCCCCAGCCAGCTCTGGGAGTTGAAGTCCACAGGTCTTAAAAGTTGCCAAGCTTGGACAACCCTGCTCTAAATGATAGAAGGGAATATCAAATGAGGCATTGTTTGGTTGAAAGACCAATGGTTCCTCACCCAGTGTTGTGACCTGTCAGCGGCCTATGCAGATTGTAGCTGATTCCGACAACGAGGAGGCTTATGTGGTGCTGCGCCAGCAGCCTGTGCAGCTGGCGCTCGAGTCTGACAGTGAGGAGGCTAGAGAAGATATGGTGCCAGAGGCAGGGATTCAGCCAGGGCCTTCAGAACCTCCAGAAGCTCCTTTAAGTGAAGAGGACGAAGAGGAGGAGCCTCTTCTCAATGCACGGATGCGCAGAGCTGCCAAAAGGCAGGAGTGGCTCCTCAGTAGGAGGTCTCGAGAGTAAGGCTTGGGCCTAATTGGCCACTCCCTTAGCCTATTTAAGAAGGAACGCCACTTGCAACAAGCTGTAGAGAACAACTTTAGTTCACTCTCCTTCGCGTCTGGATTATCTGCAAAATTGCTTCTGGGCTTTCTGCCAAATCTAGTAAGACTGTGATTACCTTATCTTAGAATTCTGGTAGGCTGTTAAGACAGTTTATTAACAGCCTTTGATTGATAAAGACTAAGTTATTTGAGTAAAATAAGCTTTGTATAGAGTTTGTGTGTGCTGCGTTCTTTGGGGTCCATAGCTGGGGCAGAACACCCAGTAAAATAGATTTGTAAGGTTCTATGTATTATGTAATATATTGTAACATTGTTGAAATGTATTGAATAATCAAGAAAGGTCTATGGCACCTCAGTTTAAACTTTAGCATATCCGGATAGGATGGGGAAAAACCAATGTTAGAAACTCTGTAGAGGCATTGCTAGTCAGTATTGGCGTTCCTGGATCAGGTTCAAACTCAGCTGCCAGATTTTGATGGGAAATGTATTTTAATTTAATATGACTAAACAAGGGAGTATCAGAATTGTAACTTCACAACAACATGACAATGTAAGAGGATTGGCTTTTATTTCTCTTTTGAATTGAGATAACTATCTGCTATTTTAAAAGTGAATGCATTTCCTTTTTAGGTCTTCAACAGCCACAAGAAAGTCAAGAAGAAATATATCACATAAAGTGCCTGGAAACACTTGTACAGCTTCTCAGCAGTTGATAGACACCATGTTAACAGAGGGCACATCAATTGGACTGGCTTTTCCAAAAGGCATGAGAACTAAAATGGCATATTAAATATTAAATCCCTTGCATTGGATTATCTACCAAGAAAAGGAAAATTTGCACAGTTTTTGATTTAAGAGTAGGAAAGGTCAATCCGAAGAATGTATAGTAAATGTCTCCATGGAAATGCTGTTCTAGCATTATGATGTTACAGACAGATGTAAGAAAGTAATAAAGCAGCTAATTGTAAATTATAATTATGTGAATATATATTTTTGCAATGTTTGAGCTTGTATTAATAAATACGTTTTAATAATGCGATTGTGGAAAGAAGTGTTGTCTCTTTAGGGCAATGACTCAGTCTTGAGATAAAAGAATGGGTGCTGCACTCCAGTGAGCTTCTCAGGTGCTGGAGATCCATGGAGATATCAGTAATAGTCAAATGTTTCTAGAGGAATTTTGAGGATGAACAAATCCTCAAAATGGCAGGAAAAAAAGTCTAAGATGTAAAATATATTAATGCATGTTTAGCCTGTTACATAGTTTGCTCTTAAAAAAAAAACCAGAGCAGGATTGTTCACCCATTAAGATGCCAAGTTAAGTAATCCCATCCTTCATTTTTTTATTGATTCCTTCTCTGGGAAGATGAGAAGAGATCAAAGAAACATCACAAGTTCTCTTCATCCAATCACGTTCTGTCTTCCAAGGTCATATTGTTGAATGCCTTGCTTTACATAAATAATATTTTAAAATTATTATTTTTAACCTTATTTCCTAGCACAATAAGCATCGCTTCCAACATTAGTATGTGTTTTAACTTCTCTAATGTAGAATTTAGGTCACTTTCAAAGACTTCATTTGATTTACCATTTTTTTTCAAAGAAGTAGAAACTGGAAAAAAATGGTAATTTCACTGAAAAGAAAGACTAAATGAGAGATCATTTTCTAAACCAAATGCTGAATTTCTTGTTTGCTTCCTTGATTGATTGTGATTTGACTGCTACATTTAATAATTTCTACTTGAACATATTCCCACAATCAAACACTGAAGTGAAAGTTTAAAACAAGGTATAGCTGTTTTAAGAAATAATTTTAGAAGAAAATATACCAGTGTCATATGCAACACCATAAATGTTGGAGATGCCTGAGGTGTAATTTTTTGCTACAATAGAGCACCAGAAAATTTACCTCAAACTATTTTTTTAACAAGAGTTTGTTCTTTTTATTTCTTGATGCAATCAAACCATTTTATAGGAAGCTTAGAACATGTTTGGCATCTCTTAATAATTCACCAATTAATGTTAATCAATCCCAGTTGGTTATGTGACTGGATTCCTTTGGAAGATAATGTGTCCTGGATAACAGTTGTACATGTAATATGAACCATCTTCTAAATTTCAGGTTACCCTCGTTGGATATTTTAATGGAATGAAAATCATTTTAAAACTATAAACAAGAGAAAAAGACCTAACAGCAACATGGCATTTTCCATAATAATTGCTGCTGGGGAAAAAAACTAAAAAGGCAAGCGTCGTGACCGCTATGTTTGAATGATCTATAATTTTGTGGGTTGTGGAAGAAATTTCTTGCATAATGGAAATAGCAAGTAACATCTGTGGGTTGTGTGCTAAAAACCATAGATATAAAGATAATTTGTCAGTTGCAATTGTGGCAAAGCAAAGGGCAATATATCAGCTGCAAAGCATTACCCAGAGGCATCAGACAGCATGTCACACATTAGCCAAATTACTGTATTTTTCCCATACAGGAATTAAACAGCATTTAGGTCAGAAATAAATTGGTGGCAGAGGAGTGGCCTCCTGCAGGAGGTGGACTCAAAAAAAGGATACAGGTGGAGTGGACAAAAAGGGTCACTTGGCGTCCCAGTCCTCTTTAGCATGCATCACATGGATGTAAAAGGCGCAGGCTTTGGGCATACTTCGCTCTCACCTTCTAGTATAGGTAGTCCTTGACTTACGACCACAATTGAGCTAAAAATTTCTGTTGTTAAATGAGACACTTGTTAATTGAGTTTTGCCCCATTTTACAATCTTTCTTGCCACAGTTGTTAAATGAATCACTGCAGTTGATAAGTTAGTTACCCAATTGTTGGCTTCCTCATTGATTTTGCTTGTCCGAAGGTCATAAAAAATGATCAGAAGACCCTGGAACACAGCAAAGATCATAAATGTGAAACAGTTGCTAAACATCTCAATTTTGATCACATGATCATGGGGATGCTACATAGGTCATAACTGAAAAATGGTTATAAGTCACTTTTTTCAGTGCTGTTGTAACCTTGGACGGTCACTAAATGAACTGTTGTAAATCGAGGACTACCTGTATAGTATACTATTGTGAATCATCTTGGATTTGCCTGTTTGATGAAGGGCTAGGTACACAAATTTAAAATAAACTTTTCAGATCAACTTAACCCATAATTTATTAAAATTCCAGAACCCTCTTGTTAATGTTCAAATTAGAACTTTCGAAATTCCATTTTGATGCTTAACTATTTGGATTATATTAACAGAGATTAACTGAAGTCCTAACTCATATAATAATGAGGCTAGATGAACTCAACAGCAGTATCTGCAATTTCTGCATTTCTCTTTCAATATTAAATAATTAAATATGTATTTTATCAGAAACCTTTTGCAGCAATGCTATGGAGCAGATTTTATCATGTCATCTATCCATCAAGATATCATCTAAATTATTCCATTATTTGGAAACAATTTGTCTATGAAAAATAGAAATCTGATTAGTTTTTTTATTACTTTCAATTTTTGTTCTGGTCCTCAAATATAGGTAATAAATCTAACTATGGAGAAAACTCTTTTGTTTATCAATGGTATACCTAGCATATTTGACAGGTGGATGCCTCTATTCCCTGCATCGCACAAAAGACCCAGAAATATCCATCTCTATTATTACACCACCAACCGCCAAACGACTGATTACTGGCAGCAATGACACAAACCAGAACTATTACTCCCTCCTGGTGGTTTTTCGCAGCACCCCGTTTTTGCCGGTATCTGATTCCACCACCTCTTCCTTGGTACATTGCTGTTCAGTTATCCATCACTAAGCTCACCAAAATCTTTCTTCTCTAAATTGAAACTTTTATGTCACATTCCCACCAAATGTGAATGAATGTACTCTTCCGTTTCAACCATGTCAATAGTTCAAGGAATGTTTATAAGTCACATTTAAAAACAAAAAAAAAAAAAACCTCTCAAGATGATTGTGGCAATGTGATCAAAACCCTATCTTCTCCCTATGGACTGAGCTTCAATCATATTGCTGCAACTGCCATTTCAATTTCTTTTCCTGCTACAGATACCACCAAAACCATTTTTACTATCTGCAGTGCACTAAATTCTTGTTTATCTGAACTTTTGGTCTAACTACAAAGATGTTTTCAAGAATCTCTTCAGAGAAGTCACCACAACGATGCAATCAAGCCAGCCAGAATTTTGATTACAGTGTTATCATCACCATTTTGATTTTTTTTTCTCTGGCCATACCTTGCTAACGCCTCTGCATTTTTTTCAATATGTCAAGATTATATTATATAATGTCAAGATTATATTGCTTTCATTACTCTTGTTTGTATGCTAATTGCTGCTTTTGCATATTCTGGAAAAGATAAGCCCTGAATTGAAGTATCTTTCACTCAGTGAAAAAGAGTCAAGTTCATATAGCAATGCCCTTGCATATAAAGCTTTCCTTGATGCGACCTGATAAATACGGATAACCATGAAGCTCCCCTCATCTTTGGATGCCAATTTTTTTTAAAAAAGCATTTGGATGGAAAAACAATACAGCAAAAAGGATGAGGCAGTTATTGTAAAGACTGTTTGTTTGACAAAGCAAGCTAAATTAATGTTCTCAGAAAAAAATTGCAGCAAAACGTATGTATTGAGCTGTGTTTTTTGTAGGAATGGATTGAATATTCTTCACTTAAGACAAAGCTGTGGTTTTCATCAAATAGCAATTTTATTGCCTGCTGTCCTGAAAATCTATAAAATATGAGGTCAATCCCATAGGCTTTTCCTCCTCCTCAGAATTTCTGCAGCTTCCAGTCAGAGCTCTTTGCCAGTTTCAGTCAAGACTTTGCAGAGAGAAATTAAAATCCAGAATAGCTATCCAATTAAGAAGGATAAAATATCAATAATAAGGTTAATCAGATGGAATGTGTAGTTCCAAATGCTGAAATGTTGCCGTCAAATCCTTGTGATGCTGCTGCCTCTAGCTCATCCTGTCCCGAGTTTAAATCAAAACAGTTATCTACCTCTGATGGCAGAATTGTGCAAGGTGTAATTTATCTTGGCACACTGCTTTGCAGCCCTTAGATAATACATCCGATATCAGAAAGCGCATTGTGCTGCTGTCCTGAGCGGAGCCTTTCATGTGGCATTTTACTGAGTAACTTTAAAATTAAATATGATGGAATTTCTGTTCAGTATATCATCCTTGGAACTTTGCAACGGGAACAATGAAATGCTTATCTTGTTTCCCAGTATCTCCATTTCACAGCTAGGTGATACAGCCTGAGAAATTATGTTTCAACCAATGTTGTTTCTTATAATACTGTTAAGATTGTCTTCTGACTTGATGGGCTATACTTGCTGTGTGATATACAGCTTTCGTCTGTTGGATTAAAATGGTAGTATTTGTTTGTTTATATGATTGACACAGCCACCCATCACACAAGCAACTGGGCAGCTTACAAGGATTAAAAACACAGAGAAAAACCAACAACGTATAACCCCAGTGTACAAGGATAAAGAATAACCTTACTCATTTGACAGTATTATATGAATCAAGAAAGCTCATGTCGACAACAGGAGAGCTCATCTAGCCACTTGGCCCAATGAAAGACTATCAAGGTCAGGATCATCTAGATTTCAAGGGAAAGGCTGTTTCACATGCAGCTGCTGTTGCTGAAAAGGCACGACTCTGTGGTCCAACAAGATGACATTGTTTAGTAGGAGAGACCTGATGAATGCCCTCCCTGCTAGATCTGCTTGCCTGAGCAAAAACAATTGAGGAACTCTAACAGATTTACATCTGTTGCAATAACTATGAATTTTCCTATGTTGGAGATTGGGAATGTATTAGTAATTCTAAAACAACGGAATGGGAGATATAAAACTCCATCCATAAGCTGTGATGGCCCAATGGTTAGAATGCAGTATTGCAGGCTAATTCTGCTGACTGCCAGAGTTCGATTCCCACCCGCTCAAGGTGGACTCAGCCTTCCATCCTTCCGAGATCGCTAAAATGAGGACCCAGATTATTGGGGGCCATATGCTGACTCTGTAAACCGCTTAGAGAGGGCTGTAAAGCACTGTGAGTGGGTATCTAAGTCTAAATGCTATTGCTGCAACTCTACGGGCCCATCTATCCAGGTCTGCCTTGCGGTGAGTTGTCCCCGCAGTGAATTGGCTATGTGGAAATGTCCTGTGGTGGCTTTGTAGTGAGTTGGCAGAGACAACTTGGCGTAGTGAGTTAGCCATGCTGAGCTGGCTACTCTGAGTTATCTTACAGCGACCTACACAACAGTCAATATTCTAACAATGTAACATTCATTTGACTACAATTCTAGGTACCCTAAATCTAGCCTAAGAACATAACAAAAAGAGCAAACAGACTCTTATTTCACTTAATAGAAGTTATGGTTAAAGACTGGTGTTGATTAAGATTATCATAATTGTCAGGGAACTAGCAATCGTAGGTTGCATATTTTACAATACAAAGTTATTTTCTGTGGCAAACATCAAAATGTAATTGTAAATAACCTCTGAATCAGCCTGTTTTTGCAAAAGGCAATGCCTTTTTCTTTAAGATGAGTGTATACAGATCAAAGATTTATGTCTCACATTCAGTGTCCACCTTGCCTGCCTAACAAGACAATATGTTATTGGTTCAGCCGATGAATGGAGGCCAATTAAATTAGTTTACTTTTTAAATGGATGAAATGGAAGCTAAGGGGACCCAAAGGTGTGGTGTTTTTGTTTTGTTTTTCCCAAAAAAGCAACTGGTCTTTCTTTGTTTTTGCTTGAAGAAATTTTGCTTTTCATCCAAGAAGTGTCTTCAGTTCACTTCATTCAGAACTGAAAAAGCTTCTTGGATGAGAAGCAAAACATCTTCAAGCAAAACAAAGAAAGGCCAGTTGCCCTTTGAAAAAAATATATTTGGGACAACCGTGACCCGGATGACTGAAAATCTCCATAGACCTGAAGCTAAGGGAAAGCTTTATTTGTTTCTTGGCAAAGAGATTCATTTTGCAACGAAGGAAGGGAAGGAAAGGAAGGGAAGGGAAGGGAAGGGAAGGGAAGGGAAGGGAAGGGAAGGGAAGGGAAGGGAAGGAAGGAAGGAAGGAAGGAAGGAAGGAAGGAAGGAAGGAAGGA
>WNWU01000003.1:15663837-15678256 GCA_012654045.1 Ptyas mucosa
GGAAGGAAGGAAGGAAGGAAGGAAGGAAGGAAGGAAGGAAGGAAGGAAGGAAGGAAGGAAGGACATAAGAATCCGTAAGCACAATTTTACAGATAGCAACAAAGTGCTGCCAATGCTTCCATTCAAAACACTAAGAAAAGAAACTCAACTGTGAGAAAGCAAGGAAGCAATTCATGAAGGCCAATCAATCAATCAATCAATCAATTTTCTTAGCACAGACTTAGAGCACAAAAGTAATATGGGAATTGATCTAAGGGGGGGGAGTAGTCTGTGGTGTACTAGTTTCTCATGGAATTCATGACAACTTGTGTAAATGGGCTTCCTGTATCTCTTTACAGACACCCCTGCACTACAACAGTTTCCCAAAATGATGCAGCTCTTTGTCTTGCTAGTTCAGATAAAAAATACCACCCTCCCTACCATGTGACCAGGAAACACAGAAAGCATAGATGAAGCTCTCTCAGTCCTTTTAGCTGTGCTGAAGATGAATTGCCTTGTGTTCTTGGTGATGGCTTTTCTACAGTCCTACCAAAGTAAGACTCATTTCTTAACTAATACATTTCGTTTTCGTTGGGTTTTTTGCCTGCTTACTTCCTGCTAAGTGGAAATCTATGAAGTTTTGAAGTAATTTATTCTGATAAAACTAAGACCACTGCTATTTGTTTCTGGTGTTGCAATCTTATGGAAGTTTCACTCATTAGTGAATCTGACTATATTCAAAATGAATTGGATAATGGAGAATTGTAGCGAATATTATAACCACATTGTAATGTTATTAGTAATAACTTTGGAGATGGGTTTGCAGAGCTTGCTGTGCAACTATAAAGAGTTTGGGTTGAGGGAAAGACTTTGTTTGACCAGTGCCGCGTGCATTAAGTGGATATTTTTTTGTGACTCACTGTTTAACAAAATTAAAATGTTCTATTTTAGGCAATGTATCTTTAATGGCAGAGGGAAAACATGTGGATTCAATTGTGAAACTCTCCAGTACCATGGCTCTTAAATGTGTCTGCCCAAAGAATGCATCTATTTCTCAGATGGTATGGGAGAAGGAAGAGAATCAAATGAAACAGCTCATTGCCGCCTTCAGGCTACCTTATGATCTACATATTGGAAGCAACTATAAGGGAAGAGTCCTGGTCACTAATTTTACCTCAGAGAATAAGACCTTGATTTTCAGCAATACCACTGAGAAAGATGTTGGTTTTTACCTCTGTTCCTTTCATACTTTTCCATATGGGATCTTGGAAAAGACAATACAGGTTGTTCAATCTGGTAAGATAAATGTGTTTATTTCCATTTTATAAGCTATTGGTAAATTCAAATTCTGGATATTTGCTTTCAGAGTTGAAAGGAAATCAAAGTTCAGTGAAGATGCTCTCAGGTGAATTTTTCCTACCTTCCCATTGATGTTACAAGTGAGTTTCAGGCAGCTCCTTCCTCACCCAAAGCCATCGATAGTGAATATCTTCTAAAAGAGAAGGAACAGAGATAGATTTTTAAAGCTGGGATGCTGCCAAGGAAAAAGAAGATCTTAGCTTTGTCTTTAAATTCTTAATTGGTTAACTGACCAGGGATTAGACTAGCTGGCACTAGGTGATATTCAATGTTACTTTTAACTCATTAGTTCTATCAAACAACAAGTACAATATTTGGAAAAGCATAGCAAAACATCATCTCTCAGATACACTGTTCCTTTACCGAGATGGTCACCCTTTTTGACTGGGTTCACACATAGTGCAAATAATAAACATAGTTTATTTGGTTTGGTTTTGTGGGTCTTGGGAACTCCATAGTTTGCAAACTAGATTTATTCATCATATTTTAAAAGTACCCCTCTCCCGGACAGAGGAAGACTTCATGACTTTATGACTTCATTCAGTGAGTGAATCCAGGCTACTGTGCTTTTATTCCACAATGGTGGCATAGAATAAAACATAAAGCAGTCTCTTTCTTTTGCACACACCACATCCCCCACTTTGGAGCCTCACAACACTTGCATGTTAACAGGGAGACATTATTTTACGGGAAAAGAGAAATTTGAAAGAAATGGGAGTAAGCTATTCCTTGTTCACCTGCCCATCAAGTTTTGTACTCAAAAATGACTCCTTATTTCCACCCTGCATGGAATTCTGACTTCCTTTTTTTGCTAGGAAAAACATTCCTTTGCAACATCATTTTAAAAAGGGAGGGAGAAGAAATTTGTGAAAAGAAGGTTCAAATTTAAAATAGATTCAAGAGACTTCACCTCCCTGTTACGTGATCTTGAAAGGATTTTTCTGAGCAAAAAAAAATTCTTCTGCATTTGTACATAGCAGGAGATGTTGAAACACAGTGGTAACAAAAACAAAAAAAGAAATGTACTTCTTCCTTTTCTCTCTCTCTCTCTCTCTCTCTATAAATGTGCCTCTGCTTAAGTTACCCATTTGCTTATAAAATAATTTTAAAATTGTGCGTTATGCTTTCACGGCACTTGCAATATTTTTTATCGCCTTCAACCAAAAATGTCATATTAAAACTTTAATTTTCCTCTTTAGCAATGAACAATTTTGCACTTAAAAACCATTACTGGTGGGTTTAGATAATGAGTCAAAGGCTCTTGAGATGTACTTTTCACAGGTACCGTCGATATTTTATCTAAAGAAAAAAAATGGTACCAAAGGAATCATTGCTTTTCTTTATAGATGGTGTAGATTATTGTATTCACTACTATTTATTACATCAATTGTTAGAAGCTTTTAATTTTGGAAGCTGCCATTGTATGCATATGGATGAAGGACACTGCATTCCTGGCACCCTTTTATTCATGAACGTTATCCCAGCTGAAATTTTAATTGCTACTTAGTTGGGACTTTGATTAAGCTAACTTCTAGTTCAATGTTTCTCAACCTCAACAACTTTAAGAAGTGTGAACCTCAACTCCCATAATTTGAAGTTGAAGTCCACATATTTTCAAGCTGCCAAGATTCAGAAACACTGTTCTGGTTCCTTCCCCATTCAGAATACCCTCCCAAGATGTTAATTTTATTTCTCAATATTCCCCAAATAGCCATTTAGTTCTGGGATGACAGAGAATATCTAGAATCTCCAATTTAAATTCTGAATAAATCCTAATGAACAATGGAATAGGAAGGTTCAGGCTTAGAAAGTCCCCTATGCCAGCAAGAAGCATAAAATATAATTAGAAGTACAATTTCTGAAATTGATGAGGAACTAGACATTTGCCTTCTATAGCTGATATCAAGGCTGAACCTAAATATTTGTAAATTTGGCTGAGACAAGAAAGAAGATATTTAATTCAAATTCTTTCATTTTTAAAAATCTGTGACCAGTAACTTGTTTCTGATGAATATACAACATTTTAGATAAATATTTTGACTACATAAATGGTCCTTCTTGTGGTATTCTGGAACAATCAAAGATGTGTATATGATATAAGGATTCTTTTTTTTTTAAAGACATTGATGTTCATCAGATAATTGTAAATCAGTAACTGTGACTACAGTTTTGACACAATTTTTAGCTCCTGTCTATGGTTGTCATTCATTGTAACATGAGTATACTTCAGGATTATCTGGAATAGCACAACATCAGAAACATGAGGTTTCCTTTCCTCCACTTTTAAGAGTTCTTTGTTGCAAAGTAGAAAGTACACTTTTCAGAAGATGTCAATCTTCTTGATCATCATTAGGAACAAGTTTTTCTTCCTTAGGTCTGTTCTCACCACAGAAGACCTAAGGTCTTGCCAAGAATCATAAGTCAATGAAATTTAATGACAAAAACTATAAACTCTGAATTTCCCAATCTGGCTACTGAGTCACAGATTGTGCTACTGAACACAATCAATGGCTAATCCGACTAAGGATTATGGAAACTGATGAAACTATTTCTGGAGGACACCAATAAGCCATCAAGCATAATTAGGCGATATGAAAATAGTTCTTAAAAGGGCTACTGAAAATTAAAGAGCAATATAGCCATAATTTTTCATGCATGGACATGTGCGATAAAATTATAATTTAAATTCTATGTGATAGAAAATAATTTAAAACGACTATGGCTTATGTGTCATGTGTCAACTCCTCAGGTCTGTTACAGTCAACCAAAAGCCAGTTTAAATTATAAAAAACATGAGATGGTTATAGGGCAGAAAGAAAACCAAAAAGCAAATCTATAGCTTAAGAAGCCATAAATTTGAAAGTAGGCAATTCAGCGAAAGGTAGCCATAAAACGATATGCATGCTTTCACATCAATGAAGGGATTTGACATGATTCTTTTTTTTCTATTGCAACTATCTGCTGATGAAAAACAAAAGAGTAGATGAATAAAGTAAAAAATTGTGCTTAGGGTTGTGCTTCTTGCGCTCAGTAAATATAAAAAAAATGCAAGAAAGGGTAGGGGAAAAAAAGCTGAAAGCTCCATTAGATCCACCAAACTTCTTTCTTAGCGGCACTCAATTTTCTTTGGCTCAAAGCATCCTTTTAGATGTTTTCTTCGCTTCTGTTTTGCTAAAAGTGGAAATGTCTGACATGATTTACAGTCACACTAGGTAAATACGTTTTAAGAAATCTTTCTGTCCCACCAAGGTAAAGGACAAAACAGTCAGAAGGGCAGCACTTTAATGATGCAATTGCAGCTGTCAGCTTGCCTTTTTTTTTAATTCCCCTGTTGACACCCCTGAGTGATCAAACACATTTAACAACTTCTTTCCCCGTAATAACGCTTCTAATTTTAGAAAATAAAACAAAATGATTCATTTTTCCTCTGTTTTTATTTAATGTATAAATTATGTCCAACAGCCAACAGTAAACAATCCAACCAAAGAACTTCTAAGACATCCCTACCAAAAATGGCAGGGCAAGCCACTAGAATATAAACGGAGAGCAAACCTCACTCCTTACTAGCACTGATGATGTTAACCTAGTTTGGGTAATGAAATATCGGCAAGGAAACAACCAAGCTCAGAGAGTACTAAGGACCCCCATTTCAACCCTGAGCTACAAATATCTCTCTTATAAATTATACCCATTTATATTAGAAACCTGGTATAATTATAATTAAAAATAATCATTACCAGCATGTCATATAAAATAAAAAATAAAGACAAGAGCAGGTATAATAAATTGTAACAGTAAAATTACAGTGACAATACATCATTTAGTTTCTAAAGCCCAAATTAGGAAATAATATTTTACTCAATATCTGAATTTTTAAATTATTTTATTTTATTTGTTCAACTTGAATGCCACCTTTCTCCGAAGACTCAAGGTGGCTTACAATGCATTTAAAAACCATATATAAAAACATTAAAAATTAAAACATTAAAAACAATTAAAACCCATTCACACCATTCATGGCCGGATCTCGCCAGATCACAAGTGGGCGCCAGATCACTAGTGGGCAGTAGGGACCAGGTTGACTGCCACTGTTGTAGAAAGTGTCTCAGAGGAAGCTGGAGATATGTATATGTCTATCTCTCTGTGTGTATATATATATATATGACTCTTTCTCCAAGTATTTTTGGAGCATGAAGAACTTTCCACATTGGTGTATGTGTGTGTGTGTGTGTCTGTGTGTGTGTACATACACATATACATACACCCACACACCAATGTGAAAAGTTCTTCATGCTCCAAAAATACTTGAAGAAAGAGTCATACATATACATACACACACACACATATATATACTGTGTTTCCCTCAAAATTAGATTGGGTCTTATATTAATTTTTGCTCCAAAAGACACATTAGGGCTTATTTTCTGGTTAGGTCTTATTTTGGAGGAAATACTATACTAAATGCATCCATCTGGCTGACAATCTAAACTGGGGCTTATTTTTGGGGGTAGGGCTTATATTAGAAGCATCCTGAAAAATCATGCTAGGACTTATTTTCCGGTTGGGTTTTATTTTCGAGAAAACAGGGTACACGCGTGCGCGCGCACACACACACACATGTTTGTGTGTATGTGTGTATAAAACTCTTTCTCCAAGAATTTTTTGAGCATGAAGCACTTTCCACATTGGCTCATACCCATTTCACCTCTTAGTGTTATAACTGTCAGTATGGAGTCCTATACTGGGGCATTTCTTGATTTTGTACTTTTTGGTTGATCCAAAATCAATCAACTAGAGTTGTGACTGGACTGGAGCTCAAAGTACAGATCATAGAATACCCCTCTTAATCCAAAACAACTAGAGAACTTCACTCACAGTTTCTACCCAGGCTTCACAGACTAGTATTCACATAGAAATCAGCTGGTTTGGTGGCTGTTCTTATTTTGGGGAGAAACTTTCCATGCAAGATATTGGGATATAATAATTACCTACAATTATTTTAGTTCAAGTATAAGATTAAAAAAAAATTCTGTGATATTTCCTGGCATTTCTCAAAAATCTAATTGGTTCTCACCTTTATGATCAATTGATGTTATAATTATGTAGAGTATTGTAAATGGTGGTTTTAAATGTTACTTGTATTTATTTTACTGCTTTATATTACTGTTCTTAATTAACTTGTCTGCTCTTTGAGTGCTTCTAAAGCAGACAAGGCATGTAACATTTTTGAACATAAATACATTATGCATGACATTATCCCTATCTCTCACACTTCTTACTTTTATCGTTTGTTGTTGTTTTTTTCAAAACAGGAGCATTTGAATCTTCAAACTTGCCAATTCATCATTTGATTACTAAACCAGGAGAAAATGTCACTTTTGAATCTTGGTCCAACTCAGATGTAGCAGTGAATCGAATGACATGGGAAAGAGTACAACCCGACTGCATAGATCTTATAATCCAGTGTGTGGATTCTGAAATGCCAGTCTATGGCTCGGATTATCAAAACCGTGTAGATTGTATCTCTGAAAGTTCAATTGTGCTTTGGAATGTCACAGCTTCTGACTATGGAATGTACCGCTTTTCTTATGACAAGGTGAATGGAGAAAATGGAACTGGCTGGATAAAACTGACCACTAATAGCTATGGTAAGTTAAAGGAAAGCATATAATGATGATGAGAACAATAATGATGGTGATGAGTCACACAGCCAGCCATATGTTTGGAGAGGATTTGGCATTTTTTTCCATCTATCAAGTCCTTCCCAAGGTCCCGACACAGGAGATGTTGTCATTTAATAATGTTGCAGGATGTAAACTGTTGCAAGTAAAGCTGCATTTTGCAATTGACTGATTGTGATTTTGTCAATTCTGGTGGTGTTCAAATGGATGTTTTGGAATTGCACCCAAGAGACCTATTACTATTGGTCCTATCTTTGATTTCATTTGCTACAGTCATTCTATTTGCAGGTCTTTATATTTTGTGACACCCCCCCCCCCTCCTTCTTTCTCTTCTATGCCCCTGTCTCCAAATATAGCAATGTCCATTAACCAGATTTTTTTGTATTTCTTATCAACATCTGTTAAGTCTGGGTTGTTGTGTGGCATGTGATTGTTTGAATTCTGTAGTCCCAGAGCACTTTAGCTGCTTCATGTTCTTTGTCTGTTCTGTGGTCCTACCAGTTCTTGCTTGTAGGCAAGTGGTATTTCTTGCAGATCTTCCAATACACCATTGTTGCTGCTTTGTCAGGCCATTGTTTGTTGTCAGTCTGTGAGATCTTCTTGCAGTAACTAACTAGATGATCCACTTTTTCTTCAGCTTCTTTGCAGAGGTGGCGTTTGCTGTCTATAGCCGTCTTTTCAGTTCTGGCATTGTAGGCATTTGTTCTTATGGCTTGGTCTTGTGTAGCCAGAATTAGACTCTCTTCAATTTTCTTGCTCTTAATCATTGCCAGGTCTCGTTATCTATTTGGCCTGCTGCATTTTTAATGGATGGGCCATGTAAGACTTTGCTTTGCTAAATCTCCTTTCTATTCTTCATTTGGTCTTTCTTGTAGGCCAGCTGGAGTTTTTTGGTATTCCATAAGCCTTCATGGGGTAACAGTTTCAGTGCATCTTCTTCACGTCCTTCAATGTGCTTTTTTCTTCTTTAACTATCTAGCAACATTCCACACCCACCAATTTTTCTTGGTTAGTAGTATCTAGCATGATTCATTATCATTATTTTTCTGTTCTTCAGGGCTTAAAGTTCTGCTTGAATCTAGTCCACTATTCTACCAGTATAGCTAATGACTGGAATAGCCCAGGTGTTAATTGCCTTGTTTTTCCTCCACTGAGTTTTTACGAACTTCACTTTTCTGATGTATTTACTACTAATCTTCTTGACTTCATTATGCTTGATGTTGTCATTATTTATTTTGGTTCATTGCAGAGGTCAGCCAGATGTTCAGACTGGATTTGACATTTCTGTCCACCTATGAGTCCTTCCCAAGGACCTGGGATAGGCAGAGGTTGTTGATTAATCATTTTAAAGGTATTGTTGCAGGATGTAAACTTTTCCAAATAAAAGTTGCCTTTTGCAATTGACTGATGATGAATTTGTCAATGCGGATAGCGTACAAGTGCTGCTATAGTTATTTTGGGATTGCACCCAAGTCACCTATTACTATTGGTACTACCCTTGCTTGCCTTTACCACAGTTGTTCTATTTCTGTTTGCAGGTCTTTGTATTTTGTTATCTTCTCCAGTTACGTCTCTTCTATTCTGCTGTCTCCAGGCACTGCCACATCTGCTATCCAGACTTTTTGTCTTTCTTATCGACAATTGTTAAGTCTGAGGTGTTATGTGGCAGGTACTTGTCTGTTTGAAGTTCAAAGCCTTGGAGCACTTTAGTTTCTTCATTTTCTATTACTTTCTGTGTTTTATTATCCCACCAGTTCTTGCTTGCAAAAATATATATTAGTAAAACCCTTACATTGCTATTAAATAAATATATGTTACATTGTTTTGTGACTGATAAACATCTGAAAAATGAAAGAGCATGAAAAAAGTTGAACACATTCTCTTTGACTGAATGATCAAAAAGTAGACAGGAAAGGAAATGTTGCAAAGGTGTTAGAAAGGAAATGTTGCAAAAGTGAGAAGTGTCAAACTAAATAAAAATGTATTACTGCATCCTATTGGAAAAAACCCATCAGTTTAAGCAATGAAGACTAAAGAACCAGATATAGAATAACACCGAAGCCCACAAGTCAAACTGATGGAAACTCCCATAAAAAAACCAAAACAGAACAAAATCCCTTTTGCATTTGTAGAGCGCTGTCTCTTGAATCCTAGACATGAAATTAAGAAAAGGCCAAAATGTTACACCCACGTTTAATTTGTTCATAGAAATAGTTTTCTCATGGCTCCCATGGGTCAGATAACAATTTGTTTAATGTAAAAAAAATGAATACAAAAATACCTTATATCACAGTCTATTGAAAGAGTATTGTTTGGATGCCACTTGGACACATTTTCCAAAACATCAGGCAGAGGTTTTTCCATTGCTGTGATTCTTTCCAAATACCAGCAGATGCCACAAACTGAACACTTTGCAAAGCAAGTGTTCAGTCTGAATTCTGGCTCAGATCTAAGAATGCATCCGACTATCAGGAAAATATATCTTCTCTTCTTTCTGCTTACAAGCTTAAGCTCTTCTCTTACAAGATCTCTTTGCAAGAATATCTCCCTATTTCTGCTGCCCTTCTATTGATTTTCCTGTAGAACTGCTCCCGTTGAAGCTGACTGGGTAACTTCAAACCTGAGGTCCAGGTATCTTGTTCACAGAGCTTAAGTGATAACAGGGCTGGTCCTTCTCCACTCTTCTCTATCTTCTCCTGTTCTTCCTGCTTTTCTTTCACTTTTCTTGTTTGTATTAATCCCCATCTCTGCTTCTACATGTTTTGGCAAAAGAGGAAAGTAGCTAGCCAGCCGGCGTTGGTAAGAAAGTAATTAAGAGAAATAATGCAGTTTCCAAGATAGAAGGACCAAGAAATGATACTGAAAATTTCGTGCAAGAAACCAAGTGAATATGAATGTAGCAATTTAAATATTAGTAGGAATAGCAGACATTGACAATAAAGTCATAAGTCCCTTGTATTTTTGTTTATTGAGCCACAAAATATATGTTTGTTTGTTTTGTTTGTTTTTAAAATCAGAATGCATTCCAATCAGAATGGAATGGCTGGAGAAAATCAAAGCAGGGGCCTCTTTTCACAGGTTGCTCCTTTGCAACCGTGATGCTTTTTCCTTATCGTCAGCCACAGACATTCTCGATGTTGTTTTTTTTCACTTTTCACATGCCTCATTTATCACTTTAATAGAATCAGTTTCATTGTTTGCCAGCAGTGATCTCTTTTTTTGGGGGGGGGGATTTTTTTCCCCGCTCTCTGCTTAGATTTTGGACTTTTGTTTGCTACCTGTGTTGCTGATCCTGATTCCAGTCAATATGAGTGCTAATCCTCTAAACTGCATGGCAGCAAAGTTGATTAATAGCATTTTTAATATTTTAAAGCAGCCTTAACTGGTTCAGGAACTCCAGTGTTGTTGTTCCTGAGCAAATGACATAGTGAAGGGCCAGATTCTCAAAAAGAGTTGAGATACTTGAAGGTGGCGTCACTGGATGCATCTCTCTTTTGCAAGAAAAATGCAAGGGAGGAAATCACACAGAGGTGGACCTGATAGTGCTTAAGCACTCCACATCTTTTGCTTCATCTTCCACAAGGCTCAGTGCTGTCACAGACCTGTTCTTACACTTCATGTGCTTAGCAAACATTGCAAACCTTTTAGTAGCGAAGGACCTAACAAGTGGCTCTACCGTCTACCTGCTTGTTTGGGTTGAGTGTGTTGGAACTGACAAGCTGTCAGTGTTTCTTCTAGAGAACTGCAGTCGAGGGGCAGTGAAGGTTGAAATCACTTGCCTACATGTTTCTAGGACTAAACTTCAAGGCAGGCTTAATAAGTATTTCCTCTCCTTGCAGATGGGAAGGATGTCAGAACATGTGATTTGTCTCTGCGTTCCATATCTTGTTTCTAGGAAATAGATTAAAATACATTAAATACATACATAAATACATTAAAACTGATGGAAATATATGCTTGACTTGAAATCCTGAGGGGGAAAAAAAGAAGAAACAGACCTTTTGTTGTTTGCATCTCAGTCACTACAAAGAAATAAAGAGCACCCGGGCATTATTTGTTCTTATTTTGCTCCTGATATGCAGCCCAAGTTGTATTGAGTTTGCAACTTTCTTATTGGCTTTGGGTCAAAACTGATCATTTCTTTTGCAGAGTTTGGTTGGGGGGGAAGGTCGAAACCATTTTTTGGATACCATTTCTTCATTCCAAATCATGGATGTTCCAGAACAATGATGAAGATACATTGATAAATTTCTACTGACTGTTGAACTTAAGCGAACTCTATGTAACGATTGAAGGGTTAAGGGTATGAAGGACTCTGAAGAAGATATACATAGGGTTAGGCGCTATCCAGCCCTAACCTTGTGAGTTCAGGTCAGGTAGCCAGTCAGCCAATCTTCCTCCTCCATGCCAATTCTAAAGAAATACTTTGAAAACTGGAGGTGTGACAGAAAAGATATCATCCAGCTTAACAAAGTGCTTTTTAATTAATCAGCACCTCAAAGTGATCCCTATTTTGATGGCGAACCTATGGCACGCATGCCAGAAGTAGCACGCAGAGCCATCTCTCTGGGCATGCAAGCTGTTGCCCATTGCTCTTCTGGGTTCCAGCACATCAGCCAGCTGGTGTTCACCCATGCAGGAGTGCCAGAAACCAGAAGACCAGGTGGCCGGTGCGCATGCACACACCGGAAGCCAAAAGATCATCGCCCCGGTGTGTGCATGCACACTGGGCGGCTGCTGTTCGAATTTCTGGTACGCATGCGTGCACACATGCGTGCTCCCATTTCAGCACTCGGTGCCAAAAAGGTTTGCTAACACTGACCTAGATTAAGTGAAGGACATTTTTTAGCTGCGGTAGACTTAGCGAGAGTCGTGGTGGCACAGTGGTTAGAGTGCAGTACTGCAGGCTACTTCTGCTGACTGCTGGCTGTCTGCAATTGGCAGTTCAAATCTCATCAGACTCAAGGTTGACTCAGCCTTCGGTCCTTCCGAGGTGGGTAAAATGAAGACCCAGATTGTTGGGGGCAATATGCCGACTCTGTAAACTGCTTAGAGAGGGCTGTTAAGCACTGTGAAGTGGTATATAAGTCTAAGTGCTTTTGCTGTTGCTATTAGCTCTGCAAAACACAGATAATCAATATTTTATTAGTTTTGAGACTCATTGCACAAATGAGTCTCAAAAAACAGATTGGGAAATATAACCTACTATAGGATTTTATGTGAGGAAAAGGAGACAAGCAGCAATTCCCATCTGATTAGTTATAACTGTATTAAATCACATTTTCATAGGCTGAGAAGTATTCCAACAGAGTGTGTTGGCTTTTTCAGCTTTTGAAGTCACACACCAGTGACATGCTTTATTCCCAAGCATAGCTTTGAGAAATAGGCTGGAAACACAGTCTTTCAGCTTTATGTCTCAGACAATAGCATAGAAAGTTAATAATCAGCTTTACCTGGATTTTTAGAAGATCAGTTTGATAAGGTTCTTCAAGACAATCGTTATCTTCCTCAGCCTTTGAGATTTGAATTTATATGAAATATAACATAAAGGCTACCTTCACGCAGGCTTTCTGTTTTTTTATTTAAAGAAACTAATCCTTTAAAAAGTGTCATAGATTCTCTAGGAGTTCTTATTATGCGATAGTATCTAAAGCCTGTCTTAACATAGAAAGCAGAAATTTTACTATTCACTAACAATACAAAAATGGAACATCCTTAATATCCGGTTATCAGATGACTATCTTGGAAGGTTTCTTCTTTGCGAAAGTCCTTGATGCAGGGTTGGAGGTAAAATCCCCCCCTCACTCTTAACGCCTCTTGAAATGAAATTTAAAGAACATGTTTTGAGAGCTATCTGTGATTGATAAACCTTCACTCAAGGTAATTCCATATTGTAAGGTGAGAAAAAGGAACTGATGATTGTACAGAATTGCACTTTCAAGAATTCCTTCCAATGGCCCATACTCTCTAGTACTACTGGGTGCAACCTGAAGTTACATTTAGAGAGCCACAAGTTTCCACAGGTCTGCCACCCTGTAATGGTCTATGACAGTGTTTCTCAACTTGAAAACTTTTAAGATGTGTAGACTTCAATTGCAGAATTCCCCAGCCAAGGCTTCTTAAAGTTGCCAAGATTGAGAAAACCCTGGTCTAGGTTTATCAAATCTGATTATCTAATAGGAGCATGTGCCAGGAGCTGCCTATAGAAGCATGTAATAATCCCTTATCAACAAAATATGATGTAATTTAAGCCTTTTCATTGCATTGGATGCCAACAAATTATTTCTCTTTGTACTTAGAATACATACACAGGGAATGATTTGTGGAGTGTCTTCTATAAATACCACATGGCTGCAAGCATGATATCATTTATGCTCAAAATAATGTCAGCTAATGTGAATCAGCTCGACTTTCTAAATTGATTACAATTACAATGAGAATTACAGTAATCTCAGAAGATAAGTCATTCTTCTGGATTCCATACTCTACTCTGGTCTTCTTGTCCTTCTAATTTCTTCTCGTATATTTAAGACTTCCATATTCATAGCATAAGTTACTTGAAATGTCTTCTGATGATGCATTGTTCAGAAAATCAACGTTTCCTCTTGATTATATTTACCGTATTTCTTTTTTAGCACCTATATTTCCTAAGCTGCATATGATTTTTATTGGAAGCGGTGCCTTTTTAATCCTGGTTATTGTGTTCATACTTGCATACAGAAGGTAAGATATGATTCAATATTATAGCAGAATGCACCCAGTATGCTATGTCCCAAAATTTGTATTTGTATCCTGTCATGGTATCTAAAGCTTTTTCGGTAGCTTATCAAATTAATGTCGTGCTGATCTCCATACAAGGAGGGATAACTATATGCTGCAAGTTGTTACAGTTGGCATGGAAGCATTTAGGAGAATCTATCTTGCTGATTTCTGCCAAGGAAAACAGTTTTTTTCATGCCTCAGTCTGTAGCAATTGGTTGAAAATGTTCAATTACAAGTTAGTTAATGGACCTTTGCAAACACATAAAAATGTGGCTTTTGTTCCAGGCTTATCTCTTTCAGACTCTCATTCTGAATATCACTAAGAATCTAAAATTGTTCTTGTATATTTTTATTAGAATGTCTCAATATAATAAAAGAATACAAAACAAAGAGATATAAAATAAGATAAAGAGAAAAAGAAATAATAAAACTATGCTTTCCCTTCCTATCAAGTAATTGTCGTCTTAATATTTTCCTCATTCTCGTCATCTGTTCTTAATCCCTGAATCCCCAAATCATCAATTCAGTCTTTTCTTATTTCAACAAAAAGTCCAAATAAGATTTCCAATCTTTCAAAACAAAGAAAGAACAGAAGGAAGGAAGGAAGGAAGGAAGGAAGGAAGGAAGGAAGGAAGGAA
>WNWU01000003.1:15678266-15843335 GCA_012654045.1 Ptyas mucosa
AAGAAAGAAAGAAAGAAAGAAAGAAAGAAAGAAAGAAAGAAAGAAAGAAAGAATGAATCTTTGTTGGAAAGTCTGAAATGGGAGGGATATGGAAACTACTGTGCCAGAGATTTCACTTAAGTTGATTTGTGTAACATTTTATTCAGCTACACACCCTGATTTAGTTGTGCAATTTAAAAATAATTTAAGTTTTAATCATGATAAAAAGAATTAATAGCTAACAACCACAAAATTATTTTTGTTCATTTAGTTTTTGTGTCATCAAAAAGAGGAAAAGGATTAAGAAGATGAGAGACTACAAAACTACTTGTAGACAGGTACGTGCAAATGGAAATTGTTTCATTGGTGGACTTTTTAAAAATCAATACTCTCACTGGGGGCAAAGGATCCAAACCATACGGAAACAGTATTTTTAAATAACTGTACCAATTACATTTTTTAAAAAAAAATGATTTATATGTCGCCCTCCTTACAGTAGCACATGACTAAGGGGATTAATCAGGCTTAATGCAAGGAAAAATGGGTTAGATAAGTATATCATAGACCTCACATTACTGATTACATTAAGGTAGGGTTCTCTTGATCCTTTTTTCTAATAGCCTTCTGAAAAGATGACCTTGCTAAAGGGGTAATATTCATGTGGTCCTTATATATAATGTTTAGTAAAAATTCCTTTTCTTTCTGAGACTCAGAGAATTTCATTAGTTCATTCCATTACATCCAGTGCGTGGACAAAGAGGGGCATCATAAGGGTAACCAACTTAGTTGTACATTTTGGGTTCAAGAGCTTCTTCAACTAGGATCTCATTGGGGGAAGCATGCAGTGGTGAAATGTAAAATATTTTACTACTGGTTCTGTGGGCGGGGCCTGGTGGTGGTAGTGGTAATGTGACTGGGTGGGCGTGGCCAACATTTTTTTTTTACTTTTAAAAGCATTTTTTCGGCTGAAGAAAAAATCCTTTTAAAAGTAAAAAAAAAAGCCTCTGATGATCCTGCAGCTTAGCTGGGCATGGAGGGGAGGCAGGGATTTTTGCTACTGGTTCTCTGAACCACCTGCAACCATCGCTATCGGATTGGGCGATCCAGTCCGAACTGGGAGCATTTCACCCCTGGAAGCATAGCTATAGATACTTGTTGCAGGGAACAATGGCAAGAGTGGATATATCTTCAGTTTCTACTCATGACGATCAGAAGTATCTGGATGACATCATGGACCAAGGTAGGCCTTAGCCTGGTCCAGCACAGTTGTTCTTGTGGTCTTAGGATAAGACTTTGTAAGACAAACAATTGTTTGAACAACAAAATGGAGAACCTCTGGCACTCTTGAAACTGCCTTGGGGCAGTTTACATAAGATGCTCACAAAGCACAAAGACTTTATTTACTTATTTCTAGAATGGCATTATAACCAAGAATCTATAAGTCACACAGAACATCATATATTCTATTCAGAATTTTCTTGTTTCTCCATAATAGTCATTAGCTGAGCTGATTCTGTTTTATTCCTATTAGGTAGCTAATATTCAGCTTTTCATGGTTTGCCAGCTTGGTAGCTTCACAACTGTATCAGCCTGAAAGGCTAAGGATTTGGCTTTCTTTGTTCAGCTTTCTTTGTTCCTTTTCTACAGAGGAAAAATAGAAGAATCAGTTGCAGCTGAATCTTTCTTCCATTCTTGGAGAGAGAAAAAACCAGTATTAAGTTGGATGATTTCCATGCACTTGCACAGCAATGATAATGCAGGATGCAAGCAGTAGAAGGGTGGTTTGATGAGATTAAGTAGTTTTGAAAGAATATTTCCAATAGCTAAAAGCGCGTTTGACAGCATTTTCATAGAAGATGTTGCATTTAAAAGAAGTAGGAAGAGTCATATGGTTTATTTAGACAGAGTCCACACTGAACAACACTCATTCAGCAACTGGTCCTTGAAGTTGCAGTCATTGCAACATTCCTGTTGTCACATTCACCATTATATGGGCACCTGGTAACTGACCCACATTTCTTACCATCACAGTGTTTCCCATGATCATGATTTGTGACCTTCCCTGCTGGCTTCCTACAAATAAAATGAATGGGGAAGCCAGAAGGAAGTCAAAGTCATGATCACATGAGATCCTTGCTAAATGACCTGCATTGATTTGCTTAATAACAGCAACCAGGAATTGCTGGTACCGTTGCTAAGTGGCACAGTTATGTGACATCACATTTTATGACTCCACTCAGTTGTTTGGTGACTGAAATTTCAGTCCCAATTGCCATTGTTAACTGAGGACTGCCTGTACAAATATATATATATATATATATATATTTGCTAATAACATATTTAAATCAACATAAAAGCTATGGATCAGCAGCATTTTGGAATACCTGCCCAATTGTGTGATTGCTTGTCTAGGCAAACCTCATTTTTAAAAATTCACCATAAATCACATGCAGAAAGCTCTGGAATGAGACTGCTGAAATGTCATGACATTTGTAGCCATTTTAATTTCAAAATGCATTTATTTAATTTGTAACATCGGCAGGTACAAGACCTGGTACGTACTGGGAATATGTGCAAGCTACTAGAACGTAGTATTTTAAGCCTTTTAAAATTTTCCCCCTACAATAATAATTAAGGTTAAGTCAAATCAAAAGTTCCTATTTTTAACTTTTATTTTGACGTGATGCTCCTCTGTGACTCTTCTGGAGATTGAACACAGGGAGTTTTACAGTTTTTCCTTGTAAAGTGCAGCTATCCTCGTGACAAAAGATACCTGGCTAAATAATACTCTTTATTTGAGTATGTGGTGTGGATTGGAAGGTTGGATAATTCTTAGAAATTCTTCAGCTGGTGTCATGCATCAATTTATAATGTGATTGATTTGGTTTTGCTTTAATATGTTGTGTTAACTCAGCTAATTATGGATTATATAAGCCTCAATTACACAAATTAGGGTTTAGCAGTAATTGTGAATCTAATCTATACCTTAACTTATTTTATTTAATGCCTATCACATCTGCAATAATATAACATACATGTGTATTCATATTTTGATCCTAACTCTTAAAAGTGCAGCATGGAAAGTTTGCCTTCATTGTGAGCATTTGTGTTTGAAGGACAGCCCTTTTTTGCTATTTTTTCCCATTACTGTCTTCTTCTTCTTGCTTTTATAGGCCCAGCATCAATACAAAAACTGGGCTGGCCAGGGCTCAGCAAATACAAGTCAAAGTCCTACTGAAGCAGAGGATCCAATCTATGCCAACTGCAAACAGAAAAAGTGAACTTACTGCCTTGTATATCAATGAACTACCTCAACTCAACTCATTGATCTCTGGGATTAGAATCAGAATATAGCAAGATAACCAATGGTTTTGTTTTTACCTAATAAATCATGAAAACAGGAAATTAAAAAAAAAGACCCCTAGCATTTTTCCCCTCAGATGCATTGATTTGTAGTGGTATATCTGAATTTTCAAAAACACTGTTAGCTACCATATATGAGACAGAATGAAAATTTACTGTGCTAAACAGAACTGGTAGGACCCAGCCCTTCTGAAGTACGCTCAGGAGATAGGGTATATTTTCACAGAATGTAAAACAAAAGAGCTGGAAGGGACCTGAGAGGTCTTCTAGTCCAACTCGCTGCTCAAGTGGGAGATGGTGGCCTTGAGTCTAAATATGATGCCTTTCCTAACCCTAACTGGTAACATGCCACTTACAAATGTCTGCCAATTGCAAAGTGCAGTTCTCATAATTATTTTCTATAATCCACCCAGAAGGCAACCCAGAATGGATATAAGTTTGTCATAGTTCGTGCAGTATTCCTGATATACATATCTGCAAAAGTTGGTTAGAGTCAGTAGGCATCCAAACAAGGAATTTAGTTAACAGAAATTCATGCAGTGATGATGCAACTATTTGTGAATATTTTTGTTTTAACTTATGTATTAATAAATGATTCTATGAAATGTAATTGAATGTTAAGATCAATTGGCTATTACTTTAATGTGGTGTAACTTTGTTTTCTCATTCATAGCATAACACTGAAGCAAAAACTTACTTTTGTATAAAATGAGCTTCCAAATAGGGGTGCTGTCAAATATATTGTAACTTTGATTCAGGAGATCTGTCAACAAGATGATGTTATGTGAGAGCCATGGTTGAAGTCTGTATCTGAGGGAAGGAAGAGAAATCTCATCTCCAAAGATTTAGGAGGGCAAGTGACAAAGTTAATCAACATAAATATAAACCAATAATTCTAAATAATCAGGCAAAAGCCTGCAAAAATCAGGGAATTCATATAGATGACTCAGTTAGGAGCACCTTTCAGGTGGGCCTTAAAAAGAAGATGGGAAACCTCCACTTTGTGTTGGTTTTTGATGTTCTACCCTGAGATGACTTTCTTCTTGGATTGGCATCCCAACCAAGAGATCTGGAGAATAAAAAGGAACTAGTCATTTGGTAAATATAGAGATAGATGTACATTAGATTCTTTAAAAAAATACATTCTGGATTTATCTTAATTGTGTCTTTATATTCTTGGTATAAGATAACACACACACACATTCACCCCTCTGCCTCTCTCTATTATGCATGCATATTCCTGCTGACAAGATTAAAGTCAGCAAGATTTCTCCCATTGTCTACAATTCTCAATTAGCTCTAAACTTAATCTACATAACAAATTACCTGTATCTTCTGTGGAATCAGTTAGTCTTATCCTGACAAGGAATCTATCCTATCTTGCATTCCAGCCACTTTGGTAACTCCAAAAAATGAATTTACAAAAGCGAAAACTGGTTTCTTCTCTGGAAAAGAATGGTGGTATCGGGCTTTGTGGATTGCCCCTGGTTCGGACCGGTTCGCAAGAATCGGTAGTAAAACCAGTGGGAGGCTCCGCCCACTGACCTGGACATCATCATAGGTGACCTGCGCATGCGCAGAAGAAAGTGCACGCACATGGGCACAATGCAAACCAGTAAGAAAGGTAAGTAGAACCCACCCCTGTACGTACCAATGCATGTATGTGCAAGCACACATTCTATTACAATATCACTAAGATCATATCAGATACAAAGCAAGATTAAGAATATTTTCCTTCTACTGAGGAAATAAATTACCACTTCTAGGCACTGTCATTACTGGTTATGTTCTTGGCATGAGCTGAGGACATTCCCTAGATCAAAAAGGGATTGCACTCAATTCTGAAAGCTGCAGGGCCTGAACTGATTTGGTCTTGTCAAGTTAGTGTAGACAATGCCCGGATAAATATTTGGTCTAATTCTGGCCATAAACCAGAGTCATGCAACGTATCTTGAGTTCTGTGCTCTGAAAGGAAGGGAAGGCCCCCAAGGAAAGTTAATTGAATAGAATTAAAATTAAACATTAGGGCCCCATATTATTCAAGATTTTGTCCGCTAGCATAGTAAAAGTAATTTGCAGTCAGGTTGAATCACAGCAGACATTGTGAGTAGTCACAAATGCACTCTGTGATCATGTGCAATATGAATAATACAAATAATTTAAATCTCAGATGTTTTGATTGTGGCACCACATTGCAAGAGTTCTCAGAATTTCTTGTCCAGCTTTTAAAACTTCATAGTGACACAGCAATACAGACACTTCTTCATATACAGCCTTTTCCAACCCCGTCCTCTGTTGGGCATGTTAAAAGTTGGATTCTTACCAACCTTTCTTTGCCTAACGTATTTCTATTTTGTTTGGTGGATGGCTTTTGTTCCAAAAGTTTGAGCTTTGTGGAGGGCAAATTACACACTACATCTTAGTACTTGTTTAATCTGATTTAATTCAAATTTCATAGATGGTTTGGTTCACAGGGAAAACTGGATCATCACATCACACAGAGCAGAAGAGCAGGGTATTTAACTCTTTCCATTAATAGAACAAGAAACAACAGTAAATGTATCATTCTGCCAAGACAGCACATCAGTGAACAGTAGCTGAATGCTATTTTAAGCCACACGAATCCTGCTTCTGCCCCAAATACCCTTAAAACAACATTCATTCACCCAAGGTGGCAGAAGCTTCTCTTAAAGAATCAACAACATCTTAGAGAAATATATATGGCTCATAATTTTCTCTTCCTCCAAAATGATTTCACTTTATTGACATTTTACATTGTGAATTTTCAAGTGTGAGGTTCTTAGTTTAGCTTCTCCAAAGAAAATGAAATGGTTGAAAAGCAGATCAATATGGGAAAGGAGAAAGTGAGGGTTGCTTGATGATCTTAGTATTCACTGTTATTTTGAGAACTCCATCTGGGAAACAAGCTGGGGAAAGGGGATGACAACTAGGTTCGCTCTGTATCAAATAATAGCAAAGACTGAGTAAGAGGTAGGAAGGCGGTTCGTTTTAATCCTACTTGATTCCAGTGTTCAAACTTCACAGTGTCATTGAAAACCAAAGACTAAATTACTAGAATGGACCAGTTAATTGGGAATAAACAATCATTCTAAAAGGCCTGTAGTTACTGACAAAAATGTAGAGATCAAGGCATATCTTACAGGTGTCATAAAATTCTTCTGATAACATAAATACGCATGTTTATAAATATTACTAAGAATAAGGAGAGGGGATCTAATTTAGATGGGGACCAAAACCTTCTCTTCCATTTCTATCGGAATGATGATGGGATATTGGTGCAAAGCAATCTATTTCTTTCAATAACTCAGATTTACAACTTCAGGATGACTTAATATGACCATTATTAATTTCAGTGTTTAGATTCCCTTTTACAGATCTTTCATTTTTATGTTTTGGTTTGATCAGCAGTTGGCTTCGGTGGTCACTATGGAACGCTGAGTGAACTCTCCATTCCGTGAAACCATTGAATCGGGCATGCAGAGATGCACTTCACATAGTATGATGCAGTATACAAGTGGTCCTTCACTTGCAACTACAACTGAGTCCACAATTGCTATTGCTAAGCAAGACAGCTGTTAAGTTGCTAAGTTGCCACAGTTGCTAAGTGGACAATGTGGTCATTAAGTGAATCTGGCTTCCTCCATTGTCTTTGCTTGCTGGGAAGGTCGCAAATGGTGATTGCCTGACCTCAGGACAGTGCAATTGTCACAAATACTTGCCAGTAGCTAATGGTCGTAAATGTGAAAACTAGTCCTAAGTCACTTTTTTTCAGTGCCATTGTAACTTCGGCCACTAAACGAATGGTTGTAAATCGAGGATTACCTGTAATTTAGTTCATGTACATGAAATGGGAAAAAAAAACTTTCTCCCCAAGACTATCCTGCCTCAGAACCCCACCAGGGTCTTGCAGGATCCTTTGAAAAGAAACGTACATCCAAAGTAATCTTGAGAGCATTTTTCTTGACTTAGAACAGTCTTGCAGGTCAAGTACAAAGAATTCTAACAGGGTCCTCAGTCAATAGATCTGCCTGCCTGTCAGCTAGGAAACAGTGGAATAGCTTGTTTCCCTTGGGTGAATGGGAAATGGCAAGACCGTTTCGACATGCAAGGCTGCATGCTCTACTAAACCCATTCTGTAATTTGAGCTATTGCTTTGCCTTTCTCATCTGGATACCCCTCCCCTTTGATTAGATCCAAGTACACATCTTTGTTTTCTTTTAACAATTTGGCTCATTTAATTCAATTTGGCATTTCGAAGTATGGCCATCCCTGTAGTTTTTTAGAAATTGTACATTTTGTGAAATGTCGCTCTTACAGGAGATGCTATGAATAAGTAAATTACATGACATTACTCGAAGGGCTATTACTATCAAACAGACACCCAGGGTTTTATGATATAGCTTGCATTAGGTTGACCTTCCTTAACTGGCACTGTATAGGAGTGTTAGAACTGCAGCCCTTAGGTAATATAGGAATGCTAGCTGGGAAGTTTAGGCATTAACATATGAAAGACACATTGAAAAAAAAGTTGCATTCATAGTATTTGTATGTTTCTGTGCCTGTTGCATTGTTCTTTGTTGGACTCCTGGCTCCAACTGACATCTGCCTGACGAGGTGGCTCAGTGGCTAAGACACTGAATTTGTTGATCAGAAAGGTTGGCATTTTGGCGGTTCGAATCCCTAGTACAGGTCTCCTGCGTGAGCAGGGGGTTGAACTCGATGACCTCCAATGTCTCTTCCAACTCTGTTACTGTTACTGAAGTTCACCATCCTAGCAATTCTGAAAAGGATGGGTAATGGGTAAATGAAAGCAGGTTCTGACAATGAAACCTCACAGAATTATGTACTGGGAATATAGGAGACTTTTTTGAGTGTTATTTTCTCACGGGAAAATAAAGAAAAGTAATATGGATTATTTCAAAAACGTATCTAGAGGCAATTCTGGTTTGAGACATGAGATCATTTTTAGTCATTTTGAAATCATTCAGTGGAAATAATTCTGTGTATTTTCCCCCCTTTTAAGTTCAAAGAAAACTTATTTGGATGAATATAATTTTTATATAGTGACATTGACTAATATCCTAATTAATCCAGAAGAGTGTGATTTCATACTGAAATTGTCAAATGGATGACCAGAGCTATAGCAAGAGAATGGCTGCGTGTTAGCACAACCAGGAACAGTAATTTTGCATTGTTGTAGTAGGTAGCTTATCATTCTCCTGCAGAGGAAGTTGTTCTGTCTGGTCAATGGAAACATGGCGAGCAAGATAAAAGAAAATAAGGGGAAGAGATGCTGTCGTGGAGGGAAGAGTGATTAATTTCATCAGATCACCCATAGTTTCATTCAGCAGCTCTTCACTGAGGTGTATAAACCTGCAAGGGATTAGACTGCAAGAAAAGCTTGGGTAAGAAAAATCTTCCACTGTAATGTATTAATAAATGTTTAATTGAAGTAGACATTTCCTTCACATTGTTTACAAAAGGAATAAAAGCAAAATTCTTTCCATCAAACTGCAGTAGATAAAACTTGATCTTTTAGTGGAATGGGAAACTCGATTCTCTTCCTTTCAACACGTTCTGTGCTGGTTTGATAAAACAATGAAAAGCAGAAACTTCAACGATGGAGCAGTCTGCTGGTAGGAAATAATTTCTGATGATTGCTTACTATATGTGTTTGTTTTGACAACATTTATGGAGGATTAAAGATCCTGGATGGGAAAATCTCCTTTTGCTTTCATTTTTGTTTCACCATGCCTACATCTCAACTGATTTCTTATACATCTCATTTTAATGGCCAGCGTGAGTGTTAGTTCATCTCATAAATGGGTGGGGACCCTACTTGATTTCTTTCTGTGCAATTTATTTGCAAGTCACAACATTTAGCAAAAATTCAGGCCGCCTCAAAAATAACTTTCTTGAGTATATGCCTGTGGGGGAGAAGATCCATACGTTGGATGTGCTCCAATACAAAGCTTTACTTTATTTTAATTCTTCTGGCCTTGTTCTATCATGGAATTGACTTCGAGGTTGGTACCTTAGATAAATTGCACATAAGCATTTACCACCATTGTGACTGTGACTGTATTTTATTTTAATCTATTTAGAATTGAACTATAGGCAAAAATGAAGAAAGAACCTCTTTTACCCTGAAGGGTGATACCAGACATTCAAACATTGTATGGAATGCAGAATAACATTGCCAGATTCTTTTAGCAAAGGGACTACTATGTGAAGCATGTGTTTCAAGTTTCAATATTTCTTTGATCTAATTTAGTTTGTTTCTAAATTCAATTCAAAGTAGTTAAAAATGCACCTCTATGTAGTTTGCATTCGAAATGGCCAGACTTGCTTTAGAGATCAACTGGACAAGACCATTTTTGTGTTCCTTTTCTTTAGTGCTTAAAGATAATCAATGATAATATTTTCAATGTTGACATCCTCAGTGTGCAAGATTTTGGTTTGGTATGGAATAATATTCAATTGTAACAAATGATGGGTGACAAGAGGGTGGTAACAAATGGTATTGTATTGATGAAAAACCTGAAGAAATGTGGTTAAATCTGACAAATTAGTATAACCATGACACATGTTGGATTTCAAAAATATTGTTTTGAAAAACTTACTCAGATCTTCAGTAGTTTCACTTCTTCTACTCATTGATATCGCAATTTGTTTTATAGAATTAGAAAAATTTGAAATAGACAAAATATGCCAATAAAAGATTCTACAGTTTTAAACAATCCAGTTCCATGCGATTGACTGTAGGAAGGACTAAAAGTCATTGTTTACAGATAATCCTCACTTAACAAGTCCCCTGTTTATTGACCATTCAAAGTTGTAACAGCACTAAACAAATAACTTTATGACCATACACGCTTGCCACGTGCATGTGACTGTTACAGCATTCCTACGATCATTGTATATTGCTATTTGTTCACTTCACAGCTGACAAGCAGAGTCAATGGAAAAGCTAGCAGGAAATTGCAAGTTGCAGTCACATGATGTTTCGCTTAAAGGCGACATCACTTAGTGACAGACTTGCCCATCCCAACAGTGGTTGTTAAGTGAGGACTACCTGTAATAAAATGTAAGAGCAAAATAGATCTCTATGTATGACCTGGGTAAAACTGAGTAAGATATTAGTACAGGGAATCCACCACAAAATGAATGCTGTATAACAGGGGTATCAAACTGGTGGCCCACAGGCCACATGCGTCATGTTCAGGCCACGCCCACCCCAGCTCCATGAAGGGAAAAAACGTTGCAATACATCACATGACGGCAACATGATGCTGCAAGTTTGACACCTGTGCTATATAAGGAAGAGAGAAAATCCATGTTGCTGCCTAAAAGACCTCCATAAAAACAACTGCTCTTGAAATTATTCTACCAGCCAGGCATCTTGCTGTCTAAAACTATGGAATGTTGGGCTGCCATCAAGTAATGTGATGTCAATTCTTACCTGCACAGTATACAGGGTTAAAAGTATACTGACTACAAATTCAACTATCCAAAAATTATCTACAAAAGGAAGACTTTGACAAGTGCATTGTAAACACGGTCTTCCTTGACATCTATAACCACTGTTCCCAGTAGAAAGCTGTGGATTATTAGTTTCAGAATGCACATAGATAAGAGCGAATCTGGGCATAAAAATTCAGTGTGGCAAATATTCTAGGCAAATTACCTTTTAATAACACGACACAATCTATTTTCTGAAAGGCTACTAAGCATCACCATGCCATCCCATTGACAGTATCTATCTATTTATCTATCTTGGGTATTAATTTTAATAATGAGAATCTGATTAAGAGTCACTGGCTTCTTCTCACAAGTGAAACTTTAGGCTATTGTCCTAAAGATAGACATGCATAAATCCCATGGAGGTTAATGGGACTAAAATGTGCATAATTATTGGAAGGAAGCCTTCCAAACCCTTTGAAGTTTTGTAACATGTAAGAATGAGCCAGGCTGGTGCCTCGGAGATAAAAGTGGTTACTGTCATGGACAAGCAGATCTGATGGCAGAGTTGATCAAAAGCCTAATATTGCAAACATGACATCCACCCTCTTAGAGCACATAATGTTTGTGGTTATGCAGAAACATCGACTGCATACATCCATGATTTTCAAGGGAATTCTTCTTTTAAAAAAACATGGACAAAAACAACTATAAAATTTAAATAAATAAAAGACTTAGACTTCTGCCTCAAGGAAGTGATCCAAGCTTTCACTTCCACTGTCATCAGGTGGGAGACTTCTCGGTTTTCACTACCAACTGTCTTCTCGGGACACCCAAGGAAAGATCAATGGCTTCCAGGGCTTGCAGGTAGGTTCCACATTAGAGTGTCTCTCTGTTCAAACACCAGATGTGTGTCATTGCACAAGGTCCGAGCTGTAGCTGAATCCATAGCTGCTGGAAAGGGACAGGCGTGGCTCATGTTCCTCACCCTGTTCTGAGGTGTAGCTGGGAAATGTCTGTGCACGAGCCACCTTTGCAAGACTGTGCCCTGGGAAGGAAGGAAACAGAGTTTATGAATATTCTTTCTTTCTTTCTTTCTTTCTTTCTTTCTTTCTTTCTTTCTTTCTTTCTTTCTTTCTTTCTTTCTTTCTTTCTCTTTCTTTTTCTTCCCTCCCTCCCTTCTTTCTTTCTTTCCTTCCTTCCTTCCAATAATTGAAACCATTGCTCTATCTTTCTTTGGCTTTAAATGATTAGCCAACATCTTACCAGATCTTTCACCATTCTCCCCATATTTCTATATTCGTAACATATTTGTAACTATGTTACTGTGAATTCTGTCTTCTGTGCTATTATAGTACTTAGTTTGTATTTCTTCTTTAGTTTTTCTCTGTACAAGTTAATAGACAGACATCTAATCTTCTGTGCCCCATTCAATTCACCTTTCAGATCATTTTCCCTTTTATTTTTAAGCTTATTTTTGTACAACTCATAGGCAATAATTCAATTTCGGATATAAGATTTATGTGCTGTACATTCAACAATTAGTATTGCAAAGTCTCTACCCGCATTTCCTGTACAAATTATTCAATAAGGAGACACTGAAATATCTATTTCAGCCATTTTATCTCTGATTTTTGTGTTATTTAGAGAGAGCTACAAAAGTACTGTGAAGTGGTATATAAGTCTAAGTGCTATTTTTTATTTTCTATATTGCTTTTCAGTAACAATCGATCAAAAACAACAAATAAGAACGTTGCTAATAGCAGCATGGGCAACAACCTTGGGTAGTTAGTGTTTAAAGCCATTTTTAATGAACCAGTTGAATGCACAGGAACAGACCAATCAAAAAATGTTATGAGTACCAATAGAATGAATGAAGGGAGAATGGAGAGCAGACTATGAATCTGTAACCTGCATTTTCATGGGCAATATAATAATTAAATAATTGACTTCATGACATCTAACGTGAGAAAGCACATATAGCTTTATAACTTACTTATTGGAGTCTGTCAATTTATTGACTCTCAGAATGTAATGTCACAGCTTAGATATCTTTCAGCTTCAAGAAGCTAATGCATAATTGTATTAAATGCAAAATGGCAGCCAAATAATGAAAAGAATGCATTAGTATACACTGTTAGTTAGAATATTAGAGGCTGTTTATAAGTTCTTCCTGATGGTCATTAGTCATCCATGAGATTCCAGCTGATGAATTTATAATAAATCAGAGGTTCAACATAATGCCCTGTTAAATTAAACTTGCCCTTTTTATAGAATCTTAATTTTGTGCTTGCTATTGCAGATATGCCAGAATTCCTTTGAAAGCATAAACTTAATCCCCATATACTCTGCCTTTTAATTACCCAGTAGATCTCTAAAACAGACATCTTATTTGGACTGTGAAGATCCACAAGGAAATGAAGCAACTTTATTTCTGTCCTTTCTTAGTCATAAAGGCAAAGCATGTATTAAAGAACTTAAAGAGAAACCTGTGTTCATCAAATTATATTCTTGTGGTGCCCAATACTATGAAGCAAGTTAAGGTTACATTTTACATACAGCAATCCTCTAAAGAATGAGGGATGTCAAACTCGCAGCCCGCAGGCCGCATGCGTCATGCGCTAACCACCCCCACCCCCGTTTTGGCGAAGGGGGAAAAAGTCATGATACGTCACATGACAACGTGACGCTACGAGTTTGACACCCCTGCTCTAAAGAATGAGGGGAAGGTTCAGTAAAATATAAATCTAAATATATAGCCCAAGCCAGAAGATGGACTTTATAGTTTACTTCTAAACAGAAGATTCTGATTTTGTAATACTGAATAATGGAAGTACAAAGGGAAAGGAAAAAACAAAACAAAAAATAATCATAATATTGCACATTTCCCCTCCAAACCCTTCCCTAGTTCTATTACCATATTTACTGGGCTCTAACATGTCACTATCACCAAACTATGTCTTCCTAAACTAGATGACCCCAATCCATTCTTTATGACAAATATTTTTGCCCTTTCATTCATAATTAAATCATAGCTTCCTTTCCCTTGTGCATTCATTAGCTTTATAGATCATTTAGAACTGTTCTATCCTTTTCTTTCTCTTGGTTTTGCAGATACAGTACATATCTATTTTATTGCAATTGTTAATTAATGTTCTTTAGCATTTACTATTCTTACATTGCACGTCATTAACTAATTTATGCCTTGGTTGCCTTCAGCTGTGCTCAGTGATGCAGTATTGAACTTTACCATCATCTACGCCAGGGGTGTCAAACTCGCGACGACAGGTTGTCATCACTAAGTCAGGGTGGGTGTGGCCAGCGCATGATGCATCCAGCCCGTGGGCTGTGAGTTTGACACCCCTGCTATATGCTTTTGGTCAATCAAGGCCTTCATATATTGTAATGTATTTTAGTAAGACAGAGGCAATTACTTCACTAAGTGCTTGGTAGCACTCTTGTCATATTATAGTTAATCTTAACTATAATCTTAGTTAATTTTGGCATATTTTGGTCAGTAAGTCCAAGGTACTCCAATTCAGGAGCTGTAACTGTGCCCCTCCTCCCGCCCCCCCCCCCCACTCTGCAACTGCAACTGTCAATGAGAAATTTGGATCAATAAGTTATTGTTAGGAATTGAAGGAAGGACATTAAATGATAAGCTAAGGCTAGAACAGCTTTTTTCCTCAGATTTCATTGAATTGTGAAAGTAAGTTAAACGTTCATGATGTTTATAATGATTCCACCCCCAAAATATCTATTTTTTAATCACCAATGATAAATCCTATATATCTGGAGCCAAATACAGAAACAGTATTGAAGGCATTTTAGTGGAGAATATGTCTCAAAAGCATATTAGAATTTATTTTGGGGCAATAGCTTTGTGTGGATGTGTAACAGAGGAAGTCCTATGGAGACATTTAACTTACCAAGGGAAGAAGAAAAAATTTGTTTCAATAAAATAAATTATTCTTGTTGGTATTAAGAACATTTAAATAAAACATTTATGTTTTCTTTAAAAACAACAACCACCCAACTTTTAAAAATAGGATACATTACATAGAATGCCATTTTTCCATGTAATTAATTTCCAGATTGTGATCCAAATAAACTAATTGAGCCGCAGTGGCACAGTGGTTAGAGTACAGTACTGCAGGCTACTTCTGCTGACTGCCTGTAGCCTGCAATTTGGCAGTTCAAATCTCATCAGGCTCAAGGTTGACTCAGCCTTCCATCCTTCCAAGATCAGTAAAATGAGGGCCCAGATTGCTGGAGGCAATATGCTGACTCTGTAACTTGCTTAGAGAGGGCTGTAAAACACTGTGAAGTGGTATATAAGTTTAAATGCTATTGTTATTGCTAATTCATCTGAGGAAGATACTTCTCAGGATATGAAAAATAGGGACTCATATGTATGACCTTAAAGATCAAACACTCCCACCAAAACTTGTAGATCACTAACACTTAATGAATGAAAAACAGAATGCATTTAGTCATGAGTTGCATGACTCCAACTCATATATTCAACTTGATGCTAAATAAATAACCAATGTGTATTGAATTGAGTTCTTAATTCTTTATAATCTAGTAAACAAGCAAACAGGCAAATCATGTATCCTTTTGTAGAAAGATATTGCTTCAAGCTTATAAGATTTATAATGTGATATTGGCCCGGTTCTGACTGTTGCATTCTGAAGATAATTTAGCATCCAAGAAAATCCTCTTTATTTTCGATCACATTTGATTTTTTTAAAATTTCTGTTGGTTTAATGGTGCTTCAATCATGCTGGGATTGTCAAAGGCTTTTAAAAGAAAACCTCCCCTTTTTTTTTCTTTTAAATGCCTCTGACGATCCAAGCTGAGTTGCCTGATCGGCAGAGGCTTTTTAAAAAACTCAGCTTGGATCATCAGAGGCATTTAAAAGAAAAAAAACCCCTTTTTTTCTTTTAAATGCTGACGATCCAAGCTGAGTTGCCTAATCAGCAGAGGTTTTTTTTAAAAAGTCTCTGCCGATCAGGCAACTCAGCTGGGATTGTCAGAGCCTTTTGAAAGCATTTTTACAACCTCTTTGCCGAAGAGGTTGTAGAAAAAATGGTTTTAAAAGTAAAAAAATAAATAAAAATGGCCACGCCCACCCAGTCACATTACACCCACCCACCCACCAAGCCATGCCCACAGAACAGGTAGTAACAAAGTTTAGATTTCACCACTGCTATAAACTTAACACAAGTAACAATTATCATACACAATAATATAAATTTTAGGATCAATTGTCAACAGTAACGGAACCAGCAGCCAAGAGGAACCTATTTGTAAACTAATATCTAGAAAGGTAGCAATGAAGGCCTTAGGGGAAAAAAATACTAAAGAGACAAAGTTACTGGTATCAGAAAAAAATGCAGCTAAGACACTTGGTCTTATCCAGTCCTGAACAACTGCAGGTATTGGACCACAAACTTGACAGCATCATTTGATTGGCCAGGAATTGAGATATACTGCTGAGTATCATCAGAATACTGATGATACCTGTTGGGTAAAAGATGACCTCTCCTAAACATTTTATGTATTAAATAGCTTATTAAACAGAAAGGTAAGAGTATCAATCCCTGAGATATCCGGTAAATCAGGGATCTGATTTGGACCACCTATCAACACTGCCCATGACTGGAACTGCCCATCCAAAAAAGAGAAGTCTTGTAACATCGTGCCTCCCATTCCTTAGCTCCTGTGTGTGTTAATCCTTCAATACGTTGAGTCAGATCCATAGCGGCCATGAACTCTGGAGCCACATCAGATTATACACATCAGAATTGTCACTCTTGGAGATTCCACAGCCAACTCAGCAATGAAATCAAGCAGAGTCATTGCAAAGGAAAACACGATAAATGCAATTTCCGTGAGAGAAATCAATTTCAAGTCTGTTGAAATTCAATCAAAAGATGGCAAAAGTTCCAAGGCTGCATATGCATGACAACTGCAGGGTACAGACTGCTCATCTCCGAAATAGTTTATTTCATATTACAAAGGATATGTAGTTTGAGCAGCAATTACATAAAAGCACTGTGGTATCAGTTCCTAACCATACCCACACAGTTTTACTCAGCAGTCACAAAGTATAATCATGTTAGAGAAGTTCCTTTCTCCAGTACAATAGCATTTCAGTGAGTCATGCAGCAACTGATTGCTGAGTTGCCTGAGCTATGAAACACCATAAAACTCCATAGCTGATGTTTTATGAAATCAGCACTTAAGAAGCAACTGCAACAGTCTTTAGTGTCTTTATTAAGCTTATATGAAATCTGTTTATGTCACTGAAAAAAATAGTTTGATTCAGGCAAGGATTGGAGATATTTCTTTTTTTTTCTTTTCTTAAAGTGATTGTTAGCTTGAGATGGGTTTTAAGACACAAACCAAGGTTGAGTATTGTTGTGCTTATACTATATCTCCTTGTCTGGAAAGAACAGCTGGCATTACCCCAACCAAGTGATGCAAGTGAAAGTAGCTTTCAACTGATTTGTCTGTCATCTAGACATATATGCCGTAATGTAACAAATTGATTTAAGCATAGCAACAAAGTTTGTGTAAAGATCCAAGAAAAGGTTTTTCCTACGAGACCGTCTTTTGCCACCAATAGCCTCCCACCAACCAGTTTGTTCTCACAGGGAGGGACTACTCAGGGTACCGTCAGTCAAATCATGCCGACTGGCGACTCCCAGGGGGAGGGCCTTCTCTGTGAGGGCTCCAACCCTTTGGAATGAACCACCCCCAGAGATACGGAATATACCTGATCTCCGTGCTTTCCGCCATGCCCTCAAGACCCTGATGTTCCAACAGGCGGGGCTAAACATGAACATGTGAATGATCTTTTAAAATGTACACCGCCTTGAGTCCTACGGGAGAAAGGCGGTATATAAATAAAATTAAATAAATATATATATAAATAAATAAATAAATAAATAAATAAATAAATAAATGGTAATGCTGTAGCTGTAGCTCCTTGGCTTTTTCTTTCATTCAAATCTGTTTCAGTCAATGCTATGTTCACAAAAGATTAACTATAGAATAGTTTCTTTCCAGCGATATGAGACATTACATCTATACACTGATATAACATTGTATCTATACACTGAGATATAGACATTATATCTATATACTGAAATGAAATGTAGAAGTAAGCCATGGAAATTAATATGATTTAATTTTGATAAGACATGCATAATATTGCTCTCTGAATCACCTAAAACCAGTGACTTGAGCACTGAGATGTTATTAAAAAATATTAACAATCTTTAGGCATGGTATTTTTTTAAAAAATAATCTTTAATTCTTAAGAATAACTAGAAAATATGCAAACACTGATATGGGGGCATAACTTCCACTGACAGTCTAATGTTCACTTACAGTCTAAATGTTCAACCTTCTGCAGTATATGAAAATAAAATGGACATAATTCTACAAACATAGTATATTGCTTCCTGTTCAAATAACACTTGGTTCTTCTAAACCCAAAACAATCGGAGACTCTGGGGCCTATTTCTCCCTTTTGGCCCATTCATTTCTTTCTCCTACACAAAAGATTGCCCATGCCTGTGGTACTTAGTAAGAACTTCTTAATTCATCCTTTGTCGATTCAATTCACAACTCAGAATATTTAGTACATTTTATGGACATCTGCTTTATTGTCCCAGTATGCAAAGCCGAAAAATAAATAAATAAAGAGATGATCACTTAATGAGCATAAGGGTGACAAGTTATGAAGAAGAGAAACAGTAAACAATCACATGTCACTGTGAGCCAGAGTTGCACTTACAGTTTGTCTTCCTGGATAATAAGGTTGTCTAAAAGTAATTTAGCAATTATGGCTATAGCTCACTTTTAGTTAATGCCAAATCAATTGGATAGCAAAGTTAAGTGGCGTGTTCAGCTGAATGCATCAGGCTGAATATGAAACAGCCAATGCCACTAATGACCATGTGCAAATGATTACTTCTGAAACAACGTCTAGAATTTATTATAATGGTGCTCAGTCCAATAATGTCTAAATCGCCTTGATTACTCAGGAGAAAACCATACCATTTTCAATCCTTTTACTATTTAAATAGTTGTTCCTAACACTGCTTCCAGGAGGATACTTTGTTCCTTAACTCTTAGATAGTCAATAGGGCACATGCTACATGGTACAATGATTATCCTGTTCTTTTCTAATTACAAAGAAGCGACTATAGGTTAGTAATAAATTATATATTTTGCAGATAAACTATTGTGTAAGAATCCAAGACCACTGCAAGAGAGAATAAACTACAATACATTTGTATTTAAAATTAGAATACTTAAATTCAATGAAGGGACCTCCATAAGAGTGAGGGAATCAGAACCATATGGTAACCTCACTGTCTAGACTGTGTAACTCCTGAATCCATTTCTTAAATATTCATGCATTAAATATTGATGTAAATATTGATGGGGACTACCTATGTCCAGAATGGGGCCTATTCCACATTCAGTAAATTTTGTCTTCCCTCAATTCTTTCAGAAGACAATTCCAGGGTACATTGGCCCCTTTTCTCTTCTGTGTGGGACAATAGAAGCTTTTCTTCATACAGGATGGAAGAGATAATAGTTTCCTTCTTCATGGAGAAAGAAATAGATGGGCAAAATGGAGCTTTGTGGGAATAGCTTAAGGAAGAGGGTTGGGATGCCTGAAAGAATTGAGGGAAGACAAAATTTACTGAAGAGGCCTTCATCCTGCCTCAAATTGAGGTGACAGTAATTAGTTATTTATTTGGAAAATTAACTATTTGTAAAATACTACTGGAACTTAAATCGAACCTTGCTTTTTGAGGCGGCAGATGATATTTTCAAGTATTATAGATAACAGTGAATTGATAAAATCCTGTAAAATACAGAAAGAATGTCCATTTTCGCCGCTGTTATTCATTCTTGCTTTTGAATTTTTGAAAAATATTTGTATTATATATTATAATGCAACACAGTATAATACAATATTGTATTATAGAGATGTAAAACAAGATGGCAGAATAGTTGGGTTGAAGATTAAAACAGAAATATACAAGCTAAGGGCATTTCTGAATGATGGTTTCAATAGTTTTAAAATTAATAATGAGAAAACAAAGATGTTCACAAAACATGACAATCGAACAGCAAAAAGAATTGATGGTGAAGATTGTGTTTCAGGCTGAGAAAAAGTCAAATATTGTGGCATTACTATGACAAATATGAATTGAATGCCATTTCAAAATAATTATATGAAAATAATTATGTCAAGGTATGGAGTGAAATTAACACAAATTTTACTCAGAAAAAACTACAATTATTGTTTGGAAGAATTTATGTGGTAAAAAGAGATGTTACATATTATATAACATATTATATAACATATATATATATTACATATTATATTATATAATATGTTATTGTCTATGTTATTATATATAGAATAATGGTTTTATTTGAAACAACATCTGTTTTGAAAAATGATGTACCCTTTAAGCAATGTAAAAAAAATGATATATCCAGATTTATGTGGCAGGGAAAAAATTAAGGGTTAAATATAAAATTTTTCAAGATGCAAAGGAAAGAGGAGGACAAGGCCTGTCTGATTTTAAATTGTATGTTGTAGTCTGCTCTTTGATTTGGATGAAAGAGTGCATTTGAGAAAAAAGATAATGTTAGAATTAGAACATGCCCTGAATTTGGATGGCTGGGTATATTTATGCAAAGCTGGGTTTAATATAGATTTCAAAAACCAAGTCACCCAATGATCTTCATGCTTAAGTATTTGAACTCAGTATTCTCTGTTCCTAATCGCGGAGACTAATTATTCAACATACTAATTTGCATGACTATATAGGTAGGTAAAATGAGTCATAAGGAAGTCCAAATTGTTATTTTGTAACAAGTATTCTATAGTGAGATTAGAAATCATGAACAAATTTACATACTGGACCTTCAAGATTTGATTCATGAAAACAAGACATATATTTTCATTTAGAAGCAAAGAAATGCCTAGGGAAAATCAGGAAATGTAGGGGTTGGAAGACACCTTAGAGATAATCTAGTCTAACCTAGAATAAATGAATCCAATACTTAAAACCATAGAATTAATTCTATGAAGAGTCAGAATTCAGACTCTCAGCATCTTTTAATACTTTGAAGTTAAAACATCCGGTTTAACAATTTATGGCAGCTTCACAGAAAAAGTACATCAAAAGCCATTTGAAAAAATTAGGAGAAAGTGCAGGTGTGGATTTCATGCCTGGCACCAATGAAGCAGTGATGAGTTTTTGGGATGCATGGCTCTGGTCTATGAAAATGCCTTTGGTTGCTTATATTATTAGAAGAGGTACACCACAAAGTAGCTTGTTCCAGCTTTGAAGATGCCAGTTACAATTGGTGAAATGTTCCAACAAAAGAAAATTAGATCATGGCCATTTATCCTGAAAGCTCACCATTGCTTTCTTAGGACAAAGTTTTTTTGAAAAAGAAATCTTCACTTTCCAGAAATACAACCCAACTATATGTTTTCAGATTGATGCCTGAGGGGAAAATAATAAACTTGTATCAATTAATCAATCTAATCAGGCATATGTGGTCTTGCCCTATAATTTTACTTAAATTTAAAGGATTAACACTATCCATACTGTTTCATGAACTAAATCACTATCATAATTTTAAAAGAAACTTCCAATTTCTGAGAGTAATTTTAAAAATATATATATATATTGCCGTTTTCTTTTGCCACCTGCTTCTTTCAAACGAACGTGATGACGGTTCTGTTTAGTCCCCCTCGCCCCCCCCCCCAACCATTGACAAACTGTGGAAAAGCATATGTGGAATGTTTATAATATAGCCATTCACTGATTATGCAGCAATTTGTGAACATCTTTATTTCAACTTAATTATTAAGCAATTAGAAATGTAAAATAACTTTGCTATTAACACTGCACTTCACCATGCTGTACTCTCCTTAATATTTACAAGAGTAAAACATGAGCTTACTTTTAAGCTCAATCACTTCCAAACTGGTAGGATATCAGAAAAGGTTATTTGTACTTTGATTCGTCTTTCCTAAAGAGGACAGGATTGCTGTCCTGATCTTAATATTGCCATAACCACTTTAGGGTAGAAAAAAACCTCTTACTTATATCTCTATTTTGTAGAAGCAAAATCTTGCTCTAGTGTTATAGTAATGCCTTCCAAAAATAACATCTTTGCAGAGTGGAGCAACACTCAGTGCAACTTTCAATTTACCTCACCATTAGTGTTGCCGGGAGCTGAAGTTCAGCAACATTTGGACTGAACATAAGTCTGCTATTATAATATACAACAAACTGTAGTAATAACCCAGCTGCCCAAAGATCTGGAAATGCTACCCCATTTTTACTAAAATGATTTTTAAGTGCATGCATCATCCCCAAGCTCACCTAACTACAATCCTGCCCTGTTTTGAGATTTGATGATGTCAATTTGCTGTATTTCTTGGTGCACATGTGGCAGCTTATACCTCTGTGGTACCTGATGTTTGGGTATATCTTTTATCAAAGATATAGCAGGTGAATAAAACAGAAACTACTTAATGATGGCATTGTAACAGTGAATTACTCATTAGGAAGCATTCTCCTTAATGAGACACACCTGACTCTTTCCTTGATATCTTTTTAATGCCAGCTGCTAGTGGTAATATTTCGATGCTGCTGAAATTGTAGTGTTTTAATTGGAAGCTCATATTTTATTTTCCTAAAGGTTTTTTTTCCATTTGAAAGCAGCTCACAGTTTTCAATCACATTCATAGAATGCATTAACATTTGTTTCAAATTTCTTTAATAGGTTTTGTTGTATTTTGAGCTTATTCTTGCCATCTCCCAGTTCATAATTCATGATCAGAAAGATTCTTCAAGAGGAATGCTTTAATGCAGCAGCAATCCTGCATGCGGTTGTAACAATGGTTGTTAAATAAAAAACAGAACTTTCACTTAAAACCATTGACCATGATAACATGGAAGCCAATGCCTTTGCATTTTGCTATATGGAAACAATACAGTTGCACATTGCAAAACAAAATCTGAGTAATTGCATTTATTTATATTTATTCATGACTATCTCTGTGTTCTCCCAATAAAGTTGTGAGTGGTGACTTCAAAGAAATGTCCAAGCAATTTACAGTAATACAGAATAATATGTGAGAATGGCCTTGGGAAACAAAAAGAAAAGCTACAGACTAAACAACAGGTATATAAAAGATATTTTAGTCCACAGAAGGACTAAAGAAGGAGAGGCTACATAGGTGGGTTTCAGCAGGTTCTGACCAGTTCTGGAGAAATGGTAGCGGAAATTTTGAGTAGTTTGGAGAACCGGTAGTAAAAATTCTGACTGGCCCCACCCCCATCTATTCTCTGCCTCCCAAGTCTCAGCTGATCGGGAGAAAGTGGGGATTTTGCAGTATTCTTCCCCTACCATGCCCACCAAGCCATGCCATGCCACGCCTACCAAGCCACATCCACAGAACTGGTAGTAAACAATTTTGAAACCCACCACTGGGCTAGATGGGAAATGTTTAAGAAGATACCCTTCTTAGTTCTTCGGAGACTAAAAGGAGAGGAGGGGAGAAATACTTCCAGTCTTGCAATTTTCTTTTAATGTAACCTATTCATTATTGTGCTTCTTATGTGGACTACCTTGTAGGGCTAACACGTGGTTTGTCACTCCCTTATTCAGGGTCATTTCACCTATTACTGATATTCCCTGGTAGTTATCATCCAAATAATAACCTGGCTTTTCCCTGCTTAGCTTCCAAAACCAGAAACACTGTTTTTTCTCTCTGTCTCCAGATTACACATAAAAAATAGAATGGCGAGGTGCCAGAATTTACTTTCCGAAGCATTATATTTCATACAATAAAATATCACATAGTATAATATGCATTGAGTCATTTACTGTTGTCTGGTTATGAGTCTATTGAAGAACTTTGAATTAAGGTTTACTTGTACATAAAATGGTTTATTTGAATAGAGATAAATAGCAGCAGCTGTGTGTGTAACTCAGTTGCCTGCTGACTCAGATCAGCAAAAGTATTTTACGGTATGTTACATTCTGCTGTGGGTTGTTTTTTAAAAATATCTCTATATTTGCTGTGAGATAACAAACATAAGAATCTAGAGAAGAGATCAAAAGAAGAAAGGAAAATTGTCTTCATGTATTTCGGAGGCTGTCACAAAGAAAATGGAGCAGGGCTCCAAAAGGAAGAGATTAGTTTCAATTGGTGGAAATTGCAGGGAATTTTCATTACAGACAAGGTGCAAAAACAGTGCTCGTACACTGGCTTATATTTTTTTTCATTTTGATTATGAAATGTTATGCATTCTGTATAGTGTGATACCTGTACAGTTTCAAATGGTGTCATATTCAAGAGAAGGTGCAAAAAACATGCTGTCTGATAAATGTGATTATGACACTCAGCTTTATTTATAGTAGATATCTTCAGGCAACTCTAATCAAAACATATCACCATGCAGTGTGGGCAAGAAACAGCTGGCTGAATCTATAGTTTCAAGAAAATTATTTGAACCACACCGTATAGGATTTGGAACTGACATTCTTTCTGCTTAAGTGCTGCATTGAAAGAAACGGCTTTTGATTCGTACAACAATTCTGAGAGATTCCTTGGCTTTGGGGTCTATAGTTACCATTCTGAAACTGTACCAGGGGGAGAAACATTTACTTTAACAAATCAGAAACAATATCGATATTAATTTAATGCAATTGCCTATCAACAGAAGGCACATCAATTCATAACACAGTGGCAACTTTATTTGTGTTAGAAATGAGCATCATTTTGCTTGAAGGCAAAAACCAGTTCATAATCATGTTTGTCAAGTCATCTATCGTGACTTAACTCAGGCAGTTTTTTATTATTGAAAAAGTTTTAAAAGTTTTACATACATTCCCCCCCTCCCCAACCACCCCCCCGACTTCCCAGAGCAAATACAAAATATAAAATACAGCTTGAATCCCCTAAATTCAACTCCATCTCTCACTTATCATAATCATTAAACAAGTAAATAAAAGGAAAGCAAGTCTTCTTTCTTCTTATTCCATCTAATTTAACAGAATTAGTATCCATTTATAATTGCAGCAGTTAATAAAACAGTTAAATATTACCTAATCAAACCTATCGTTACTCAATTTAACTAATACATACTTAGCAGATTATTAAATCTATAGTAACTTATGATTCTTGATGAACTTATCTTTTATTTTATGTACACTGAGAGCGTATGCACCAAGACAAATTCCTTGTGTGTCCAATCACACTTGGCCAATAAAAAATTCTATTCTATTCTATTCTATTCTATTCTATTCTATTCTATTCTATTCTATTCTATTCTATCCTATCCTATCCTATCCTATCCTATCCTTGAATTTTACTATATTATTACAGTTCAAATAAGAAATTATGAAGCCTAGCATTCCTTTATTGTTAAAAACATTTGTTTCATTAAAAGTACTTTATATATTCTGCTATTAAAGTAGTTCTATCATACCAAAAATATCTAATTATAACAACAGAGGAAATGTTACAACCACAGTGTAATGCTGTGTAGGAATCCCTAAAGATGTTCAAGTTTGAATATTTTTTAATAATAATTTAAACAAACTAATCAAGCAAATGAAGTAATTTGACCAGTGGCAAAACAAGTTGAAAAGATCTCCCTTAATTCATGAATTATCACAAAGACTGGCTTCTAGTAATACCCCTATATTGGTAAGGTTCCTTTGTTTTTATTAATTCCCAAGGAAGGAATCATCTGAAACATGTTCAAGGGGGTATTTGTTCCATGGGGTATTTGTGAACAGAAGTGTGGACAGGCAGTCAAACAATGGTCTTATATGTCACAGAATAAAGATGCAGAAACACTCTAAGGATTATCTTGTAGCAATAAAGCTCAACAATCCTTCAAAAGAAATTCAGAAGTACACAGAAGGCTTTTTTTTTGCAACAGGAAAAAAAAAGAACTGTAGGTAGTTGGAAGATCCATTTAGGTATAGTGCCAGTGATCTAACACATTTTTTGAGAACTTCATGATGATACCATTTTTAAAGTCAGGCCAATATTAATAACTGCTTGATTTAGGTTGGAAGTTGGAAGAAAGAGAAAACTTGTATGTCAGAATTCAATACAGTTCTATATTAAAAAGGCATTTATAATCATGAGAAAAAGTTCAGACAATGGGAGCAATCTACATAAAAGCAATGTAAATATTCTGAAGCCTTTTGAAAGGAAGAGAGAGATTTAATTTGCACAGTAAAATAGGATTTAAAAATGCTCATTTAGTGAATTCTTTGTCTGAAATGGGAGGTTTTTGGGGGTTTTTTTTGCCAGAAAGTGGAAGTAAATGCTGCTTTCTGGCAAAAAAAGAAGTCATAAATCATGATCATGTGACTGTGGGACACTGCAAAGGGTCATAAATGTGGGCAGTTGCGAAGTAACAAAAACGTGATCATGTGACCATCTGTGCGTATGCGCCTGGGTCGTACCTTTTGGAAGGTCTGTCGTAACTTCAAATGGTCTCAAAGTAACCGATCGTAAGTCAAGAACTACCTGTATGGCAAAATCTAAATGGGAAAACAAATTGCTAACGTTTGCCTAATTTGAATTAAAAAGCAATTTTTGTCCTATTTCTTTATTCAGGCTTCTGTGTTTCTTTCATTTAACCACTACTGTCTTCTAAGTCAACTTCCTTGTTTTACTGATCATTCAGCAGGCCAGGCTTCTCCAAGTCTCTAGAGTCATATAAAGGTCTGTGAGAATAGTCTAAATGTAAAGTATCTGTGACAGGAAAGCAATATTTCAGCTGATGATGCCTGATTTCCTATGACTACCTAATTCATCAAGATAGGTCAAAGTCAGATGTGGTCTTGGCAAACACCAGGAGGAAAACAAACCAGGTTATACGGGTGTTTTGTGAGGTATACAGATGCTGTGAACGGTAAGAAATATGTTGCCTCTTTATTAAACAGATATAGTATGAAATACTGTCTTATGCTGTTAGTCTAATCCTTTACAATGTGGCAAAAGATGAAAAAGTACTCCTTCAGAAAAATTGTTTCTAGTTTATTCTGCCTTATTCCAAAATATTACATATAGTGAGGTCTACTGCCAAATTATAAGTGTTTCTCCCCATTGTGTACTACTGAATATACAGCTTTTGGGAGAAGAAACACATTTGCTTTGGTTGCATTTTTGTTGCTATTTACCAGACGACTTGCAAATAACAATATATAACAATAGAGAACGAAATCTTTTAAGTCTTGTAAAGTGATCCTATGGAGACCACTCTATAGATCCTCAAGATGCTCTATTGAGCAGATTATCTTTTAACTATTGGCTCCATCTGATGAACCTTAATATGTCCCTTTAGTATTCATGATAAACTGACAGCATGGCCATCCCTTGAGCAAAATTTGACTACCATTTTTTTCTAAGCAGTTTGCTATTCAGCCCTTGAGAACTATAACCAACTTGCTTCAAGAAGCCAGCACAATATTTAGGCAACATTTATGACTGAACTCTAAAAAATCTTGATGACTAGCTATAATCTTAAAACACTTTGGGGAATGTAACTTGCTCTCATATCAATTTTAGTATTTCAAGATGGTAAAGTGAAGTATTACAAAGAACTAAAAAAGGAGTGCTTGGGATGGCTAAGTAGAAGGAAGCCAATATTAAGCCCTCTAATGCCATTGCTTCAACACAGTAGATCAATTGTTGACTGTGAAGGCTCCAAGCAAATCAGAATTTTCTAAAACTTAAAAGAAAGCATATAACAATCACAATCATAATAAATACCAAGTATTTTCCCTATGTTTATTCTGTTAGAACATACAAACATGAGATAAAATTAACAAAAATAATAATTTAAAATGGTAATTTACAGGTAACCCTTGATTTATGACTTGATTGTTTAGCAACCTTACAAAGTTAACACCCAAAAGGTACTTACCAGTTCCAAAGTTCTGATCATTGTGCCTCTCGACCCAGTATTTTGGCCATTCGGCAACCAGCCCACATTTATGGCCATTTGCAGTGATTTACTTAGCAAACATATGTAGCCAAATTGGCACCAACATGCAAAAAAAGTGTTAGTGAATATAAAATTTAATCTTGTGGTAGTTCAAAAGTCTTTGGGAGGTAACCGAGATGACTGTAGGAAAGTAAAATAATCCAAAAAAGGAATAAGCTTATTCATTGGGTGCATTATGCATTCAAAAGATTAAATGGAGACATTAAGAGATACCTGCAGAGGTATCTCTTATTATTTTATCTAATTATTTCTATGCTGAAATAATTATGAGGAGATTCAAGGTGGATATAGCCTTATCGTCTACTGAAAACAAAGATGCCCTAGACTTCATTAGGCAAACTTGTTTTCTCTCTTCTCCAACTTGCAAACTTAGAAATGATCTTTATAGCAAGAATGGTAATCAATAATAGAAATTATATTTATAGATTGTGGGTGTATATTTGTGCAGGTAGGACTAAGAATAAAAATTCATGCAAAAGTGACGAGGGGAAGAAAGCAGGAACTTTGTGAAAACTTTGGTTGGTTTGTAAAAACTCTATTTTTCTATGGCAAAAAAAGAGGACACAGAATATCCTATAAATATTTTTTTAAATTATAGTACAAGCAAAATGCACACTTTATCACACTTATTAAACACATTAAGGAGTTTAGCAATGCTGAAAATTTTCACTCATATATATTTTCATGTTCTGCATTAATTTCTACCCATCTGTGCATTATATACACTTCTCTGTCTAACACTTTTAAGAAATTATGCAGTACAAAGTAATTGATCATAAGCTGTTTTATGGGTAATGACAATAATTAACCTTTTATAAGAATTCCCCAAGGTTACTTTCTTCCCACCCGTTCCCTTTTATTCTGACCAAGTTTTGTGTATTAACAAAGCTAGTTGCATTTTATGTATTTCAAAGTTTGAAGTTGATCTAATTCTTTTTCTCTCTGAAAATTCAGGTCAGGAAGCACATAAGTCTGTCTGTCTGTCAAATTTATATCCTGTCCATCTCACTGTTTGAGTGACTCTGGGCAGTTTTTAGATAAAAGCCATAAAACCATATAAAAAGACACAGCTAAGAAACAGTTAAAAACTGTTAAAAATAAGATAATGCCCTCTAAATGCCAACCACCATAAGACTGCATACCATTTTTAGATCCCCATCGCAATTGGCAGAGTGAGATCTTCATGCTCTTTCAGAAGGCCAGAAGAATTAGAGGTAACCTCACCTCTGGGTGCAAGATATTCTATAGGGCAGAGCCAATGGCAGAAAAAGATACCTTCTTAGACCCCACCAGTTGAAATACTTAACCAATGAGGTCTGTAACATATCCTCCCTACCTGACCTGGTGGGATGAATCGATGTAACTAGGAGAAGATAAGTAGCTGGGTCCCATGTTGTGAAAGGCTTTAAAAATCCCATGCCATGAAGGGCTTAAATTGGACCCAGAAGCACACTGGCATCCAATGCACCTCACACAGCAAAGGTGTTATATGAGTAGCCCCCAGAACATCCAAGATTGCTCACCTGGCTGCACTGGTTACCAGTTGAAGCTAATGGATACTCTTCAAGGGTAGTCACATGTAGAACACATTGCAGTAGTCCATATGAGAGATGACCAGAGCGAGAGTGAATGAAAGAAGAGCTTCCTGGTCCAGAAGATGGAGAACCGGGGCACAACATGAAGTTGAGCAAAGGTCCTCCTAGGCATAACTGCCATAACTGTTCCTAAAGCACAAGTCCAGGAGGAACCTCAGATTATACACTGGGTCCATTTGGGGCAGTGCAACTCCATCCAAGACCAAAGATGATAAACCCCAGATACAGAGAAGCCCCTCCCCCCAACCACAGTCACTTCGCCACTCAGAGTCACTAATATTGAAGTTGTACATTTCTTGGTAAGGAACAAAGAAGTTCATTTCTATAGCAAGAGGATTACAACAGTGATATGAAGCACTGATCTTTCTGAATGAATGTTTCAAGAGTGAAGTAATCTTTGAGAGAATTACTAGGTGCCATATCACCATAGATGGGGACTGCAGCCAAGAAATTAAAAGACACTTGCTCCTGGGGAGGAAAGCTATGGCAAATCTAAACAGCATGCTAAAAAGCAGTTACATCACCATGCCAACAAAAGTGCGTATAGTGAAGGCTACGGTTTTCCCAGTTGCAATGTATGGCTGTGAAAGTTGGACCATAAGAAAGGCTGAGCACCAAAGAATTGAGGCCTTTGAACTATGGTGCTGGAGAAGACTCCTGTGAGTCCCTTGGACTACAAGGCGATCAAGCCTGTCAGTCCTAGAGAGCAACCCTGACTGCTCTTTAGAAGGCCAGATCCTGAAGATGAAACTCAAATACATTGGCCACCTAATGAGAAGGAAGGACTAATTGGAGAAGAGCCTAATGCTGGCAAAGATTGAGGACAAAAGAAGAAAGGGTTGATAGAGAACGAGGTGGCTGGATGGAGTCACTGAAGCAGTAGGCATGAGCTTAAATGGACTCCAGAGGATGGTAGAGGACAGGAAGGTCTGGAGGAATGTTGTCCATGGTGTCACAATGGATCGGATATGACTTAACAACTAACAACAGCAATCTCTCACATACATCTCTCTCATCTGGATCCTGGTATATAATTTCATTGTATACAGCAGGCTGCTCTTTCCCCAACTAGTCAAATCAGACAAAATAGACAATTCTTTTAAAAAAGAAAAGTAGATTGCAAAGCTACAAGAACAATCAAGAGAGTTTGGAGGAAAAGAAAGACAAGAGTGTAACTTGTCAAGAAACTCTTTCTGGCAATTAGGGAGAGATATGAATCTTTTGTTTCTTTTTGCTTTTTTAAAAATACCACTTAAAACCAAGTTAACAGTCCATTTGGAGGTCCTGTTTATTACATGGAAGCTGTAACTTCTCTTTTAACAGAATGTATATGCAGATATGCATGACTGCAAAAGATCAAGACATTTTTGCTAAAGCTATAACAGGGAAGGAATAATTTTTATTTTTAGTTGGCTATTAGCATCAGTAAATGAAGTGCTACAATACCGGGTGGGGGTGGGGGGGGGGAGTTTTCAGAGAGATAATGGTATCCTGCTGGCTAAGAATAGTATATTATATTGTTGACTTTTAATGCAACAGCATGTGCTAGCTCTCTGGATATTATTATTGTTTTTGGGGGATGGTAGCAAATGAAGGTTTAGGACATTGTCATGCTGTGAGATGCTATTGAGAATGGGACCATGAACACTCAACAATTTCCATGAGGTTTTCCTGATGATGTAAGTTTATTTTTTATTTGGTTTCCATCCCCACCCCCAATAAGGTTCTTTATTAAAGAAAATATAGAAATGCAAGGAGAACATAACATTCTAGCATTTATGACAGATAAGAATTGCAAATGAATGAATGACAGAAGGAATGAATGTTACTGCCTGTTTCATCCCTAGCCCACAGTTTAGGCAATTTAAAGACATATAACTGTTACAGTTTAATAGTTTTCTCTATTCTTCTAACTTACTTTCTGCCATGATCATAGTTTAGGGTGCTAAATTGATAGTGTAGTAGAAATTATCTACTTTAAGACTGTAGTGGTTGAGTTTCTTCTGTTCCATTCACTGGGCCTTACCCTTTCATAACCTACAGAAATGTTAGATATATTTCTAGATATCTAGAAATTTTGCAGACACCATCTGCCTCTATCCTATCTTCCACTATTTTGGAACAGTACTTTCTGAAGTGATTGTTGGTCTCATACGAGCTCCTTAGACAAACAGGGTTTACCACATGTTTGAAAGTGTACCAGAAATGTTTTTTAAACATGGTTTTACAGATAGTGTTTGACTTATGACTGTAACTGATCTTGAAATTATGGTCATAGGTTGTGGCAATTATGACCACATAATTTTAAGATCTTTTTCGTGTTGGTCATTACAAAAATGCTATGGTTGTTAAGATAACACCACGATAGTCAAACCAGTCTGTTTTCCCGAATGAGGCTCTTAATGCTGGAAATGGACAACAAATGCTGAAAGTTGCGGTCATGTGACTGTGTGAGGCTGCACATGGCTATAAATACAAGCTGGCTGCCAAACACCCAGACTGCAATCACATGCCTGTGGGGAGGTGCAACTGTCAGAACTTCAAAAAGGTTCGTAAGTAGCTCTGGAAGGCCGGTTGTACCTTTGAACAGTCACTAAGTGACTAGTCATTAAGTGAGGACTACCTGTAATACTGTCTTGAGAGATCACTAGTCCTGTTCTGGACAGAATTCTGATTTGAACAGGAAAGGAGAGGTTGAGTTTTATCTAGTGTGCAATGTTGATTTGGCCTCAATTAACATACCACAAGTTTTACGGAGCATATTTTTTCAAAAGTTTTATTATATGACTATTCCTATGCCAGTTTGGCTAACTCCTAGCTACCTATTTTGCCTCTACCTCTTCCTATTACATCAGTTATATTGACTGTAATCATTATTTCTTTCTATAACCCTACTGCATAATAAATTATGTAACAAAATATAGTAAATTATATTATGTGTTTATAAAATGATTGTTACTACTGTAAATCTTTCCTTACAACATGGGCTATTATTGCTTACTCCTTCCCATTTCAGCCTGTCACTTATCAACTAGGCTATTTTGGGACGTAGTTTAGCACACTTTCAGATGAGGGCTGGATATGACATGAAACAGGCAAGAAGCATATGAACCCTGTTATTTTGGCAACTTGATAGGGACTATATGTGCCATTCTAAGCATCTTCCTATATTTGCCTATCCTTGTCCCAAAACTTGGAAACCTAGCTATTGATGGTCTCTCTTTTTTTCCTTGCTGGAAAAAAGCCAATCACATTTTTTAAATTTATCCTGCATTCAAATTATCAGATCAATATCATTTGCCAACCTGGGCACAATATGATCACTACTGAAGGCAGCACAATATATGCCACCCTATCTATCTATCTATCTATCTATCTATCTATCTATCTATCTATCTATCTATCTATCTATCTATATACACACACACACCATCTTTAATGTGGCTACCTGGATGGGCGCAGAGGTTCACTGTAGTTTATTTACCATCATGGTAAGCTGTGGTTCACCTTGCTGTCTAAACAAAGCCATAGTGCAATATATTTTATATTCTCTTCATTGTTACAGTTCAGTTCATAGTGAGATGAAAGAATACACTTAGGAGAGTTATTTAAATATGAACGTAACTGTGGATATGCCAAAATGATGAATGCCCCAGTAATTTCTTTTAACATATTTTAATTTGCAGATAGTTATATGGGCACAAAGGAAATGCCTTCAGGATTAACCTAAAAAAAACCCCAAAACAGCTGAGTAGAATGACTCAGAAAATTCTTTTAATGTTCTGTACACGATTTTTGGGGGGGGGGGGGTAAAGTCGTGCAATGCATTTTATTTTGCTTCTAAACTCTGTATTTTGCATTTGAATGAAATAATTATTGTCTTTTTGATTCTTCAATGGTAAAATAGCTTAAGCATATTGGTAAAATATTACGAGCAATAAATTAATTGGTAAAATATTAAGCGCAATAAATTAATACTGTAGCTAGAACAGTAATACTATCTTAAGCACTGAACAATGATAAGTACCATTAAAAACTAAAGCAAAACTTTTAAAAAAGTCTGAACACCGTTTGAAAACACCTGTAAGAATCACTGCACATAATTTCCAAATTATAGTTTTGCAATTTTTCCTATCTGACTATTCATTTCAGATTTTAAGTAACAATGTCAATATAACAGTACTAATATATAAGATAAGAAATATATATAAGAAAACAGCAAGACCCATGTCATTCAACCCCGAGCTACAAATATTCTCTTCTATCGGTACTAATATAGCAGCAATGCAGGTAGTCTTCACTTACTGACTGCTCATTCGGCAGCCAAAATCACAATAGCACTGAAAAAAATGGAGATTTATGACTGGTACTCAAACTTGCAGTTGGTGCAACATCCCCACAGTCAGGTGATCAATATTTGGTAACTAGTGAGCACTTACAACCGTCACAGGATCCCATGGTCACATGATCACCATTTGTGATCTTCATGGCCAGCTAGCGACAGGCAAAGTCAACCAGGAACCTGGCAGAAGTTGCAAGTTGTAGTCACTTGATATCATACTTAACAACCACAGGGGACATCAGGGTTTAAAACCACAACTGGAACTGATGTTGTTAAGTTGGATGCAGTTGTATGATATTTCATTTTTCAAGCACATCGCTTAACAACTGAGTTGCCGGTTCCAATTGCAGCCACTAAGTGCATTTCAGGATTTTTCCACTATCTCTTAGATCAGTGGTGTCAAACTGGTGGCCCGTCGGCCAGATGTGTCACATGCAGGCCATGCCCACCCCAGCTCCGCAAAGGGGGAAAACATCGCAAAACATCAGGTGACGGCAATGTGACGCTACGAATTTGACACCCATGTCTTAGATCAATGATTTCCGTTCAGTATTTGAGTTGTTAATTATTGCCACCATCTAGGGTTTTTAGTAAACATATTGGAATTTGGAAAGAGTTTTATTAATTGGTAGCTGCCAAGAATACAATAATATAACTTCCTCCAAATAACTGTATCGATGATACGTATATTTGATAATTATTTCAAAGGTTTTTTCCCTTGATGTTTCATAACAACCAGGCTTAAGAATTGTATCCGCATTTAATGGATTACGGGTATTCCTCGACTTATAACAGTTTACTTAGTGATCATTCAAACTTACAACGGCACTGAAAAAAGTGACTTATGACACTTTTTTTCACACTTATGACCACTGCAGCATCCCAATGGTCACATGATTTATGTTTGGATGCTTGACAACAGATTCACATTTATTATGGTTGCAGTAGCCTGGGATCATGTGACCCATTTTTGCGACCTTCTGACAAGCAAAGTCAATGGGAAACCAGATTAATTTAACAACCACGTTAGTAATTTAACAACTGCAGTGATTCACAAATGTAGCAAGAAAAGTCATAAAGTGGGGCAAAACTTACTTAACAAATTTTTCACTTAGCAACATTAATTATGGGCTCAATTGTGGTTGTAAGTTGAGGACTACCTGTATTTACCAGTTGTTAATGTTATGGGCTTGTGTCTTGTTTAGTGCCATTTACTAATCACATATCATAGTTATGTGTTGATTTGTTTCATTCCTTAAAACCCAGACTGCAACTATTTATTTTGGCATATAACAACAACAACAACAACAACAACAATAATAGTAATAATTTTATTTCTATACGCCCTTCTCCCAAAGGACTCAGGGCGGTGTACAGCCTATGAAATTGTGATTTGGCTTTTATTTATTTTAGTTAATGGTGTTTGTATTTTACACTTGCTAACTGTTCTGAGGAGATTTTTTTTAAATCAAAAAATGGGTTATACATGAGATATTGTAAATTATGAATTTTAAATTTCCAAATGTGCAGGAGCATATTCATAGATGAAAATCAGAAGAAATCTATCTATAAAGGCTGTTGTTGTCCCTTTTTTGCATGCTATGTTAACATTTCCCTGATATATTGGAATAAGATAGTTAAGCCAATTTTCTTAAGCAAGATTTGTTGAAAAGAGATAATAGGATAAGTTCATACATCCTACTAATCTATGAATGGCTATACATGATTTATAAATAGTTTAGAAACTGTACAAACATTGTGTACTGGTTCAGGCAATGTATTAAGCCCAAAGCAAGTAAATCATATTATAGTTTAATGCAATTCGTGAATCATTCATTGGGAAGTTCTGCCACCTTTGTCATGTTGGAGAGGAGTTTTATAAGAGGGGAAAAATAAAACCAATTTTATTGGCTATGTGGCTGGATTACTCATTAATGACTTATACCTTAGGCTTCAGCAAAAATATTGTTTTTTCTAACATCTAGGGAAAAATTATGAGATGCTGATCTATAAAACTCTGTTCATTTTGCATAAAATACATTTACTCAGCACCTCTTAATAAATATATTTTATAAGAATTGAACAAACTTTTGTAGATCTCAACATATATCATTTTTTGCATCTAGTATTTCATGTCATCCATTCTATAACCAGGAATAATGAAAAACTATAATTAAGCTCTATAATACTGATTATCCCCTTATATTTTAATTAAAAATTTTTTAAAATGTTATTTCAAAAAGCTAAATTAGAATGTATTTTTTTTGTGTTCACAGAAACTGTCAATTTTATTTTTAAACTATTAAACTAAATTTCCATGATGATTCTAGAATAATCCTCCTGAAACATTAGTATAGTTTTCAGTTATGTATTTGTCTGTGTCCCAGAAAAGCACTTTTGTGTTCAGTTCCTCTCTCAATACTTTTATCTTCTACAACATGATGAATATGATTTTACACAGTGGTGGGATTAATTTTTTTTTACTACCGGTTCTGTGGGTATGGCTTGATGGGCATGGCAGGGGAAGGATACTGTAAAATCTCCATTCCTTTCCCACTCCAGGGGAAGATTACCGCAAAATCCCCATTTCCTCCTGATCAGCTGGGATTTGGGAGGCAGAGAATAGATGGGGGCAGGGCCAGTCAGAGGTGGTATTTACCGGTTCTCCTAACTACTCAAAATTTCCACTACAGATTCTCCAGAACTGGTGAGAACCTGCTGAATATCACCTCTGTTTTTACATTATGAAAACCAGCCATTTAAGAAAACAGAAAGGCTATAAATTATTATTGGCTCTCTGTTTTTAAAGTTGCTTCCCAAGGATATAGAACCAAAAATTAAACATGAAAAGGAAATGAGCAAAGAAAAGAGCTAAATGCAACAGTTAGTTATGTAACTAGCTATATGGGTTTATAAACTTCATTCATTCTTTCTAGAAAAATATCTAGTATATCATTGAAAGATAACTTTAAACCCCAAGCCTATATTTTTCCAAGGAAATTTGGTTATGGTTATAGTGTAGAAAGGTAAGAGATATATTAGTTATAATATCAGTATGGGTAACCAATAGAACATAGTTCCAGTAAATTAAGACTTCTTTAACATTTTCTTGTATAATAACCCCTCCCCTCATTGTATAATTGATAATGAAAACAATAAAATATCTGATTTGGACAATAAACAACATTTAGTCCATTATTATTTTTAATGTTCCTATGATACATTTATTCAGTCTCCTACGCTAAGAATTCAAGTCTTAAATACCTTCATCTTGACACCTCCATATCAATCAGATATATATTTAAGATTTTCAGTAGGAATTGGTATTAAATGAGTCTGTAGTGTCAATTAATCACCTTGGCTAATTTTCAAATCTTGAATAAGGGAATTATATTTTTCTTCCACTAAAATATTTTTTTTTACTGAAAGGAATTGTAGCATAGGTAGAGAAGAAAGAGAATGGAGCATAAAACAATTTCAACATGCACATATTGTGTTTACTTGAAAAGTCTGTTTCCAAAAAAAAAATCTTTGTTTTGCTTTATCATTTGCCTTTAAGACATAAAACCACATGCTGCACTATATACATGCATTTGTCTTTTGCAGTATTTTCAAGAGCTGCCCACCTGCTGATGTTAATTTAAGAATAGAAGTATTTTCAAGAGAACTAAACATTTCATTTCTTATTTTCCTTACTTCACATTGTTCTAGCTTAATCAAAAACAGTTAAATACTCTCTTAGGCAATACAGTCTGTAGGTTTTGTTATTTTCTAAACCCGATTCCTGGTTTTGAAAGAGATTATATAAACATATATTCAAAGGTATGCGTATCATTGTAACTAATAACAGGAAACAGTGCATAAACCATGTCATTGTCAATAAAAAAAAAATCTTTAGGCCTTCTTAATCCATTCTTACCTAGAAAACGGCAAAGTTAACAAATGAGAAAAATACAAATAAGAAGTAAGGATGCCCATTATTCAACCCGATTTGGAAGTAGTTCTTCAGACTTCATGTGGACATGAATATAACATCTGTAATTCACTAAAACTGCCCAACTTTTTAAGGCTTTTATGGGAGCCTGATGAAATCTTATGATCGGATTAGATATTTAACGTGGTTCTTAAGGCAGCAGCTAACTTTTTCTTCAGACACACACAAAAGAATAAAAAAATGATGGACTGCTTTAATAAATAGCAGAGAGATGTTGAGAACTTACAATAACTTTATTGTCACTTGGAATGTACACTAATCGGCATATATTAAAATGAAATTTCACCACTTCCAATATACACTACATAAGCATGACTAAATACATACATACATACAAAATTATGCATATACCCACATATATTATATGACACAGAGAAACAACACAGTCTAGTTTGGATGTATATATGTACATGGTGAGAAAAACGAATCCTGTGAGTTTACCAGAAGGATGGCATACGGAACAAAGTTGTTACAGAATCTGGTAGTCCTGCAAGAAATACTTCAAAACCTCCTCCCAGAGGGGAGCCACAGAAACAGACCATGAAATGGTTGTGTGGGTTCTCTAACAATGCTTTGAGCTCTAAGCACATAGCACTTATAAGCAGTATCCTGAATAACAGGAAGCAAACTTCCTATAATCTTCTCAGCTGCCCTTACCACTCTCTGAAAGGACTTTCTCTTTGAGACACTGCAGCAGGGGTGAAATCTACTTACCTTCCTTACCGGTTCGGAAGCGCAAGCGCTGCATGCTCGCTTCACCCATATGTGTCATCTGCAGGCGCAGACCTTTTGTGCATGTGCAATACCTTCTGCGCATGCGCAGAAGGTAAAAAACACATTACTTCCTGTTTAAAACCATGAAGTAATGACACCCGGGCAGGTGAGTGGAGCTTCGCTCTGCCATCGCTAACAGATCGCTGAACCACCGGTCAAGATTGTAACCGGATCGGGCGATCCCGTATAATCTGGGAACATTTCACCGCCACACTGCAGCTACCAAACCAAACAGTGATGCAGTTTGTTAAAACGAACTTAAAATGAACTTATTACAATATGTCTTTGGAGTCACTATTAAAATGTAGGCAGCCATACTAGTAATCATGAAAAAAGTCTCAGCCAACAATATCAGGGATCATGAACAGTAAGGGCAATAAATATAGTTTTAGCAAGCATTTTTTCTCTTTTTGCACCTCTTATTATTTGTTGACTTGTGTGTTTTAGGCAGAAAAGGAGAATATACATACACACACACACACACACACACACACACACACACACACGTATATATGTACGTACCTCCACAAATTATCAAAATGCCTCCATGTATCTTAAGAATAAAGTAGTGACACTGAGGGAGAACCTGATTCTACTTAGCCCTATTTTTTTATTATTTTAAACAGAATTGTATTTAAGAAACACAAGGCAGTCACCAAAAATGATCTTGTAGTAGAAGCATTTAATTCTTCATGGTTTGTTTTTATTTCATCAAATTATGAATGTCCCTGATGATTTAAGGCTGTACAGTTCTGTAGAGGAAGAGAATCTGACCTAAAGACATTGCTTCTGACAGTCCATCACTCTCTTGTAACACATATTTTTTTTTCCTACAAGACATCAGCAAATAGCCATCTCAATTGAGGATTAACAGCATATTAACTCTCAATCTCTGTACTTTGATTTATATGCATAATCACATTCCCATTTATTAATATACCATGAACACTATACCAGAAGTATATTGTTTGGCAGGTGTTATCAATTCTAATAATTTTTTATTGTGCCAATGTTGGTAAGTTAATAATTACACATGTGTGTTTCAGTGAACTGCTCAGATACAAAACCGAAATGATGATAAAAGCAAAAGATAATAATGAAGTAACCAGACGACTGGAGGAGAGCACATGTAGGAATAAATTGATAATAATTTCAGTAACTAAACTGGACCTTATCTACAGTCCAACCTATCTCAATCATTTTCTGGATGTTTTTGATAAAAACACAACTGGGATTTTCCCTTTGTCACAATAAAACTAATCTGAGGTGTATATTTACAGAAAAATAATTTGTCAGTAGCCATCTTTTATCCAAAGAGTTACAAACAAATCTGGAAAAGTTTAGTGAATTTTTTTTAGGCGTTCAGTCATGATTTCAATATAAATTAGAGGAAAAGTCCAATGAAAGTGCAGTTTTCAGGGTTTTTTTTTAAACCATAAGAGTATATTATGTATGAGTATACGAAACACTTTTACCTTTTCCCCCCTATACTTGAGAAAGTGCTTTGAGTTATTATCTATTTATCTATGGTGACAAATGACCCAAATTCTTTGGAGACTATGTCAGTGTAAACAAAATTAAATCTTCTCTACCAGCAAATACTTCCTCTGGTAAATTCCATATAACCCTTCCACATTAGTTGCCAAGACTCAATACGTAGGTCCATCCATCCATTCATCCATCCGCCTTAGTAATTTAAATGGTAAGAAAAACAATTTATGAGATGACCCTAATGGACATACCTTTTCACTGTTCAAGCAGCTTACCTTGTAAACTATATATTTCTCCCACGCTGTTCTGCCGAGTGATGTGATGCCAGTATGCACTACGTGGAAGTGAGATTGACTTAGGTAACGTCATTGGTTCAGTCAAACTGGTCTGAAGCTGCAAATATAAAGAAAATACACCATAGCATGTTTTTCAGTAATCACCTTCAGTACAAACTCAGCAGAGGAAATATCAAGCAATTAATATCTGGGCAAATCTAATTACTACATACATAGCTGGAATAGTGGACTGGAGTCTACATGACACAGCGATGATACTTTAACACCATCAAACATTCAGATTCTTAGGAAGGACTTGATAGGTGGATAAAGTGCCAAATCCAGTCTAAACATTTGGCTGACTGTGTGATGAACCATAATAATAATAATTATACTTCCTCTTTGTAGCAGAATACTTGCTACTATAGTTGCATTTCAAGAGGCAACCTTGCAGGCAAACAAAAGAGAATTTACTTTTCCACTCATAGTTACTTTCAAACCTGTTCAAGAAATGTGATGTGTTTTTTTTAACCCAAGAAATAGAACCATTAACTACTCAGGTATGTAGCTGACTTAATAGCTGCAACTGAGCAAAATTACAGATATTGTTCAAGGGATGGGAATTTGAATATAGGGATATCCATAACACTATAAACTCCCTATCTGCTCCAAAAAAAGGGTACATGATGTACTAGGAACAATGTCTTTGGTATAACCAGCTTCTAAGATAAATTGTGATCTATGCACAAAGGTTTGCTCTCTACATATTTATTGTCTTGCTGAAATAGGGGGCAGATGGATTTTAGTTGACAGATATGTTGGTAACAAATAACAAGGAACATGTTAATCAAATGAAGTAGTGAAGGTGAATGAAAGTTACATGGTGCAAAAGCTACAGCGATCAATTAAGAAGGAAAGTGGTACAATGTTTTCCAATAGACAGCTTGTGCAATTAGTAGAAAAGGTTCTTTATAGTGTGAGCTGTGCGACCTGATGTTGAGATCTATGCTTTTCCTAGCTACTTTTGGTGACTAGGAGGACTATGAATAGCTGGAGTCAAGAGGTTATGAATGTTTCTTTCAGAAAAGATGCAGTGCCATCAATCCTGAAAGAGCTGGTAATGCATTGTCTTCTGAAGAAACTTTATCTTGACAACCTTTGACCAATGTCCAACCTTTCCTTTCTGGGGGAGATTTTGGAGAAGGTGATGAGAAATCAGCTTTAGAGGATGATACTATAGAAATCCTTTTCAGCATGGATTCAGACCTCTGCATGGGTCTGGTACATGAATTGCATCAGAAGCTAGAAAGTGGGAGTGAATCCCTGCTGATACTAACAAACATCTCAGCAGCTTTTGTCAGAGTGTGCACAGTGTGACTGCTAGTTTGAGACAACCCAGGAGCAAAATACAGTACACAGAGGTTTTGTCTTTCAAACAGTGGTTTATATACAGACGTCTATATACAGACATACAAGTGGTAAGCACATATCAGACAAGCAATCATTCTTCAACTCTACACGGAGAACTACAATGCTGATAAAACACAACTAGGAGAGTGATACACGAGGAGAGAGAGTGCCCTCTCATGGCCTCCCTTATATAGACAGCTTCTTAACCCAGCTTCTTAAAGTGGCAATAACCCTGCTGACTCATCCTCAGTCTTAAAGGGGCTGGTCAGCTTTAAATCATCATTTCCCTGACAACTTTCAATACCATTGACTTCAATATATGGATTTGGGGAGGTAGGGATACCAAATTACAATGGTCATGCTCCTACCACAGCAAATAGATTCAGTTGTTACTAATGGGGATGTGTACCAAGCCCATGATCTCTCCAATATGGATATCTTAGGGCTTAATTATTGCCCTGCTCCAGGATCCAATCTGATCAGTCACCAGAACCAGAGGTTTTGTCTTCCAAGCTTTCAAATTCATGCTGCAATCCATCTTCAGGGAACTTCTGTCTTTCCCTACTGTTATCTACATGAAATCAATGGGAGAGACATTATCTATTGTTTTGTTTTGCTGTAAGGATAGGATTAATATGCTGATCAATACTCAATTATACCCAATACTGTAATGGATATACTATGGAAATTCTGATCTAGGATCTGGAGGTGGTGAGTTTGGATGTGGGCCAAATCAAGTGAATGATGAATTCCAGAAAGATGGAGTTACTGGAGTTCAAAAACATCATAGTTCATTGAATGTTCCAGAAGTTACACTGTTGCAGAGTTCCAGAGTTGCAGAATTTCCAGAGTTACACTGTCTTCAAGAGGAGGCCTGAAACTTGGGCATCTTCCCAGATTCATGGCTCCTGCTGAAATAGCATGCCTGGTGTGCCAATTAGGCCCTGCCTAATCTTAAAGCCATGATGAAATTCGTTCACATCCTCATTGGCACACATTTCAATTACTGTACATGCTCTATATAGCACTCCCTTTGTAGATGACAAGGGAAACTACAGACAATTTAAACTGAGGTGGCCAGGTCCTTAGATGTTAATAGGAATGATTTCAATATAATAAATTCTCCAGTCACCAATAGATTTCCATGTTCAATTCAAAATGCTGGCTTTTGTCCTAGATATCTATATATGATGTCATTCTTGATAGAACCTTTGCTCCAAGTAGAATCTGTTTTGTTATGACCATGATGTTTGAAATGCCAATTTAATTGAATTTATGATTATCTATTTAACTTCAGCAAAAGGCGAAGTTAAAATTATATGGACTGCCCTTAAACCCTTTAATAAGTGGATTATCCTTCAGTGTCTGACTTGTACTTTGAAGGGGCAGTTTAGCAGAATATGAGCCACTGATTCTATTTCTCCCTTTCCACCTGGCAGTAGAATTCTAGATATGAAATCTTCATCTATTTTATCTCCTATAATGCAAAGGGAAAACATTAATGCAGGCCTTTGGAAAGTCCATCTCTTTTTTTGTAAAAATATGATTTTATAAATCACTGGTTATGGCTTCATTAGTACCTGCCACTAAAAGCAACAGAGGTGTGGGTCTGGTGTTCCATATTCTGTCCTTTCTTTAAGGACACTGTCACGGCATCCTCATACCTCATTTGGTTTAGACATTCTAGTGAGAAGCCAGAGGTAATAAGATTTTGTTCACAAACTAATTGCCATTTGTCTTTATAAGTATCCATTAACCAAAGAAGAAACAATCTACTGTACTTTAAAGTGACTCTGACCAGACCTGAGTTTAAATGTTTAGGAAGCAGGCTACCAGCCTCAGGAATATGTTAGCATGTATACTCTGGTTCTAAGGAAAACTGATCGGATTTGTTCATATGATATAAGATTTGAAGGTGCACCTGACTGAATTTCATTCTTTGCTACCCTGTTTCCCCCAAAATAAGACATCCCCTGATAATAAGCCCAATTGGGCTTTTGAGCGCACGGCAATAAGGCCAAGTGCTTATTTCAGGGTTCAAAAAAAATATAAGACAGGGTCTTATTTTCGGGGAAATATGGTATTGCCCCCACTCATTGGAACATCTTATTCCCAGAGGTGAGGTGAACTTCCATCCTTCTGGTTTTCCAGAAGAGTGTAAAGACTCTTGGCTCTGTGAAATAGCATGGGGATCTAAGAGTATGATGTAACCTTGGGGACTGGTGGCTTGAGGGTACTCCCTCTCCCTTGTCAATGTTTTAGTCTTTTGAATTTTTAACTCTGAATTGCACTTTTACCTTGCAAGTTTTAAGTTTGTTCTTAACTCAGTTTTAATCTGTGTTTTTATTCATTGTTTTTATTGTTTAATTTTGTTGTTGTAAACCACCAACATCACTTAGGTGTGATAGGCAGTGTAGAATTTAATAAATTTAAAAAATAATTTGGCCTCCAATAGTTCAACCATCGCAGAAGCAAATCACACTCCTTGTACTCTTTAAATCTTAGAATGGCTGCAGTACTCTTCTGTGCCTTTGAAATGGCATAAACATTTTAAGCTTTTAAGTAATGTAAAGGAATCAAAAGACAACTTCTTTCGCTAGATCTTTTTGAGGTAACAGGGCAGGAGGGAGGGTGGGAGAGAGAGAGAGAGAGGGAGGGAGGGAGGAGAGGGAGATGAGAAAACTGACCCCACTTCTCCATTATGGTAAGGCGCTTCTTTCACTTTTGCTTAATGATTATAAACCTTGCAATATATTTTAGATGAATCTATCTTTCTGTGATTAGTTCTAAAATTTCAGCTAAACTTTACAGTTCCTATATCTGTGAAAAAAGTCCCCTGACATCTTTTCACTGGAAAAAAAAAGTGAATTGTAGATTTTGTCCAAGCGGACTGGATTTGTGAGTAAGGCTGAGTAAAACTGGCTTACTACAGCAGCTCTAAAAGGCAGCGTTCTGTGTAAAGTTCATGGGCTTGCAAGCACCAATCTCATTAGGAGGTAATGATTCCGAAAAACAGCATTAATTCTCATGTGGTCTTTCTACTGCAGCCATTGTACAATGATTAAAGGACATCAAGGACAGGACTGAGAAGGACTTATATGACTATACGGTCTGCATCTCACAACCAGGCTGCACTACCACCCTAATTTAAAATATATACATAAAAATACTATAGATCAGTACATGCAGACATGACATTCATTTAAACAATGTTTAGAAGTAGCAGTAATTTACTAATTAGTCTTCTGACCTTATCAATAAAATAAAATAACAATAAAATACAGCATATAGTCTATTTCTGGAGTAAGGTAGGAGGAAACAGTTGTAAAATACATATGTGTTAATACAAGGTGTCATAATCAGATAAATAAATCTCCCTTACAGGGTACTGTACAGGATTATGACAAGCACTGCCTTAGTTATAAACTTAGCACTTCTATATACAGTATGTACATTTGAGCCCAGGACTAAATATGATAGTCTGTGGACTAGATACCCAGTCTCTGGCTGTTCTTTCCAACAGGGATGATAAGTATTTAAGACTAATGGGGGCATATAATTGACACTTGAACAAAATATGAGAAATATTTTCAATGGCTGGGGTATTGCTTATGGGAGTTCTCGTTATATGGCAAGTGGTATAAGTGATCATATTTAACCAGCAACTCAAATCTTGCTCTAGAATAGGCCCTTCTTAAAATTTGTGTCCGACTCAATGACAGGCATTTTCATTTTGAAAAACTGCTTTATTCTTAGCCAACCAACCTAGGATTCTATTTTTAGCCAATAATTCCATGTTGGGTTGAACATTAATATCTAGGACTCTCTGTTTAAAAAATTCCCTTGCCTGGGAGGCCATTGAGAGTTAAATGCTGCATAGAAAACCCACACTGCGAAATAACTTTGGGAAGTTGGTTGACCCAGGAGTTGGGCTGGGCCATGCTTATTTGTTCTATTAGGCATATTTTGAGAAATCTATCAGGGTAACAATATTTAGAATTATTATATATTTTATATTTGGTCAATTTCTTTTCAGAAGAAAGCCTCACTGCTTTCTGTCAAAGACAACTATTCCAGAGTAAATTAGATGCACAGGAATTTTGAGGATTCCAAGATCAGAATAAAATACTCTTTCTAAAAGTTTCATTTTATGTTTCAGGTATTCTAATATTCTGTGACTGGCTTGCTCATTAAAAAGAAAAATCTTCATTCACAGAGATTATGAGAATATATTAGCCAACAGAGCCCACAACAGATTCTATCCATGCTGTTAATAGCTGGCACTAGGGATATGTCAGTAAATTTCAATTTCAGAAACTGGGAAAAACATGTGGGATATAAAAATCATCTAGTTTCTTGGTAGATAACACTTCTTTTTTCCGCTACAGGCAAGGTAAAACTAAATGAGATAAAATATAATCCCTGTATCTTCTCTTGTGCTTCCATTTGGAACAATGTGCGCGATGAATGTGCAATACAGATATTGCTATAATGCTGAATTTTCAGTTTGTACACAAAGTTTCAGTAGTTTTGTTGTGTAGCATATTTTCCCTGCTGTTCACAGACTCTGCTGAAGTAAGTCTAACAGATTGTTCTTCACTTCACTGATGACATCAGTTCTGTGGATATTTGTCCAGACATATTGCATGAGGCCACACAAAGCATGTTTACATGTTGTTTCCTTATTTCCAATATGACCTTAAAACATATTTTTCCTCTAAATCTTTCTCTTTATGCAGTTTTCACTACATTGGCTGATTGGTTTAACTTCATGGTTCTAGAATTATTGTTTCCTAATCCTCATGACCTAACTTCATGTTCTATTTTGTGAAAATCAAGATTATTTACATCATGTCAAGTTTTGGGGTTTATAATGAATATGCATGATAGATAGATAGGTAGGTAGGTAGGTAGGTAGGTAGGTAGATAGATAGATAGATAGATAGATAGATAGATGGTAGACAGACAGACAGGCAGATGTAGACATACTGTATATAGATATATATCCATTTCAATTTATCAATAAGTATACATACATTTGTCATCAAGTATATAGTGATCCAAAGTATATTATAGAGATGGATTTTCAAAAAGTTTGACACTCCCTCTCCTAATAGGAGCTCTTATAGATTGGTAACTAGTTTTTTTTTTAAAAAAAGTAAAAATAAACGGGCAATTTTCACTTGGGGAAGATATGAAAAATGAAGTCCCCCACAAATCAGTCCACACTGGATAGTGAGAAATTCTGAATCAAGACAAATACATACTTTTCACAGTATAGTTGAACTATGGATTCACTACCAGCTGTTGGTGGGGGGTGGGAGGGAATAAAGGAAACCAGTTTGGGTGGTTTAGAAAGGAACTTTGCAGGATCATGGAGGATTAGCTTATTTATGAGAATTAATATTTTGTACTACCTCTTGAATCACAGGCAATGTTTTAAACATGGATTGCTAGAAGCAACAGTTAAAGAGTTGTATTTATTTCCTGTTAGTTCCGATTTGTGAGCTCCACAAAGCCATCTGGTAGTTGTCTGCTGGGTGACACGTAATTCTGGACTATGTTTCAAATATTTCATGGCACTGTTCCAGATCATTCTCTCTCTCCCTCCCTCCCTCCCTCTCTCTGTGTATGTGTGTGTTCTCATACACAACCTCAACCTATATGCAGTCTTTCTCTTATCCACAAGCCTTTTTAGAACTCATACTGAGAGCTCTGCAAGCATTGGTACTACTGTTCATGGATCCCTTTTGAGTTTCAGTTCAAATAAGAAAAACTACTTCAACCTCCAAAGTTGCTTTTGAAGTTTTAAAAGCTTCAGTGCTACCAGGTACAGGCTATTTGATCTCATGATATCTGAGATCAAAAGATCTTTTTAGTACAAAAGAAAAAGAAAAAGCTTTTCTTCCTTCAGAAGAAGCAACGGAGGAAATTTTACCTTGAGATGAATAGAATTCTCCCTCAGAAACAAATGCATCCCATATAATGGTACCATTTCTTGCTACTGAAACCATAGCATTTATTTATACAAAGGATTTTGGTCTAAATGGTGAAAGATAAAAGGGGGCATTTAAAAACTAAAGGTCAATATAGTAATATTCCATATTTGCCTTAATGCATCATCAGGGAGATTGACATGGTTTATTGTTTAATCTCCAATAAACATATATTAATGTAACTTTTCACAGTTGTCTCTTTTTAGTTAATTTATTCTGTTTTTTTCTATGTTCTCTTCTTTTGGCTCCTCAAAGTATTTATTTAAATGTTCCTTTAAAGCTGTAAGGTCTTTAGGGCAGAGACCTGTCTTTTGCTTATGTTGCCCTATGAAGAGCATATTGATAGCTGGCTATTTATCACCTTAGCAACAGGGTGCACCCTGCTCTGTTTTGTCTCAGTACTATAAATATTCTGCATCAGATGGTAGCAAATTGCAGTGCCTCCTCCTCCCTGGCAAGTAATTTGTGCCATCTTGGGTAATACAATATTAATATTTGCATCATTGAACACATTTCAAAATTCTAAAATATCACTGATTTATTAGGAAAAATACTACCGATGACATATTTGACATACTATATCCTTCATCGCTATATTATGTAACACAATCTTTTTATGTCATCATAGACATATCCTTTCAAGCAGAGGTGGGCAACACCTGCAGGCTGCATTCCCTCAGAGCTAAGCTGCTGGAGGCTGTGATTAGTGGGAAAAGCACCATTGAGCTGACTCAAAAGAGGACAGGTACCAAGACAATTCTTTTTTGTTGACAAACCTTTTTCTCTCCTTTTCTCCCTCCTTTCTGGATCATTCTTGTCCAGAGATTTGAACAGACTGTTTCCAAAGGGTTTTAAAATTGGGAACCAGAATTGTCCAGTTTGCTTTAAAAAAGAATAGGTGTCAACTTAGAAACGGATCTACGCTGCCACAGCCTTTTTTCATTTCTCAGTTTGCCACACAGTATGGGGGGAGGGAAGAGGCTTGTTATTGTTATTGTTATTGTCAGACCAGACAATATCAACAGATCATCCTGTGGGAAACAAGGTCATCTCAACAGGTGCTGGCCAGAGACTGGAAGGAGTTGCCAGGAAGATGCCAGAACACCTAATTGGATAGTGTGACCTGTGACAAGGAGGGAGGGGAATATCTATTCTTTAATTATACTAAAACTGTGGGAAATAGTTGGTTTTGCTTTCATGTGTGCTGAAATGATGTACTTAATAAAACAGTTCTTTGAGAAATCTGATCATCTCAGAGTGCTGACTCGGTTGGGTTCGTTAGTCAGAACCTTGACAATAGTTTAAGATCCAACAATGAACTGCCCAATGAAATTTGAATTCATTGTATTCATCTTTCATCAATTATACAGTACTAATATTTGTGGAACACTTTTTTTCAAAATAAATTCTGAACTTCCGAGAATTTACCTCTAATAAAATAGTTGCTAATTGAGACAAATTCAAGGCAGGATGGAATGCAAAAAGTGACTCTGCTAGTCAAGGCTGTGTACATAAATATTCCAAATGAAATTAATTATGGAACACATAAGAGGCTACTTTCACCAGATCTGCACTTCATTCTCTTATGTTTCCAAATGTGTTTGCAATTAGCAAAATCTATCACTTGACCAGACATTTTCCGGCTCAAGAGAAGAATATTCAATATCATGATGGTTTTGCATATTGTACAACTACCAATTTCCTGCCTGAGAGAAGAATCAGATGGAATTCCTTTGTGTTCCATGTAGAAGAGCCAAACTGAATGATCTCCTACATCATAACTGGGAATATCTGGATACCTAAAGATGCAGGGCAAAAGGTGAAGCACATAACTCTTTCACTATGCACTATTATTTCCCGATTCCTATCTATCATCTGAGATAGCTGCTAAACTTCATGCTATAATAGGACTCTCTCTGATTACAGGTGACCTGTTTGAAGCATATGGTCACCTTCTCTGGTGCAACTTACTTAGCTTATGATAAAGGGAGTTGCCCTGTTAACACCACATGGCACATGCTGGCTTCTCCAGCTAATGCAGTTATTTCATGTTCACAGTGTAAGGGCTTATGAATCATGCTACTGAATGTTAGTGGTGTCTGCAGACAGCTTCCAGCAACTGGAACTAGCCACGACTGGATTTGTTTATAGCACTAGTGCTAGTGGCACAACTGATAGACTACCCTGAATGTTCTCCAGGCAATACTGGCATCCTTTGGTGCAAGTGAGAATTCTCAATGGATGGTACTGCTATTGCAAAATCATATTATTTGGGCAGTCATAAATGTGGGCCAACCTGAATTTTGATCACATGACTGTGGGGCACTCTGCAACAACTGGAACTTTAAGGATGTAAGTTGTGTTTTTTCATTATTATAATAACTTTGTCTATGGAGATTCTCAGTCATTCAGGTCATGGTTGTCCAAAAGATGCTTTTTCAAGAGGCAACTGGACTTTCTTTGAAGACATTTTACTTTTCATCCAAGAGGCTCCTTCAGCTCTGACTGGAAGATGGGGAATGGAAGTATTAATATTCCTTGCAGACAGCTGGTCATTTGCATTCTTTTAGACAGTCATTGAGGCCACTTGGAGGTTTAACTGTGTTCTCAGGGTCATCTGAGTAGCGCAAATGTGTGCAGAGCCTTCCTGGAACTGCTGAAAGGACTGTATTGTAGACAGGATGATGTCTGTTGAGAGAGGGCTGTTCTCTCTTTTGACATTAGATGGCCTCTTTTTCGAAAGTAACTTTTTATAGTAACTTTTGTTGCGAAACAAATAGACATAAATCAAGGACTACCTGTGTATCTTTATTTGAAGATAAATGCATAGTTGGCAAACGTATAAGGTATCCATAATATGCAAAGATGGGCTTCCTATATCAGCTATGCAGAAATGTTCCAGCAAATAAACTCTAGTATGTGCCTTACATATGATTTGGAATGTAACTGCTTATGGATCAAGCTGTGGATTACATTTGAAGAACATACTGGGATAGTAACGTTCTCTTGCCGTGTCCTTACCAGGTAAAATTTCTACTTATTGCATAATTTAAATATTAAAACAAATCCATAATTAAAAGAAAACAAATAAAATCTAAATTGTTACTTTTGTTTTAGGAAAACTCAAAATATCATCTCTTGATTGACCTTCAAGGTTTCTAAATCTAAGGAAGAAAAAAATAATACAGTACAAAACAAACAAGATTTATTGCTGCCTTGGTAGCTGGTATTTTATAAATAAGTCTGCCCACTTCTGCTGTTTGCATTATTTATACAAAGTGAAATAACAGATTTTCCTTGCGTGAATATATAAACTTAAGATTGTATTAATTAAATAAATCCAGCTATGGCCAAATCTTATGCCTTGCAAACCTTAGGCATTTGGCACAATTCAGGTCTGTCTACTGTAATGATTCCAAATATTGTCCAAGCACATTTCAGATAACAAAACCAGATTTTTAACACTTGAGTAAAATGCAAGCATTAGAAATACAAAAGCTTTTTTCTCTGTTTCCCCTTCCTCCATCTCTTCTCCTTACATGTACAATATTCAACAAGACCGAGCCTTGTTGTTTTGGTTGTGGATGATGGGTGACCTCTCCTCCTTTCCTCTAATGTAAGATACAATATAATTGTTGACATAAAGCATGCAGAAAAATATTTGTTTTCAACCACTTACTCATCTATAGGAAGACTACATTAACCTGTGTGCTCCTTGTACTTAACTATATAACCATAGCAGATATAGTCGAGATAAGACAAATTCCATTATTTAAAAAATGCAAAGGAAGGAAATTAAAGACAAGAAGGTGATTAGATAAGAAAGAACTGGTAAGATTAATCTTCCATGAAGAGAAGATATTATTAAGGAAGGTGATGTTTGCTACTTGTTTTATTGCACTTTTAGTTTTATTTTTAACCACTGGCTATATATTTTCTTTGATAAGCAATAAAAAACACTTGTGACTTTGTTTTAAATTATGTCTGTACCGAACACAATTCCTGAAGTCATGCTAAAATACCCTTTGCTGTATATATATTAATGCTAATATTGATAAATAAATATGGGGAATGGGCACATTATATATACAGAAAATTGAAGTTTTATGTCACATTAGTTATATCTGCCAATCTATATAGAACATCTTTAATTTGTACAAAATTTCCATGTTTCCTCAAATTCATTCCATTTTTGCTATCCCTCCACTATATTAATAAAGATTTATAATAATGAGACTGCACTCATATTTCACCTTTCTTGCATCCAAATCTTCCAATATTTTGCATGAATAGTTATTGTGGCTTATTCTAAAATGAAAATTGGACAAAGAAAGGAAGAAATTAGGCCAGCACAAAGCCTCATAGCAGGTTGAGTTGCCTTAATAGCTGACTTGTGGTGAATGAGACTTAAGATACCATAACATATTTAATTTCAAGCAATATTTGAGTTCTATGGACTAAATTATTTTCCACTACAAATCTCCTCCAAGGGTGACTTGGTTTCAACTATTAGCTTGTGTAATTTACGGGAATCGTGATGTAAGTAATATGGAAGCTAACTGGAGCAGTATGATTTATAATAGGTTTTTAGAGAGACCTTGTTAGTTACTTTCAAACCATATTTAATATATCAGACAGGTCATAGAATGTAAAGTTCAATTAGTAAGATAAATTTCATATCAGAACTATTCTTTTGATCAACAGATTTAAAAAGGGTACTTGGCCATATTTTTTTCTCCTTTCTTTTAGAGCTCTTTAGATCAACTCTCACAACTGGCCAGAGAAAAACTAAAAGGAAATACACAGTGATTTAATGTGCGATAACATATAGCTGCTCTGAGAGTATTGACTTTCCCCTAAATGGGCTTTTCTGTTGAAAATACCTTGGTCTCCTAGAATTAAACACTTAAGTCAAACTTATTAAAAGAGAAAATGTCCCTGAGAGTCAATCAGAAAGACAAATTACCTTCTCAATTTGCTGCGAGGCTGCTTGGTGAAACGTGATGTAACAGCCTATATTTACCTAGTGGTTCAGAACTTTATAATACAAAGCCTCCAGGATTTAAACATTTTCATTACCATAATACTTCTTGATACCATTTTAAAAAACCAAATAAAAATAAAGAACACTGTGATGTCTTACATGGTTAATATATACAGTAGCAAACTGGTACGGATTGGCCTGTCCTTCCTTTTTAAGCTATTAAACTGAAATAACTAGGTAATTACCACAAGGAAGATCTGGGTAACTAGTGATTTGCCAAACAAGGAATATGAATAGAATTTTAAAAAATATTCTTCATTTCCCAACATCTTTACTATCATTATAAGAACTGTAATAGATTCCTGCCCTCCACAGTCATGATCTTCATAAAGCAGGTCATCTGTGTGACTGGCCTGATTTTATGATCTTTTTTGCAGCAGTTCCAAAACAAATGCCACAGTCTTAAAGCAAATCCATTGTTTGCTACAGGCAGTTTTGCTGAAAACCGAAAATGTATGCCATTGATCGGCAAACCCATAGTAAAATGTGGTCATTGATCACAGGATGCTGCACATTTCCATAAATGTGAGCCAGTTGCCAAGCACTTGTCATGCAATCACATGACTGCGAGTGTAATATATATGTGGCCATTGGAGCTAGGTTGCAAGTACCCCCCAGAGAAGTCCGTCGTAACTTCAAATGGTCGCTAAAGAACCAGTCCTAACTCAAAGACTGCCTATTGTAGATCTGATTCCACATAGAAGAAAGAAAACACATTATTAAAACTTTAAATGCTCTATTTTGTTCTGATAAATTTAGGCAAAATGTATATGCAATTGCATGTATTTTGACCCTGCACCTCATTAGGAAGAGAGAGAAAAAATCTTGTTGATGGCAATTTCTCACTTCCATGGTTATGTGATTAATAAATAAAACCATAATTTTAACAAAGAGGAGTCTGATATGAGTAATATCATTTGTTTAATAATTGTCAATTAAGTTAAATATAAGGTTTCTTATATAAATCTGATTTTATTTCAAAAACTATTTCCTTCGAAGAAACAATCATTTAATAATAGCAAGGGTCTTACCCGTGCTTTCTGTTCCATCTCCATCATCAATCTTTCGTGTTGCTCAGCTATTGCCAGTGTTGCAGAGTGGACTTTCTGATAGATCATCTCACCTTCTCTTGTCTGAAAGGTAAATAGCCCTTCTCCTGTGTCACACATCCTGAAAAATGTATATACATGCATATTTATATTAATCTGAGTTTCTGTTTTAAAGAATAAAGAAATAACTGAAATACTTTCAAGTAATGTCTCATGTACTTTTGTATGCTTAAATTTGTCAGTGTGTGTGTGTGTGTGTATACACACTCACATATACAAACAAGATTATGTAAATAATCAAGAATCTTCTTTAGAGATGCACATATTAAAATATTGAAGGAAATGTCCAAGACAGCACCTTATTTATGGTTTTTTCCCTAATATTTCAGTAATCACTCCTCATGTTTCTATATTAGGTCCTGAATTTGGAAACAATAGTTTCACTGCTTGGCAACTGCACAAAATGAGTTAAGGACTTTAGCTATAACATCCAATATGACAACATCCTATAATAAAGAGTTTTGCCTCAGCATATTGCGCAGACATACCATTAAATCCTGATTTAGTGTTAACTGTCATATACTGACCAATCTATGATTAGGAAAATCATGGCTTAGGATACTGTGTGATGTCCCAATCAATGAGATTTAGGTTCACTGCCTATAGGAGGAAATGCAGAACATGGAGTCGAAGTCAAGAGAGGAATCAGCCTGGAGTTGTTATATTCCCACAAGCAGTGCAGGTCCAGCTCTTTTTGAATTCTGTTAACTCTTATCTAGCACAAATTTAGTACTGATCATTAGTTGATTAGATTCTTGCATATAGGCATGAACAATAAATCAGCTTAACGGGAACTTAACACGTGGTCCTGATTCTCCACACCTGACACTGCCTACGATTATGATGTAAGATTCAGATAACAAATTTAAGTCTGTATAATTTATAATACAATATAGAGATATAGTTTTGCAAAAACACTATATTTCTCAAGAACACCTTTTCTTTCAATTGTAAAGTAGCATTTCTAATATATAACAGTTTCTAATTTCTAATATATTTCTAATATATAACAGTTAACTTCCTGTGGAACCCATCACATCCCTTCAGTTCCTAATAGACAAGCCTTTATTCAATACATGATTCTTAGAGACCCTACTTAACAATATGTTTATGAGCCCAAATTATGGTCATAAGACATAAATCTTATGAGTCTGTTTCTCCCCATCTGGATGGGGAGAAACAGACTCAGGCTCAACCTGTCCAAGACCAAGTGGCTGTGGTTTCCGGCGTCTTGATATAGCCAGTTAGTGCCATCACTGACTATTGGGGGCGAGTTGTTGGCCCCCACGGAGAGGGCTCGCAACTTGGGTGATCTCCTGGATACACGGCTGTCTTTAGAAGAACATGAGACGGCTATGGCCAGGAGGACTTTCTATCAGGTTCGCCTGATTTGCCAGTTGCGTCCCTTTCTGGATTGGGACTCCTTATGCACGGTCACTCATGCCCTCGTCACTTTCCGCCTGGACTACTGTAATGCTCTCTACATGGGGCTCCCTTTGAGGAGCACCCGGAGGCTCCAAGCGCTCCATGGCTTTGGACCTGGGTACCTACGAGACCGCCTTCTGCTACTGGTAGCCTCTCACCGGCCAGTACGCTCCCACAGAGAGGGGCTCCTCAGGGTGGGGTCGGTCAAACAGTGTCAACTGCGGTCCCTGGGGGAGAGCCTTCTCTGTGGGGGCACCTGCCCTTTGGAATGAGCTCCCCCCAGAGATACGGAGGATCCCGGATTTACACACTTTCCGCTGTGCCCTCAAGACTTTTTTATTCCAACAAGCTGGGCTGGCCTAACTCTTTTTAACTGCTTAATTTTAATTTTAATTTGTTTTTAAAAAGGGGTGTTTTAATTAGTTTATTTAATATGTTTTAAATTGTTTTTAAATTTCATATTGTATGTGTTTTATCTTTGGCTGTTCACCGTCCTGAGTCCTTCGGGAGTAGGGTGGTATATAAATCCAAATAAACCTAAACCTAAATCTAAACCTAAATCATTGTGATTAAGTACTGTAGGTCACCATGCAACGGCACCCAATTTTACAAACTTTTTTGCAGCAATTATGAGAACGTGATGGTCATTAAACACACGTGGCGGTTGTTAAGCAAATCTATTTTATCCAAGTGGCATTTTTTTGTTGGAAGTCCAAAATAAACTCTAGAAACAGGCAAAAAACATCAAAAATCATGGTGGAATGACTGTGAGACACAATGAACATCCATAAGTACGCACCAATTGCCAAGCACCCAAAACATTATATAATGGACATTGGGCCTTGAGCACCTATTAGGGGGATCTGTCATAACTCTGATCAATCACTAAGTCACTGGTCATTAAGCAAGGACTACACTGTAGAAAAGATAATTCTGGTGCACAGAAATATATAAGACCCATTATATAATCTTAAACATTGTTTTAAAAGTTTCTTTAAAAAGTTCACTTAAAAAGTTTCTATGCAACAGTGGCATGAAATCAAAGTTATTTACTTAGAGGTAGACTGTTGCAATGCAGGAAAAAGCCAGAAATCTTTCAGAAAAATAAAACTTAAGAGTACATAACCCTACGGTTCTACTCTTAGCATTGGACAGTCAATAAACTAAAGGTTAAAGCCACGAAAGATCATAGTTAAAGTTAGCAAAGGTTAACCAATAAAAATGAAACTGAAGCCCAGAAAGACTGAGCTATTAATCAGTGTATATTGACAGCTGACAAGCCCTAAAGGTGAAAAAGGGTCACAGAAATAAAGAAGCCCGTAAATCAAAATGAAGATTAATCTATTTAAAAGTGAACAAAAAAAAAATCCCAAGAAAACAGATAAACTGCAGCTCAACTTGTGAATATTTTATTCAGCTCTTATCAGTTGCCTTTCTCTTTTATTCAAATCAAGGAATGTTGCCTACAAAAATAAACGCATTATTACCTTATGACTATACTCCATGAACATGATTAATATTTGAAATTTGAAAAAAAAAGAAGTGATAATCTTGGATATGGACCAGTTCACTGAGAGTTGCTTATTTTTTGTTATTCCTTCCTGCTTTAATGGATTACTCATAATACCTGTTTTTATAATCTTATCATTCTGTGAGATTTTGTTTGCCATGTATAAATGGCTCAGTGCATTGCTTTTCTTCGGAGTAATTCTTGTCTACATATCTGTTACATTCCTGTGAGACTGAAACTCAATATACAGATACTGGACAGAAAACTAAGGCAACTCACAACTTAATTGGCTTGGATTAAGCACAAAAATGCCGCTGATTGATCAGCTGCTCTGTATATTTGGCTACTGAACAGGAACATTCCTTTTTTTTAAATTTATCAGTTCCCTTTTGAATAATTGGAGGAATAACATCCCAAATAGTGTTCCATATTAGGAACGGCCGAAAGAAAGAAGGCACAGCTGCTTAAATACCAGCTTCTGTGATGAACATAAGTATGATTGACCATGGAAGTTCATCCTTTTTTGGTGGGTAGTACAGTAAAACCTTGATTCTCCAGACCTTAGTGCGGTAGACTTAATTGGATTGTACCCCCAAAGAGAGGAGAAAAGCCCACACTTTCCAAAGCAGCCAGAATAATTATCATTTGTCTTAAATGATGCAGCTGATATAAACAATCTATGATGACTTGATGGAATATCTAATATGTCAATTAACCAACTGATTTTATCAGATGCCTGATGTCCTTTCATGAAACCAGATTGTGTTGGATAGATTACTGAGGTAATGCATTTTGAAAAATTTATGCCATGGCTGCTGTCAACATTTTAGCAAGTATATTTAGAGCTAAATTTAGGATCTGGAGAAGGACTCTGTCACTTTTCATTGATTTAATAGAATTAATTACTGAAGAGAATATCATGCTGTTAAAGAGACATCTCAGTCAGAGTAATCTTTGGATGTTTTATCTAAAAAAAAATTCTTTAGTTTATTCCATGAAGATGCTTGAATCTAGATTATACAATTAACTATAAAAATATAAAACACCTACTAGGTTTTTATTGCTTTTATCCTGAAAAATCATTTATTGTGGGGATATCATTTTGTTGGTATAGTTTCAACCTAGAAGGCTATTTATCAATCAAATTTGTATACTGTCATAATTTACAAGCACTCTTGCACACTCTCACACACCCTCATCAGTTAATTTATTTGATAGGTTTGTCAATCACAGATCAATTAAAAAAATACTCTTAAGAATTACAGTGTGCAAAATAGGGCATTTCTGAGTTTAGGATATAAAAAAGTACACAATCAACATTTTATTAAAAACTGATATTCTGCTAATGTGTCAGATACAGCATCATCAGACAAACCCCAATGCTTAAAGCCAGAATATAATGTCGCCTAACTATACTTTGTGGATTGGAAATGCAAATTCATTAAAACAACAACGAAATCCTAAACCTACAGAAACAACTTTGCTGACAATAGGTAAAAACAACTATTCTTAAATGTGCCCCTTTTACATTGTACTATGACAAGGCTGACCTTAGCAATAACACAATTATTTGAAAGTATGAACTGATACTTACCTTCCAGATTCAAAAGTGAACCATGTTGAATCACGCCCATATCTTCTCAAAGAACTGAGAGGCCACATGACCAATTTAACTTTAGCATTATGGATATCCCAGAGATAAATGTTTTCATGTGTGATCTGCATCGTACATTCACCGTAGATATCTAAATTTGGTGTAGGCATAAGATATACATTGAATCGTTCTAGAAGACAGAAACAGAAATAATACAATTGTAGTAAAAAGAGTGAACTGGCTTGAATTATTATCACAATTTCCATTTTGCCTATTGACTGAAGCATTTATTAAAGTAAAACTTATTTAAAGATAGGAGGGCATGATGGATTTAGAGGATAGGGTTGCGTTTTATTCCTACCACATTTGGAAGAAGAGTTGAAACCCTGTTAATGAAATAAACTTTGCCTGTTTTTATGACCTTCATAAAATTATATAATCACTTTCCTTTTTTAGCATTTATAATTTCAATTAGTTCTTTTACTTAGGAAGATGCACCTGTTTTCCAGATTTAAAGAACTTGGCACATTTTTGTAACAGACTTGTAATACACACATTAAGCTTTGAAAACTACAGTTATATAAAAGAAAATGTTGGAATTAAACTCTCTTTTTGTCAAGCATTCAGTTTCCATGTTTTCTTTGTATAGATGAAGAGAGACGGTAAAAATATATTTCTCAAGTTGTTTTATTACATCACCTCCTAATTAATCTATCCAAAAAGTGATAGGTAAGCAACTTTTTGTAGATAAACAAAGTGCTCTGTCCAAAGCCATTTATTTAGTCATTTAATTTATTCTTATTGACTGGATGCATGCTACTATATGAATTTATAATGCCAAATTATATAATACTAAAGTTCTAGACCCAAAGGTAGTTTTTCAAGAGGCAACTGGCTTTATTTGCTTTGAACACTAAGCTGGAAAGATGCATCAGAATTAATGTGAAATATTAGACAGTTGATTCTTAATAGTTGGTTTAAAGCTTTCAGGTCTAATTTGCTTTCAATATACACTTGGTGATTTATGCAACTGAAACAGGTGTTAACTAAACTGCACCGCCCTAGGTACTTTAACATGCCCTGGGGCACTTGCAACTTTAGTTTCTTTAAGAGATGTTGCACTATAACAAAAACTCACAGTCTTTTAAAAAAATATTAAAAATTCAAATGAAAAGTAGAATCAATGATTTATCTGATCTGTTGAAGAAAGAGTTGGAATAGTAACTTTTGGAAAATCAATGGATTATTTCAGAAAAATACATTTTTTAAAGAAATGTTTGTTTTGAGGTGTGGCAAGTGCTTTTTGAGAACACTAAAAACACTTAAAAAACTTACAAAATGTATATTAACAAACTAGATAAACTTTTTGTTGAATTCAATATTTTGAATTAATGTTAACATACATACTGCTTTATGATTATAAAGCAGTTGTCTGAATGGAGAATACTCTGTCAATGCCTGTATTTATATCTTGTACCTTTTATTTCACAGTTGTAACTGCAATTAACTCCCAGATGGTATCTGTTAATTTTTGTGAATAGTTTAATTTCAGAATGAAGTATTTCATGAACAGTCTTGCATCAAATCAAATCAAATCAAATCAAATCAAATCAAATCAAATCAAATCAAGTGAAATAAAATCAATCTTTATTAAAGTTTTAGTCCAAGATATATCAATTAGTATTATGATTGGGAGGGCTTTTGATATCTTTTTCCTTATCAATTTTCCTTGATTCCGTAAATCAAGGAAAAATATTTCTTGCCACGTTAAACTATTGGAGATTATTAGAAAAGAACAATTGGGAAACACAGTTTGCTCAAAATGTCAAAACACATTTGTTTTTTGTTTTTTTGCATCGAACATCAGTGTCTTAAGGTGAGTTGTCCTTAAAAACAAAAATTCCTGATTAGACTGAACATCAGCTGTGAAACAAAGAAACAGAATCAATAGTAATTATCCAAGAGTGGAAGACAAATAAAAAGTATGCAGTGAAACTTAGAAGAATTAGAACTACTGATAAAAAAAAACACCCTAGAAGTTTAATATACCAAGCTACTGGGTAAACACAACTATCACAAAGAGATTCTGTAGTAAATCATTTTATTATATTCCTCTTTTGTAACACTAAACATACAAAGAAACAATAATCCTACTCCAGATCAATTCCAATTTTATCCATTGCAATCCAGAATAGAGTAAAATATACAAGAGTGTTAATGAAATAAATACAGATGTACATATCCTGACTTGCTCAAAAACCTTACTTGAGCTGAGGACTCATAGTCATAAAGGGAATCCTTTATGCTATGAAGCAAAAAGGTGAATTTAAGAATCAGCTAAAAGGAATTGAAATGTAAAATTAATGTGAATTAATAGAAGCTGAAATAAATGGGAGTAAATGCGACAGCATAGAAGAATGTGTTCGATCTCATCCAGTTCACAAAGGCAGAACTCCTGAGAGGTTTTACAAATTATATTGTATTTCATTGTAAAAGAGCTGATGGTAAACTTTCAAATGAGACTTTCAAGTATGCTACTAATGTTTAGGAGATTTATACAAATACATATAAATTGCTGGACTAGATGTTTAGGAATTCCTGAAGGGTAAATGCATCTCTGAGGTTTGACTCCATTCATTTTCAGTACTGAATATACGGAACTGGCCATCCTGCTATTTTTTTGAGCACAATGGTTGCTTTGAGTCAGCTAAGAAATGTAATTATATCTTAAAGAAAAAGAAGAAAATGCACATAAAATCCAAACGACAGGCAAGCCTTGACGTGATAGTCCGTGATAGCGAATGACATTCATAAATAAATACAATTAATAGAAGGGGGATATAAGCATGAAAAACAAAATATTCTTAACAAATCTGCACTGGTTTAAGATTCTGATTCCATAATATGAGCTCATTCATAATAAATGAGTAATTTAATGGGTTAGTTGGCAACCCAGTCATACATATTTGCAAATGAGATTTTAGGAATAATCCAAGAAATAAACTATAAAAGAACAGGCATCATCTGTTCTCCAGATGGTTTGGGCTATAATTCCATCTCTTGCTGCCCAGGGCTGACGGAAATTGTAATTCCAAACGTAAGAAATATACCTGGTTGAACAATCTGGTTCTGTAAGAACAATACTCTTGTTTAGATGACCTACTTAATCTGTGACTTCGCTGCAATATGGATGAATTTGAAGAGTAATTAATCAAGAAATATTCATATGAAAATGAATGTAATTATGTTAACTAACTTTGGTTAGAATAAAGCATTCTCTAAATTTATAATTACACAGAATTGAATTTGCTATAAATCAGAGGACAGTTTATTTATTGCTTTTTTTTTGCTGTCAGTACAATATGTTATATACAATTTCATCACTTTTTGCAACCTTAATTTGCTCTGTTCAAGAGCTTCATTGCACAGAACTTTTTTTTATAAAATATGGATATTAGCATACAATTATTTTCCATTTCCTGATTCATATGCACATTAAAAATAAATTGAAGGAATTTATTTTTTCTTTTAAATATAGAGGAATTAATATGAATTAGCAAAAGGGTATACTCCATTAATGATATCAAGACTAGTTTTGGCTCTAATTTGACTGAGTGGTATGTAAAGGTAGCCATTGATAATTTATTAGCAGTTTAAATGGAAATATGGATGGTTCTTCCTGTGCTGAATTTCAAAATGACCATCAAAATTTAGATTCTTCAGCAGACCTTTGGGGTAGGAGAGTGAGCTGTGCTTCCTGTACAGTAATGTGGATTATAATAAACATAAATTTTATCTCTGCAGCATTGTTATCTGTGTAGAAAAGCTTTTATGTATATGTGATAGTCTATGTAAGCCACTCACAGGTGGTTTCAACTGAAGTAGCAGATCAGTTGCATAAAAGCTCTGCAAATAAATAATAAATTTGATCCTCTGCCAAGAAAATAATAACATTCAAGCTAATAATGAAAATAATAGTTAAAAAGCAGACTAACTTTTGTCCGCCTCTTTGAATTATTTTGCACATAAAACTGATGAAGTGTATTAAAATCTGATCTAGTGGTTTGGTCTAGTGATTAAGCAGCAACTTAGAAACTGGGAGAATGCGAGTTCTAGTCCTGCCTTAGGGGGGGAAACGGATGATTTGGAGCAGTCATTCTCTCTCAACCCAACTCATTTCACAGATTTGTGGTTGTGAAAAAAATAGGAGTAAGGAATAGTAGGTAGGTCTGTTGCCTTAAATTACTTATAAAAATAAAAGTAAAATAAAAAAAATATATAAATCTAAAATATAATTTAAATCATGATTTTTTTTTAAAAAAAAGGTTATCTGTGATTATGAGTTTCTTAAATACAATTCTGACTTCAGGCTAGGACACCATTTAGACGTCAGAAGCCCTTTTTGTAAGGAAAAATTCAGTCAAATGCATCCTACATATGTTGAATAAAAGAAAAAATATTTCTAAACTAAATTATTTCATTAAATAAAACCTCGCAATATTCATTAATATTTTACCCAGTCCTCTGAATGTGCATTTATATGTTGTTGTTTCGTGATAAAGGTAGCAAAGCACAGCTATGTTTCTATGAATGTTGCATTACAACTTTTGCTTTGATGTACAAGTAAGAAGTGAATTGGAGCAATTTTTTTAAAAAAATATGTGTTTGCAAAAAAAAGGAGATATTTCAATGCATTTGCTAATGCTCCTGTTATAGATGGTTTATCCAGTCCTGATACCTGATTTAAATTTATTAATAAATATTTTGCATCGTGTCTTGCTGCGTGTAGCAACCGTAATGCCTACTTTTCTTTCTAGAGTTAAGGTGACAGCTAGCTTTAGCTCTGCTAATTTAAATGCAAATTTCGGCACTGGGGGATATTTATCAAAATTGCAATGTCTGGGGTAGTGAAACTAATGATTCAATTCTGCATATTACTAAAACATCCATTTTGTTCGGGTCTTGAATTTAAATGCTGCTGTTAATTATGGCTACTTGTAGTCTTACCGGTGCATTGTGAATGGAGAACCTGGGGATAGTGTCCTAAATAGATTCGTTTCAAAACAGTTGTTTAATCCAAAACAATAAATATGTTTTAGCTATACTGAGTAAATAAATAAGATAAATAAATGTTAGTTTCTTTATTTTGACTGTGGTCTATTGGCAATTTAAAATTGCCAATTCTAACCTGATGCATCAATTGGCATTTGTGCCGATATATTCTCTGACCTGACTTGGCTCAAGAGAGTCCTACAAAAAATTCAGAAACATTTCAGCTTGCTGTCTCAAAGGTGCTTTTTCAAAAAGCAACTGGACTTTCTGGTTTTTCTTTGAAGACGTTTCGCTTCTCACCCAAGAAGTTTCTTCAGAAGACACTTTTTCAAAAGAAGCTTTTTGGATGAGAAATGAAACGTTTTCAAAGAAAGTCCAGTTGCCTCTTGGAAAAACACCTCTGGGATAACCATGACCTGGATGACTAAGAATCCCCATAGACATTTCAGCCTGCTCTTCACCAAATTATGATTTTGCTTATAGCATTAATAAAACTGTCTCAGGTCCATTCTGGGAAGAAGTCCTACATCAAATTTTCAAAACTTCCATACTAGAATTTCAGAAACTAGAGAGTTCCATCTCTAGTCTTAATGAAACCCATTGACATTGCTTACTTTCCACTGCAAATTTATCCAGAAAATATTTCATAGTGATGATTATTCTTTATGTAGTAATGTCTGTATTATCAGAATATGATAAAAACCTTTGGCACCATCCTTGCCTTGTAAATTACTCATAAATCACAACTTACTTTAGTCCATAGTTTTGAAGGAAGTCAAACCTCCATAATAAATTTTACTGACCTCATCTGAACTGTACCCATTAGTAAAATCAACTATTTATATGCAACATAAATATCCCAATAAGCCTAACCTCTACAATTTGACAAATGAGTTTCTGATTTTGAAGTATGTTAAGTAGATTACCTAAACACATACCATTTTGCTCTCTTTGAACTCCAGCAGCAAGTAGATCGGGTTCACCAAGGCTTATATCATTAAGTCTAGTTCCAAGACATTCTATGCAAAGATGTTTGCACCACTCTTCTGCCTCAAGCTCTGAAAGAAAGAAAAAATGCACCAGGAATTTATTAATAGAATAATATTATTCATAGGATTGTAGAATAAATCAAGTTGTTACTGATAAATGTGAGAAGAGACCGCAAAAAAAAAAATCAAGAAAAAAACCTGGGTGTCAGAAAAGATGGTGGGAATTCCCAGGAAAAGAAGAGGAGCCAAAGCCAAGAAAATAAAAGATTTTAGAAAGGACCGAATTTCAGTGAGCTATTAGAAGAAATAAGATTCAGTGATATAGCTACATCTCCACTGGTTTTCAAAAGACTTCTCGATATTCAGGAGGTTTGAGTTTCAAAATGGTGTGGTAAAAGAGATTTGAAGCCCCGTTTACTCATATGATTTAGTCATGTGTTCAGGTTTTTCCATATTTATTGAACAGATTTAATATTGTGAATAGAGTTTTAGTAAAGGAGTTAAAGTTTAAGGATAAAATAGTTAGATAATAATTGGGATGGGAAGAATAGTAAGAACACTGGATCGACTATGCCTGGAAAATTGCAAAGAAGATCTTAGAAAATAATTTGGCCTGTTATCAAAGGCTGTCTTGACAAAACACAAATATTTAATGATAAGATTCAATGACAACAAAATACTATTGGTATTTTAAAAGTTGAATTATTACACATGATTGTTTATTTTATTCAGTTATTTTTTTTGTTTCTTCTACTCATATGTCTAGGTTTCATTTTGTTATTAGATTAAACAGTTGACACAAGAAAAGAAAATAATGAATTATTATTGGGGACCAAACCCCAAATTTTAATATCAGATATTAGCATAAAATTTAAATGTATTTAACTTTATTATATTTAAAAATAAAATAACATTAAATGTAATTAATATAGCAACTTTACTATTCATTTAAACATATTAAATGTACAACTCATTGCTGCAAATCAGATATAGATTTCTGTCTTCTACTTTTGAATAATTATTATAATCAAAGAACTTACAGTTCTTTGTATGTATCAAGGTGTCTTGATACATTTCAAATACTATGGTTATAGACAAAATATAAAACTTCCCAAAAATCTCAATCAAAAATCTCCTCAAAAATGTACATAAAACTCCCATAGTAAAAGTTTTCTCACGATAAAAAGCAATTATAATTGTAAAAACCTTGTCTATTTTGAGAAAGATGCAAAAATATTACAGCATTGATGGATGTTATCCATCGTTTCCCCAAACAGTTCGGAATACCTGGAACAAAGTTTCTTGGGAGAAATCTGAAAATGCAATAAAAGCAGATGCATACACTTGCTTCATCATGCTTTTTACCATCATCTAGTGCAAAATCCATCTTCTTACCAACGTTTGGTTATTTTCAATGGGATTTACCCACTACCATTAATCTAAGAACCTTTTTATTTGCTTCATTTCTTGGAGCTCCTTTGAAAACCTGTTTTTCCCTGCTTGGCAATCAGCTTTTACCAGAGCTCAAACAGGTACAAACCAGAGCTTCATTCCTTATCACTAGGATATTCTCAAACACACTCAGGAAACCATCAAAATTCATCAGTTCCTCTGATGGATCATTATAAAGTCCTTTGCCATGTCAGAGATCCCAGATGCTGACAATGTGTAGCTAGATAAAAAAAACCTGATCTTAGATAATAAAGGATAAACCTATAAGGTGCCCAGAGTCAACTTATAGGGTAGATAGGCAGCATGAAAAATAAATAAGTAAATAAACACACGTCTTCCATATTGTTCCATCTGTTTCAAAGTAGAAATCCAGAATGTGGAAAAGAGGAAAAGAGGAATATTACTGAACGAAGTCAGGTTATCAGACTGGGTACTCAATCTTGGGGAATGCATAATAATGGCAAAATTTACAGCACATATTCACAATAGAATTTTACTCAATTTAAGCAAGAATGGTTTCCATATAAACCCGGGGTTTCCAACCTTGGCAACTTTGAGACTTGTGGACTTCAACTCTCAGAATTGAAGTCCACAAATCTTAAAGTTGCCAAGATTGGAGACCCTTGATATAAACTATATATTCAGCAAGCAAGGCACATATACGTATTTAGAGTATGGTTTTTAACAACTAATTAAAGAATTGAAATCACAAAAGGTTAAATATCTGTAAATATTGTGCATTAGTTGAAATAGACCAAAGAGGAAGAAACTAATTATCTATAATGTTTTTCAGTAATTTTACATTTTTTATTCTTAAATAAAAATAATGGAGATTTTGGGACATCACTCAAGAGACTCAAATCCTTTCTCACATTGTTAAAATAATTTAATCTGCATAATGTGCTTTATGGATAATTTCTCATAAACAAAATGAGCACTAACTGTATCATCACAATAATTCCTTTATCCACTAAGTGATTACTGTATTTCCATACAAATTATTTTTTTTTCTTTTCTTCTTTTGCTTGCTATTGCTCTTTTTAAGGATTAACAAATAAATTTAAGGAAAACATTACCTGGGACAAGTTTATGGTAATATTGAGGACATGAATCTCGAGGCCACTTTACTTCCTTTCCTCCACCAGAAGCATTGGTGCTGAAATCCCCTGCTCCAAAGGCCAGAGAGACTCCAATACTAGTTTTGCAATGAAGCTCCAGGAGAGTCACTGCAGGTCAATGGGATGATAAGCCTATCAAAAGAATCCATAGATTGTCCCAAAAGGCCAGTTTCATGTATAGTATTCATACAGTTTCATCCAGCCATTTCCTGTATAATGTTGCCAATTATTGCCATGGCAATAACATAAAAATTTGACCACTTAGACCTAAGTATGGACTTTATGGCTTAGAAGGGATCTACACAAATGTGTGGATCCCCAATCTCCTGTAACATTGTCCCCAGTGCCTTGGCCATACTTTCCTACACTCATTACTACTTAAACATGGGACCCGCTCTCCTCATCTCCAGCGCCAGTACCTATTATTCCTCTTTCTGTATCATGTTTAACTTCTGCTATATATCTACATGTGAGTTCCTGTGCTCAGTCACTCAGGCCCTGCTCCTCTCACATCTGCAATGCACTCTATGTGAGGTGATCCTTGAAGAGTATTTTGAAGCTATAGGTGCACAATACAGCCATGCAAACCATCCTTGGGGGCCCCAGGGTGGCTGATGTCACACCGCTGTTGCACAACTGCACTTGTTGCTGGTTTGCTTCCAGGTCCAACTCAAGGTGTTAGTTATTACTTTAAAGCAGTAGTGGGTTGCTCCCGGTTTGGACCAGTTCACAATAACTGGTAGTAAAACCGGTGAGAGGCTTCCCCCACTGACCCAGGTCTCATCAAAGTTGATCTCATCGTAATGGGATTACCTGCCCCATCTGCACTGATAGAATAGGCAAGCTGCAGATCCCATCAGTCACTGAATTCTAGCTGGCAGCATCCAGAAGAAAAGACTTTTCATCTGTGCCTCCCATTCTCTGGAAGATTATGCCCCTCAAGGTGAGATCTGCAAATTTCCTCTATTTAATCAAGTCAAAGTTCACTACCATGAATACAACTACTCACTCTCAGTTAAGGATAACTGTTAAAGTGCAATGTCTAAAACTCTTACGAAGCAGTTTTAAGTTATAATTTCTTCTGGAATTTGAATTGAGATCCTTCTAAGAACGAATAAAAAATGTATTTCAGTATTTTGCACCAACCAGAATTGTCACCAAGTAAAAGAATGAAGTCACATATTGTAGGAAAGCCCCCTCCCTAGAATAAAATATTCTTTATTCTTAATATTAAAAAGAAACAGAATATTTTCTCTAAAGGAGAACAGGAGAGACATCTTCTTAAAGACAGAAAGCAGTCCCAGTCTTCCTGCTATAGGAGAGCAGCCTCAAGCAGAAACGCAAAGAGGCTAGTTTTTAGAAATGGATATTTTATATCCATTCAGAAAGCTGGCCCACTCTATTCATAAGCAAAGAGCAGCCAGAAACTCCAAATAAGCAACACAATAAGCAAGGAGCAGAAATTGACAAAATTAGCTCAGACAAAGAAAACACCTAGGATTTGCAATTTTTTTTTGCCTGTAGAGCCAGCCATGATCTCTACATGACCCATAGGAATCTGGCAATAGCAGCGGTGAAATGCGACTTACCTTCGCTACTGGTTTGGGAATGTGAATGCGCTTGCACGCGCATCTTCTGCACATGTACAGAGCCTTCTGAGCATGCGCAGAGGGTCAAAGACAGGATATAATGACATCCCGGCAGGTAGATGGAGCCTCCCACTGCTGGTGCTACCAGTTCACACAAGCCGGATAGATCCGGCCGGATTTCACCGCTGGGCAACAGCCTTTAAAATATTAAAGGAATATTCTTGCACAGGAACAGGCATCTCTATCACAAAACCCCAAATAATGTATAAAAACCCACCTACTCTGAACCCCATTTTGTCAGCCACCCCAGAAACATGCTGCTATCACTAGTTTCTGCATGCCAAATAAACAGAGACTTCATTTCCTGCAGTTTGCCACCATTTTATTTCCAGTATCTTTCTCCCAGCTTGGAACTGGGCCTTATACATTTTTGGGCATAGAAGTGACACTGCCATGGATAAGAAAACTGTGACCCTTAGATCTTATCAAGGAAAGGGGTTCTGGGAATTTCCACTCCTGATCTTTATGAATAAAGTTTACCAAAAGTTCTTTTTATTTGTGTCTATGGTATGCAATGGGGATGATGTTTGATGTCTTTGTCCACTTCTGCAGCTGACAAGACAAACAGATCTCGAAGGAGGCAGAACTATGGGATTGTGGACTTGCAACATTATTTGTAAAGGCTTCATAGGAAGCTACTTGAAGGAAGAAGAGAGGTTCAGCAAAGGCTCTGGAGACTGCGGCTGCATAGTTGATGAAAATCTAAAGTCAGGAAATCTAAATTCTACTTTCTTCTTCTTGAATCTCTTGTCATCAATACCTTCTCAGCGCAGTCAGAAATCAATACTCTCACAATATGCTCTAGACATCCAAATCTTCTGTTCCCCAATTAGGAAGCCTTAGTAACTAAGGTTAGCTACAGCTCAAGATAAATCCTCTTTCATACTCTTTAAATTATTAAGTTTTCAGGTTAATATTTTTGCCCTTTTAAAAATACAGTCTTAGAAAACTGAGTGTACTATTTCAGGTTTCAGCCACAAACATGGTTACTGAGAGATTATCAGTTTTACTTCAAGGCTGAAGAGTTAACAATGAAGCAAAGGACTTTAAGAAAAGAAAAAGGCTTGGCTGAAAAGTTTGCTTTGAGATACGAGTGCAAAATAGTTGTCTAAAATTGTTCCAAATTTCAGAGCCATGTCAAGATTGTCAGCCAGCTCAAAGATCAGATGCCCAAGAGTAGAATCTACACACAAATTGAAGATCAGATGTAGTTTGCAGCAAAGAGAACCTAACTCAGAGCTTTTTCTTAAATAAGGCAGTAGCCAGCTATCACTGGTCATGAGGGATCCTTGGTGCTCTCTTGAGCTTGCTTTTTTTTTTTTGCAGATGTTTCATTACCCAAACTACTATAGGTATCATCATTGATGCTAGTTACCTAGTCTGTTTAATGAAATATCTGCAAGAAAACAAGCAAGCTCAGAGGGCACCCAAGGACTCTTCATGTTAACCCTGAGCTACAAATATTCTCCTTTATTAGTATCATTAGTCAGAAAGTTTACTCTTTTGCTTAATGAGGAACCTAAGAAAATTTCAATGTTTTGCTGTCTTCTCTTTTCTTGTCTGATGGGGGAAGCTAGGAGGTGTTACGTCATCCTCGCCTGACTTTTCCAGTTGCTCAGATGATAACTGTGTTTGTTCAACCTGGTAGGATTCCCGGCTTTGTGCTGTGGCTGACATTCCACAGACCCACCTGGAGCAGCTTCTTCAGGGCCAGATTTAGATTCAGAAACTGAGTCTTGAACCTGGGCCATGACACTAAGGTAGGGGTGTCAAACTCAAGGCCCGTGGGCCAAATCCGGCCCACGGAGTGCTTCGATCTGGCCCACCGGCCTGCCCTGGAAACAACAAAGGACCGGCCTGCAGTGCCTCTGCCAGAAAAAACAAGGCTTGCAAGGGCCGCGTGCAGCCCCCCCCCCCCGAGCTCCATTTTTGCTGGCAGAGGGTTACAGGATGCTGTCCCAGCTGAAAGTGGAGGTCGGGAGACCATTTTCACTGGCAGAGCCCTCGGGCTGCCACAGGTGCCCCTCGACACAAATGACATCATGCTGGCCATGCCTACCCTGGCCCCTTAATGCAGCCCTTAATGAAATCGAGTTTGACACCCCTGCACTAAGGAGTTTAGCTGCATATCTGGCAGCAACAGAAAAGAAACTTGCAATATTCTGGTCTTTATCAACTTCAGCTGAATAACTTTCTTTCACTTAAACCTAGTTATTATTGTCACCTTATATATGAGTTGTAAAGCATTACAGAAAATCTTTCCCTGGATTCAGTATAAAATTGTTTTTTGACAATTTCTTTGGACAGGGATGAATATAAATCTTACCTTGGATAAGCCTGTATACAACAAACTTTCCACATTAGAGCTTTATTGGGGTGCAATTAGGTTTTTTTTTTAAAAAAAAGCATAAGAAAACCTGATCACATTAAAATCTGAAACCAAAATATAACATGAATACAATGTATATGAATCCCAATGGATATTTTACCAATATTGCACAATGTATTTACATCTACATGGCCTCACTGATTTAAAAATGACAATGCTTAGATAATTATTTTCATCCAAAATACAATTTTGCCAAGAAGTGAGCATATTAGAAAAAACGGGAAAAGAGCACTTGACAGTTTCTTGCATGTCTTTGGAAAGTAGGTTAGCTCTTTGAAGAAATTTGTAAAAGTATGACCCATAGAATAGTGTCACATGACTACCACAACTTCAAGACTCCTGTGAGAATAATACACATTTAGAGACAACAGACAAAAGTGACGTAAATTTATAGATGGAATTTAAGCTATTGACAGATGATATATGAGTTTCTGGGTTTGGAGAGATTTCAGTGAATAACATGGTAATTTACTGCATCTAACCTGAAATACCAGATCTATTTTTCATTTTCTGTTTTCTGTCACTATTTGGTCTCACTTGCATTTGGCTATTTATGTTGTATTTGCAGTACAGGCAGCTGTAAATAGATTAATCATTTGGGGACTTTTTCTGAGATTCAGCATCCTTTACTGGCTGAAAATCTGCTAAAATGACTGGAATACTTAATTCTAATACACAGTACAATAACTTATCTAACAGTGAGCTCTTGTGCTGAAGGCAATATAGTCAAAATAATGCTACTGAGAAACGGGAGAGAGTTATTAGCATGCCTAGGGGATTACAGGTATAACTTTAAAAGAAATAAACACACACATATAAGGGAACAATCCTAAACCTGCAAAACAAAAGTTTAAAAGCACAATACATATTTCCAACAGGATATCTTGCTATGAAAAGACAGGAAGGGAAGAAAGGAGTGAAAAATAAAATGGAGTGCTATAAGGCCTATATGGTCAACAACCAGATTAGAAGCATTACATATTGTAATGTAATAATAAAAAAAAGCATTGCCTTTTTTTTTGTAGGGTCACTTAATATTTGAGCCTTATCATTCAGAAAAAGAATGTGAAAAAAAAAAACAACCCAGCAGCTAGATTCACATATGCACAAAATAGGAAAAACAAAAGTATACCTATAGGCAAAATGGTAATAAAGAAAATATTAGAATGTGCTCAATTGGACAGGTTAACAGTGGTACTTAAAGATAAAGAGGGATCTGAGTATTACTCAACATGGGACTTATTGTACAAATGGTTAGATAACAGGTGCAGAGATTAGTAACTTAATAACGAAAGAAGATCAGCAAAATAGAAATAGATATAGTTATATAGATATATATAGGAATAGATATTTTAAGTAACAGTACTAGCGGATTGTATGGGATTATAGATTAAAACATAAGAGTGATAAAGGTATAGAATGTTATGGCACAACTATGAAAATAATGGTTATAACTATGACGTATAACATTATGTAATTAAAAGAAACTATATTGTATGACTATGAGAATAATGGTTATACTCAGGGTATATAATACTATTTGTACTTAAAAAGGACTTGATCCAGTTAAACTAGGAAGAAAATGCAAATTAACCATGTCTCCAGAAAGTCCCATTAATTGTAAAAGAAAGTAAGCAAGCAAAATAAACCCTCCCGAAATAATTAGGAAAAATCATGGCTTTAAAAAATAACTGACAAAATAGAGAAATTAATTAAATGGGTATGTTCCTCACGTGATCTCAGGAAAAATGGAATTTTAGGACAATGCAATATAAAACCCACCAAATTAATATACTGTATCCAAAGACAGACCTCAAGACAGAATATAGTGAATGGAACAGCTTATGTAAAAATACTTTACAGTTTTGAATCAATGCTCAAACTTTCAGCAGATTCTGATATATAAAAACTGTTCCAAGTTATTATTATTTATTTATTATTATTAGTTCGATTTATATATGCCGCCCTTCTCTGGAGGCTCAGGGCAGCTTACAATGCGTTAAGCAATAGCCTACATACTTTTGTATATACCTGCTTAGTAGGGCTTTCGGCCCCCCCGAGTGGTGTTCTTTTTTATACAAAGTCAGCTTATTGCCCCACAAACCGTGTCCTCATTTTACCTACCTCGAAAGGATGGAAGGCTGAGTCAACCTTGAGCCTGGAGAGAATTGAACTCGCAGTAATTGCAGGCAGCTGGCAGCTAAGTACTACTTTAACAGCAGCAGTTTAGTCCACTGCGCCACCAAGGTTATGCATTTATAATAAGCCTTTTAAAAGTTAATATATTATATCACTATCACTGTTTTTGACAGCTTCTATAAAAGAGGAAATCAACAATATTGTGCTCATTCTTAGTAACTATTCATTGAACAAATCAGGTGTGAGGGGAGATTATGCCAAAATCCTTTGCACTGTTCCTAATTTTATGAAAGAACAAAAGAGTGTTAAAGAAACAGTTGAACAGAGTGAAAACAACACAAGACACAACACATACATATTCTGAATTTCTGCATACTATTTTCATTGCATGATTTTCCATTTGCTAATTCTTTAAACCCAGCATTTTTAAAAACATTAAAATCAAGCGGACCAATAGTTTCACTATAATGCTAACAAATATTGGCAAATACTGTGAAATGTTGGTAGTCTGCTCTTTTAAAGGTCAACAATGAAATCTTGAGCAGCCACAGGGTTTGAGATCATTATAGATTTTAGTCAAAGTGATGGGTAAAAGTTATTGACTTTGCTGAGAAATAGGATGACTCCCCATTTTTTAAAGTAGATTCAACTAATCGTATTTGAAATTCACTTGACTAACATCCAGCTGCCAAAGAGTACTCTAATTAATAAACTGGGATAACTAACATGAAAAAATATATTCCTACCAGATGTGATACATTCATTTGCAATATCTGCAAGATGTATTGAAATCGCCTCCCTCTTTTTAAAATTTGAGCTTAAGTAAAATATCTCTACTTGTTTTCTGCATCATTTACGAAACATCAGTTGCCATTAATGTAGTATAGCTTTAATTTCTTTGGGCACTGCCATCCTGAATATGTATTTCATAGAAAAGACAGGATAGAATTGTAAAGCACCCTAAAGAATTAAAACAATAATAAAACCCTTATGAAATTCGCTCCAGGATAGGGAATCTGTGACTCTTCAGAAGTTGTTGAATTACAATTTTTGATCACTGACTATTCAAGATTGGTCTGAGGAAACATCTGGAGCATATCATACCTAATATAGCCCAATAAGCTACTTTTTTTAAAAAAAATATTTTTCTCCAAATAACCTTGGTTTAAGTTAAGCTGAATTGGCCTGAGTGTGTATTTTTATGGGGTCCTCCAGGGGATTTCTGGGCTGTATGCCAGACTGGGAAGAAAAGAAAAGATATGCATACAAACAAACAACATTTTGGAACAAAACAATTAGAAAACATTACCTGAGTACTATTAAGAAAATTGTATGTCATCATGATTTCAGCTCAAGGCTTCTTTTAAATGTAATATAAATAAAACACTCCAAACTTAGTCAATGTTATGAATTATGCTCATAATCATATTATTTGTAAAATTTGGGTTTCACAGTTCATCAGCAATGTTTTTTAAAATATTTTTATATTTTTTTGTATTATAAAACAATGCTGATCTGTTAGTCTCTGTTTGCTAATTTCTCATTCTGGATATTATTATTATTTCCAAAACTGGTGCGTTTTTTTCAGATACCCTCTTCTCACTGAACTCGATTTGTAATAGCAAATCATTATTTTATTTTTGGTTTCATTCTTACTGTATTTGTAATGGGTAAGGAACTTTTCTTCCAGTAGACTTGTAGCTGCTAGCTCTGGTTATTCAATCAACAGTCTGGAGTCTTGTGGTTACCTTGTCACTAGATGTTCAGGAAGTTATAATTTCTTCTGGAATTTGAATTGAGATCCATGGTCCATGGTAATATCAAACTGACCTGAATGACAGGTCAGTGTGTATACAAATTATGTCTCACCATATGTTTATGGCAGGGGTGAAATGCTCCCGGTTCGGACCGGATTGCCTGATCCGGTAGCGATGGAGGCGGGTGGTTCAGAGAACCGGTAGCAAAAATCCCGCCCCCCCACCATGCCCAGCTGAGTCACGTGATCATCAGAGGCTTTTTTTTTAATTTTTAAAAGCATTTTTTCTACAACCTCTTCGGCTGAAAAAATGCTTTTAAAAGTAAAAAAAAAAGCCTCTGATGATCACGCGGCTCAGCTGGGATCGTCAAAGACTTTTAAAAACATTTTTTCTACAAACCTCTTTAGAGGTTGTAGAAAAAATACTGTTAAAAGCCTCTGATGATCCCAGCTGAGTTGCCTGATCGGCAGATGCTTTTTTTCTTTTAAAAGGCTCTGACGATCCAAGCTGAGTTGCCTGATCGGCAGATGCTTTTTTTCTTTTAAAAGGCTCTGACGATCCAAGTTGAATTGCCTGATCGGCAGAGGCTTTTTTTCTTTTAAAAGGCTCTGATGATCCCAGCTGTGTTGCCTGATCGACAGAGGCTTTTAAAAGAAAAAGAGCCTCTGCCGATCAGGCAACTCAGCTGGGATTGTCAGAGCCTTTTGAAAGCATTATTTTACAACCTCTTTGCCGAAGATGTTGTAGAAAAAATGGTTTTTTTTAAAAAAATGGCCATGCCCACATTACACCCCCCCCACCAAGCCACGCCCACAGAACTGGTAGTAACAAATTTTAGATTTCACCACTCGTTTATGGACAAGATGCTTTTCATCTGGCTTCTCTTCCACCTCCAGTATGGTTGAACTTCTGGCATAGATCTCATCGTCCTCAGAGCATGCAAGCCCCACAATCATGTTGGTGTCAATGGGGTATTATTATTAATGTTGGTTGCATAGTCAGATTTTTTAGACTGTTTTATCATTTTATCCATCTGACTTCCTTCCAAGTAGATAGGCAGATGTTGTTATTTGGTGATGATAATGAAAAATTTCTGTATTCCGTGAAAGTTATGCAATCTGGCCTAGGCCAGCATTATTCAGGTCTGCCTAGCTAGTGTACTTTCTAGTGTATTTTCAGTAATTCCCTTGTATTCTTATACAAACATTCCTGTCTAGATATTTACACTCGAAGTTCTGGATTTTAACGCATACATGACCTTATTTCACATTTAATGTTTATGGTTGGTTTATGGTTTATTTGATTTATATACCGCCCTTCTCCCCGAGGGGACTCAGGGCGGTGAACAGGCAGAGATAAAAAACATAAATACAGAATTTAAAACCGAATTAAAACCAAATTAAACAATTGCCCAACCATTCAAACCCATTTTTTTAAAAAAATATATAAATCCCAGATCTAAAAATTTGGATTATACAATTTAAAATTTTCTTATAAAAAGGGGAGATACTATGTCAGGCCCGCTTGATGAAATAAAAAAGTTTTTAACTCACGGCAGAAAGCACGAAGGTCCGGGATCCGCCGAATCTCTGGGGGGAGATCGTTCCAGATAGTGGGTGCTCCCACAGAGAAGGCTCTCCCCCTGGGGGCCGCCAGTCGACATTGTTTGGCCGACGGCACCCGGAGGAGTCCTTCTCTATGGGAGCGTACCGGTCGGTGGGAGGCTATTGGAGGTAGTAGGCGGTCCTGTAAGTACCCGGGTCCTAAGCCATGGAGCGCTTTAAAGGTGGTAACCAACACCTTGAAGCGCACCCGGAAGACCACCGGAAGCCAGTGCAGCTTGCGCAAAAGCGGTGTCACATGAGAGCGCCACGTCGCTCCCATCACCACCCGCGCGGCCGCACTCTGCGCCAGCTGGAGCCTCCGGGTGCTCCTCAAGGGGAGCCCCATGTAGAGAGCATTACAGTAGTCCAGGCGGGAGGTGACAAGGGCATGAGTGACCGTGAGTAAGGAGTCCCAATCCAGAAAGGGGCGCAACTGGCGGATCAGGCGAACCTGATGAAAAATCCTCCCGGACACAGCCGTCAGATGGTCTTCTAAGGACAGCCGTGAGTCCAGGAGGACGCCTAAATTGCGCGCCCTCTCTGTAGGGGCCAATGATTCGCCCCCAATAGTCAGTGATGGTACCAGCTGACTATATCGGGACGTCGGTAACCACAGCCACTCAGTCTTGGATGGATTGAGTCTGAGCCTGTTCTTCCCCATCCAGATCCGCACGGCCTCCAGGCACCGGGACATCACTTCAAGGGCATCGTTGGGGTGGTCTGGGGTGGAGATGTACAGCTGGGTGTCGTCAACGTACTGATGATATCTCACCCCAAAACCACGGATGATCTCACCCAGCGGCTTCACATAAATGTTGAACAGGAGGGGCGAGAGAACCGATCCCTGTGGCACCCCACATATAAGGGGCCTAGGAGTCGATCTCTGCCCCCCTGCCAACACCGACTGCGACCGGTTGGAGAGAAAGGAGGAGAACCACTGTAACACAGTGCCTCCCACCCCCAACCCTTCCAACCGGTGCAGCATGATACCATGGTCGATGGTATCAAAAGCTGCTGAGAGATCTAATAGGACCAGGACAGAGGAACACCCCCTGTCCCGAGCCCTCCAGAGATCATCAACCAACGTGACCAATGCCGTTTCCGTGCTGTACCCGGGTCTGAAGCCCGACTGGAACGGATCCAGATACGTTGTTTCCTCCAGGTGCTGGGAGAACTGTCGCGCAACCACACTCTCAACAACCTTCGCCAAAAAGCGAAGGTTGGAGACTGGACGATAATTTACCAACATTGCCGGGTCCAGGGAAGGCTTCTTAAGGAGAGGCCTCACCACCGCCTCTTTCAAGGCGGCGGGAAAATCACCCTCTCCCAACGAAGCATTTATAATCTCCTTGAGTCAGCCTCGCGACACCTCCCGGGAAGCCAGTACTAGCCAGGAGGGACACGGGTCCAATAAACAAGTGGTCGCGTTCAGTCTACCCAGAATCCTGTCCACATCCTCAAGGGTCACAGGATCAAACTCAATCCAGGTAACGGTCTCAAGACTTGCCTCGTCCCCTCCCCCTGGAACCACCCAGTCGGAGTCCAGATCTTCCCGAATCTGAGTGATTTTATCATACAGATATTGAACAAAGTCCTCAGCTCTCCCCTCCAAGGGGTCCTCCCGCGCTTCCTGTTGGAGCAGGGAGCGGGTCACCCTAAAGAGGGCGGCTGGGTGGTTATCTGATGATGCAATAAGAGCAGCAAAATAGTGACGTTTTGCTGCTTTTATCGCCACTAAGTAAGTCCTAATATGGGCTCTCACTAGTGTTCGGTCAGATTCAGAGCGACTGGCCCTCCAACAAAATGTAATTCCTTTTTTGTTTTTGTCTGACGTACTCCTTTTGGATATGTAGTACTCTTCAATGTTTGCATTCTTCATGAATTTCATTATTTAATTCTACCAGGTATCTGTGAAACCTACACATTCATATTTGTCTTCTTGCATTAAAATGAATATTTTTTTTCCTCTTTTTGCTGTCCATATTTTGTGCATTTGTAATAAGTCCTTGGGTCATGTAATTTGATCTCTGGTTTCCTGCATTTTTTGCCTAACTTTGCATTCTCCATATCCTGCATATCACTACTTCTTCCATTCTCAACACTTGGCATTTAATTATTTGTGGGCCTTCTTTTGCCCCATCCTCTGGCTCAGGTTTATAAACCACCTTCCAAATACATAAAGTACTTCCCAGCTCTTGTGGGAAAATTATCTTTTGTCAAAATCCCTCTTTCTGGAAACGTATCACTATGAATGAATTTAAATTGCCCTTGTTGGCATTACTTTGGTAGCCAATTTTTAACTATCTTTTCTCTTTTCTTGGGCCACTTCTCTGATATGAAAGAGCAACAATTAAAAAAACAAAAACCCACCACTTCCTATGCCCTAATTGCAGGGTTGAAATGCTCCCAGTTCGCCCGATCCGGTAGTGATGGTGGCGGGTGGTTTGGAGAACCGGTAGCAAAAATCCCGCTTCCCCCCATGCCCAGCTGAGCTGCGTAATCATCAGAGGCTTTTTTAATTATTATTTTTAAAAGCATTTTTTCTACAACCTCTTTGGCCAAAAAAATGCTTTTAAAAGTAAAAAAAAAAAGCCTCTGATAATCCCGCGGCTCAGCTGGGATCGTCAGAGGCTTTTAAAAGCATTTTTTCTACAATCTCTTCGGCCGGTGAGGTTGTAAAAAAAATGTTTTTAAAAGCCTCTGACGATCAGGCAACTCAGCTGGGATCGTCAGAGGCTTTTAAAAACATTTTTTTTACAACCTCTTCGACCGAAGCGGTTGTAGAAAAAATGTTTTTAAAAGAAAAAAAAGCCTCTGATGATCAGGCAACTCAGCTGGGATCGTCAGAGGCTTTTAAAAGCATTTTTTAAAACAACCTCTTCGTCCGAAGAGGTTGTAGAAAAAATGGTTTTAAAAGTAAAAAAAGAAAAAAGAAGTTGGCCACGCCCACAGAACCGGTTGTAACGAATTTTACATTTCACCACTGCCTAATTGTTGTCTTTCTGCCCAGTGTTTTTGAGTTCCTTGTGATATATTCAAGGCTACATTTGGCTGTATCGTTTGTTCTCACATGGATCAGTAGGATAGATATTTCTTAATGAGGTTAAAGAGTCTTCGGATTCTTTCTGTCACATCTAGGGACAGCAAGTTATTTCTCTTGACAAACTATTTAGCCAAAAATGGCTTTTTCAGTGCCTGTCAGTAGGGAAACTCATCACCACCCACTCTTCTATTTTTGGGGGGCAAATGGAATTTTATTTAAATGCTATTTATCCTGCTGCAAATGCCAAGTGGCCTATTTATCTTTATTCTGGTGAGTATTCATGCACACATATACACACTTTACATTTCTAAGCAAAATAGTTAACTCTTAGAAGGCATGAGAAAGAAGAAAAATGTTTTAGAAAAAAGCAGTCAACGGTCCAAACTGGGTGAGTATCATAAAATAGCGTACATTGTCAGGTAAGCCAAATCTTTCTCCATAGTTCCTTTGTTTTGGAAAATTAACTCATGGATCAAAGTGAAGTCTTTTTAATTTTAATTTTATTTATTCATTGATTATTTTTCTTTAAACACACCTGCATCAACATGTATGACTGTTACAACCATTCATTTAGTGGCCGCTTGAAGTTACAATGGCACTGAAAAAATGATTTATGACCAGTTTTGACATTTTTTAAAAATTTGATTTATATGCCACCCTTCTCCGGAGACTCAGGGCGGCTTACAGTGCGTTAAGCAATAGCCTTCATACTTTTGTATATTTTTGTACAAAGTCAGCTTATTGCCCCCATAAACCGGGTCCTCATTTTACCCACCTTAGAAAGGATGGAAGGCTGAGTCAACCTTGAGCCTGGTGGGATTTGAACTTGCAGTAATTGCAAGCAGCTGATCTTAATAACAGTGAATTAGTCCACTGCGCCACCAGGACATTTATGACTGTTGCAGCATCCCCATGGTCACACGACCAAATTTGGGCGCTGGGCTTCTAGCATGTATTTATGACAGTTGCACTGTCAGTTGATCATCATTTGTAACCTTCTCAAATGACTTCTGACAAGCAAAATCAATGGGGGAGGGGGAAACCAGTTTCGCTTAATGATCACATAATTCACTCAACAAGTGCAGTGATTCGCTTAACAACTGTGGCAAAGAAGGTTGTAAAATGGGACAAAACTCATTTAACAACTGACTTGCTTATCAACAGAAATGTTGGGCTTAATGGTGGCTGTAAGTAGAAGGCTATCTTATATGCAATTTTTTTTTGCATTGCATAAAAATTCTATCACAAACAAATGGAGGGATATAAATGGAATGAATGAATGAATCAAACAAACAAACAAACAAATTTACCATTCTCAGCTTATATGAAGAAGGTGAAAGGATTATGTAACATTGTGATATTTCTTTCTGACAATCTTTTTATTTGGAATTTGTTAGATCCAAGACTCTACCAAAACTCACTTATTCTTGTTTGATCGTATTAACAGTAAAGAAAACAAATGGTTTTTCTATGTCAAAGACAGTTCAATAAAAATATAACAATGCTATAGATGCATTTTATACCCTGTATGCTTCCATGCACTGTATATCCTGTTCTTTCATATTTTACTGGCATAATACAAGGATGTAGCTATGGAAATTTTAGAACACCAATAAGCCCAAAGGTAATTTGGTTAATGAAACGTTGCATGCTTTAATCCTTATTATGTTAAGTCCCAAAGCCCTTAGCTCCAACTCTTAGTTTGAAATAGTTTTTGCTACTACCTCCTATGTTACAAAGGGTACCTCACTGAGCATCCAATCCCTAACCTTGAAGTGTATTTTGGTTTCTTAATTGCTACATTACCAGCAATTAAAGGGTTAAAATGCAAAAATATTCTATAATGCCATTTCTTAACCAAATAACATATTCACATTTGGCTAGAGGATTCAGTTCTTACCCTTTCTCCTTGCGAAATAATTATTGATTATAACCAATCTCTTAAATGATAAATGAAATAAAACTTTAAAGAGAAAAAAGAAAAAAAATGTAAAAAATGTTTTCATACACTTGGCTTTTATTTATTAGGTTAACATTTTGACATCCAGTGTTTAAAGACAAATTCACAATGGTATTCAGCTCATGAGAAAAAAAATAACTGGCGACTTATGTATAAAAACTATAGTTTGTAAAAGAAAAATACCAAAACCAAAAATACCAAAAATACCAAGAAGGTGCTGGTCTATTTTAAAAAGATATGCGTTAAAGAGTTTGAAATTAATATTATTGTTTATAAAACTGAAGGAAATAGATTCTAGAGAACAAACAATATTTTTGGAACTCAGAACCCAGAAATTTATAGTAAGGATGTAATACAATAATAATAAAAAAGAAAAATAGCCAAATTTATTTTATTTATTGTATTTCTTTAAATAATTAGTGTTATTATTTACTTAGACAGTATATGACATGGTTTTGCTTACTGTCTTAATGTTGAAGATATATAACTGATGCTTCTAACATAAAGCCAAATACTCTTTAAATAAATACAAAAGGTCTATAGCAAGGACTAATTATAAACTATGACAATTGCAGCGCTATGAATAATATATTCATAGTTGTGCATATTCTACAACTTGAAAATATGATGATTATTTGTTCTTTACATATTTTCTATGATGCATAGCATCATTTCTTTTTATTTCCTTTTCTTCTTGGCTAATTATGAAGCCACTTTATGAAATTGTATGGAAATATCGAACTGTCAAAAGATCAATTTGCTGATTAAGCTTGGCTCTAAATAAAAAAAAACATGGAATTGATGATGGTTGGCAGGATCCTTAAGGCAGAAAGGAAACCAATCACTTGATTCGGCCTTCAAATACTCATTACTGTATTTTGGGCTTTAAATTGGTTCTAATTTAAGGATCTAAATCCTTTTCTTCTTTTTTTTGGTGTTCCACTACAATTTCATACAATTTTCTCAGTTATACCTTTATATTTCATTTGAACCATAATATGCTTTTGTGACACTACATTTCTCACTGTCTCTTGAAGCTTGTCTGCAGTTTAACATTCTTAGAGTCCTGAAACCCTTGGCATTAATAAGACATTTATATATGGAGTTGGAACCATGTAAAGCATTAAAAGAGGTGAATTTTAAATCATGTTAATGCAAGCTAAGGACTCTTCTTTGAAGTATAAGCAAGCTATACCTTTTGGAAGACTGGCAAAGCTATTTCCAAAGCCATATCCAGCTGTCTATATATGAGTGTTCACACACAACTGGCAGTACCTGCACAGAATGATATAATGATGGCCCTTGAGTATATGCAGGGAGCCATTTCTTGGCTGTGCTAGTGATTATGGGGTATATTTCTCAACTGCTGTATGTTTTCAATTTTGTATTGTAATTGTGTTTGTTTATTTGTTTTTGTTGTTTAGCCTCCCAGAGTCACTTGTTGAGATGGGGGACCATAAAAATTGAATAAATAAAATGAAAAGTGGAGATTCCACAAGGGGGAGCAGTGAGGCAGTCACTTTTGTGAATGATCTTTAGCTATTGATGATAGTAAAATTAGAATTTATGGAGACTCCTAATACTGGGAGAACAAACATACAGGTAAAATCCTATCCAAAATATGTAATGCAATGAATATGAATAGGTATGGAATTTGAGTTATAGTAAATAGCTGAGTAGATGCAAAAATTCAGCTGCTGTGAAAAATACACCAAAATATTATTGGTGTATTTCATACCAGTAGCATGTATATATTCTATAATGCATCACTGGCTAGATAATTCAATATAATCTTGTTCACCACATTTCAAAATAAAATAAACATAAGGAAACATTGTATGGGTAATTAGTATATGAGGTGGGAGCTAAAAGCTTTATTCCCAACATTTCATTTAACACACAAGTCACTGGATTGAATTCTGGTCCATACATCTTAAAGCTGCAGAGGTTGAGAAACTCTGCTTTACTCTAATGAGTTTTCAAATAAATGAAAACCTTGTGCTGAGGTACAACATTAGGCGGATGCTAGGTTTTGATATCTATTCTTTTTATTAGTGTCACTGCACTATATATTTTGCTTTTCAATGTTCCACAATTGTTAACCTTTTTTCTTTGCTGTACACTGCTTACTGGCAGCATAGACATGTGAGAAATAGAGTTCTACAACATAAACATTTTAAATGAGGCTAAATGATAAACAGATTTAGATCCTTAAAAACCAGTACAATTTCACATGGTGCATAATAAAACAATGCTATTTGTGTCCTCAAAATATGGTGACAGCCACCAGCTTAGTTTTAGAATTAATGAAGGAGAAGGGAATCGATAGTCGGACATCATGCTGGGAAACATGCTTTTGATTCTATGGGAGAACAAAAGGAGTTCTGATTAAGGACCAAAGGAGGAGAGAGCTATTACTACTACCCATAGGCCTCTGTTGGTCCATTAGAAACATATCCATCCATTGAGGAGAGGGAGGGGGAGAGAGAGGGACAGAAATTTAAGAGTCTATTATAGTATAATTTATTTCCAATGAATACTGTGATTTTAAAAATAGAAAATTTTTTCCAATGAGAAATATTTTAAGTTTTTTCCTCATGAATCATATGACTTTGTTTGTAATATTGGAAAACTAAAGTAGCCACAAATAGAATGAAACTGAAGGTGAATTTAACCTGGAATTAGAACAGTTCTTTATACTCCTCTTACACGCATGGAATTTTTAATATTCTAGCACGTGCTTTTAACAAGCTTAGCAACCAACAAAAATGCACATCAATGCTTCTCTTATAGCTTCCTTGAGGCAATGTTTATTCAGCTCTAAAAGTTGCACTGGAAACTGGAAAGGGACCTTTTGTACACCTGGGGTACAAACTAACAAAAATGATAAGTAATAAATAAGAACAGAAGGTTTTTAAAAATACTGAAAGGGGGAGATATACCACCTCATCATGCAACAAACAAACAGCTATGGCACATTCCTATTAAGATGAACAATGTATCTTAATCCATATGAAGTACTGTTTCATAAGTAGCAAAATTTACTTAAGTTAAAGATACGGTAATAACTGCTTACCTGACTCACAGGCAAATGTTTTTGATGTCTTATCATGAAAGATAATTGCTACTGCATGCTTCTTGGTTTCTCGAGGCAGTCTGGTTATGTTTTTGATGTTGTGTAACTCTGTTACCTTAAAATTAAGGGATACAGAACATAGTCTTGTTTATAAATAGCAGGATAAAGAAATAATACCCCCTCTATTGTCATTATAATGTTTTCCATCCATCAGAGTGGACTTAATTCAGTGGTGGGTTGCCCCCGGTTCGCACCGGTTCTATAGAACTGGTAATAAAACTGGTGGGAGGCTCCACCCACTGACCCTGCTGTCATTAAAATGCTTCTGCACTTGCGCAGAAGAGTGCATGAGCGAAGCAAGCGCGTACGCGTGGGCCCGTTGCGAACCAGTAGTAAAGGTAAGTAGAACCCCCCTAACTTAATTGTAAAGTAACAGTGTATCACTGTAGGAGTGTACAACTCACTTGATCTAGCCTATGCAATTACTTATTTTTTATAAGAGAATTTTTGGAAATAAAACTGATATCCCTATCAATTTTCGCAGCCTTGATTTGGAAATTGTTCACAGTATAAAGTGCTTGTCAAAATTTCTAAAGTAGCAAATTTGTTGTGGAAGTAACACCAAACAGCTTCTGTATTCTGAAAATCTACAGAAAAATAAAGAGAGCATATCTTTCTGTTATCCATCACACAAATTAACATGACACAGAGATTGGCTTTTTTCACTTTAAAGATAATTGCTTGTTCTATTGACAGCCAAGCTTGACTCAAAGTACACAAATTTAACTTTCATCTTGAGCATTTCAATATCAGCCATTCTACTAATTCCCACAAAGTTTTTCTCCATCTGCTGAAGAAATAGGCTATCAATATATAATAATAACTGGCAGGGACAGGCAAATAGAACTGGAAACATATTTTTCATTTAGAGTTACAAAAGAGGGAGTGACTAATACAACAATCAACATATGTTCAATAATTTGATTAAGGAATCATTCCAAAATGTGGGTGTTTAGCTGCTCTTATTATTATTTACCCCACCTTTTTAAAGTATAACTCAAGGCAGTGTACATACCTAATACTTTAGCCTCCTATTCACTGTATAGTGGATTCAGCATAAATAGAAAGCGTGTTGAAATAGTTTTCTTTAATGCTTTCCACTTGGTACAGAGAGTACTCATTTAACAATGACAGCAGTTGTGGTAGTCCCAGTTGCTATCATTAGAATAACTTTTAACGTTATAATTTTATTGTCACTTTTAATGTACACTAATCGGCATACAATAAAATGAAATTTCAATGCATACAACTCTCAAAGGGTGACCACATTGTTAGGTGAAGGCCACATGCTTCTTTTTTCTTGCTGGACTTCAGCTCCCAGTCTGACTATCTCCCCCCACCTCAGGGAGCTGCCTTGGCCAGGTGAAGGAGGAAGAAGAGGAGGAAGAAAAGATGGGGATGGTATCTGGATAGGCAAGGGTAGGCAGCAGTGGTAAGGCAGTCAAAAGGACAGGTTTGTGGAGAGATAGGCATAGCTCCCAGCGACTGGTAAGATCCCACAGAGTTGGTCTCCTCCGGGTCCCGTCAGCTAAATAGTACCGGCTAGCGGGCCCGCGGGGGAGGGCCTTCTCTATGGCCGCCCCAGCTCTCTGGAACCAGTTACCTCCTGAGATCCAGACCATCCCCACCCTATTGACCTTCCAAAAAGTGGTGAAGACCTGGCTTTTCCAGCAAGTCTGGGGCTGTTGATCTCGCTGTTGCAGTCTGGCGAGATCCAGCCATGAATGGTGTGAATGGGTTTTAATTGTTTTTAATGTTTTAAGTTTTAATGTTTTTATATATGGTTTTTAAATGCATTGTAAGCCGCCTTGAATCTTTGGAGAAAGGTGGCATACAAGCTGAACAAACAAACAAACAAACAAACAAACAAACAAACAAACAAACAAAGAGGAATTGAAGCACATGCTGCAATCCTAAATGTAAGAAGGCTTGCAAATGCTAGAAATTTGATCACAGGGAAACTTTAAGGACTTGTAACTATCATTCATTCAGCACTATTGGAACTTTGAATGGACACTGAATGAATGGTCATTAAGTGAAGACTACCTGTTTTTTGAAGCAGACATTTCAAAAATGAAAGCCTTTTTACTTAAAATTGAACTTAATAGGATTCATTTTTTTACAATGTACAGAATCGCTCATTTTGTTCATGTAATATAATAAAAATAACTTTAATGTATTTTAAGCAGAGAAGAATCCAAACCAATGGCCCATTCATTGTGAACTGTCACATCCCCCCAAGGACCTGGAAGGCATACTCTACATGGATACCTCTACTGGAATTGAAGAGCCTAGCCAAACTATAGAAATTCTGCCCTTATAACAGACATCAAGATTCTTGTTGCTCAAGATTCCCTTGTCTAGAACAAGAAAACATACTTGCAAAGGAACAAGCTGATTTTATAAAAGACAGCTCCACCATTTATCAGTACCTAATTACTCCACATCTCATCAAAAAATAATAATCCTCCTGAATACAAACTTTGTTTATGCTGCCTTCACAGACTTCAAAGCAGCTTTTGATTCTATATCCCAACTTAAACTATGGGAAAAAGAGGATGTCTCCTTGATTTACTGATGCTTACTTCATCTAATATGTATGCTTTATGTATGAAGGGACCTTAGTTCAAAATAAGATGAAACTTCCAGGACCATCTTACCACTGTAATTGAAATTGGAGAAATGTGTCAAGCAAGGTTGCATATTAGCCCCAGTCCTATTCAACTTCTATATCAATTCCCTGGTAGCTTAACACAAACTTTCTCTCTCCAAAAGTGGCTAGAAGACACATCTTTGTTGCAGTCAAGGGGACAATGCAGCAATACTTTCAAGAATACTTACAAGCCTTAAAAGAACACTGAAAGCTCTAACACAGTATTTCAAAGAAGAAAGACCAGCTAGACCTCAATTATCAGAAAACTAAAATCATGGCATATGCCAAAAGCCCAAAAGCCACCTCTAGAGCATAGATGGCTACAAGACTAAATAAGTCTCCTATTTCAAATACCCGGGAGTGTACTGCTAACAGTAGGAAACCCATGAGGACTACATTACTGAAAATATACAGAGAAGCTCATCTGCCATCCTTAAATTCATTAAGATAAGAGGTGGCGACTAACACATAAAGCACTCAAATTATTCCGATCAATAGCACAACTTTGTTATGGTGTCCAGCTAGACCTCTTCTTTAATTTTGCACCATTAGAATTTGTTCAGATCATACGCTAGAATGTGGGTGACATATTCAACTGCTGCTGGTTCGGACCAGTTTGGGCAAATCAGTAGTGGACATTGGAGCTGGTTTGCTGAACCGGTAGCGACTGCTGGTTGGCCACACCCCCAAACTGGTCCGCAGCCCTTCCATGCTTGCCTGCCTTCCGTGCTGCCTTCCCGGCATCCCCATGGCCAGCTTGCAAAGGCAGGCAAGCGGAAGGCTATGTGGAAGGCAGGCAAGCATGGCAGGGCTGCAGGGAAGGGAGCTAGCAGCCGTGCTTGCCTGCCTTCCGCGCTGCCTTCCTGGTAGTCCCCCATGCCCACTTGCGTTCCAAGGTCAGTTTCACTTTCGTTTCATGGCGGGACAAGGAAGAAAGTGAATGTTGGTGGCACGGTGGTGCTCCAGGAGGGCAGGTGGATGTCCCGGGCTGCTGTACATATCCTGGGGCAGCGCAGCGACGGTGTCTCCCCCAAGGGTTGCCTGCCTACCCACTGGCCAGGCCAGACGCTGACCTCGGAAGGCAAGTGGGCATGGGGGATCGCCGGGAAGGCAGTCAAGCATGGCAGTGCTATGGGGAATGGAGTAGGTTGTTAGCTCCCTTCCCTGCAGCCATGCCATGCTTGCCTGCCTTCCACGTGGCGTTCTGCTTGCCTGCCTATGAAGTTTGGCTCCATTTGCAGCACCAATGGAGGCTCAGGGGGTTCAGGTGAGGAGCTAGCGCACACCCCACCCTGAGGTATTGCAGACAAGTGAAAAGGCACTCATTTCCCCATCACTCTGGGATTTGAACCCTCCCCCTAAGTAAATGTGACAGGTGACAGGGAGCCCTGTGCAAGTTCTGAGAAAGCTCTCTCCATCCCACGCCACATGGTGGAGGGAAACTCAAAGTGTTGTGGGCTTCAGAAGGGCAGAACATGCTTCAGAATGTGCAGCTCCTGGCTCTAACAGTGAGTGACATGAATGATGTCAAGTTGGCCATGCCCACCCAGTCACATGCCCACCAAGCCACGCCCACAGAACTGGTAGCAAAAAAATCTAGATTTCACTACTGCCTCAATCTTTATTGCTAGTGAATCCAACAGGTATTCTGCCTCCCCTATGTTGTGACCTAGGCCCAAGTAGTTATTACCAGACACAATCAGTCCTAAACAAACATATTTTATTAGAACAGCTGAGAATTACTTCATTCTCATCTTAGTCCAAATTAAGTCCAAAACAAATTAACAAATAAACAGTCCTTCAACCTTATCACCAACCTTTGTCTTATTTGGCACCCTGCCAAAGGCTTTTCTTGGCAAAAGTTCAGAAGCAAGAGACACTGACAAGAAACAAATTTAGCAACGTTACTTTCCTACAAAGATCCAAGAGCCGTTGCTGCTCTTTTAAGCCTTCTGGGAGGGGCCAATCATCTCCTGGTCTTACTCCCGAGTCATCCTTTTTCCTTTAGCTGCTCTTGCCTTCTGGCAGCTCTTCGCATGCATGCACTAGGAACAAGCTCCTCCTGTTCCTCTGCCTCTCTGCTATCTGCGTCTTGAGGCTCCGGAGTCTGTGCATCGCTCCCAGATGGCCCTGGCCCCATCTCTGCCTCTGATGCAGAGCCCTCATCCAGGCCTTCCCCTGACTCCAGGACTGGCCCATTGTCCTCCCCAGCCTCCTCACTGTCCACAGGCTGCTGGCAGACCACAACACCCTAGGACATACGTAACTAAGCTCGAAGTACCCAACTCCTATTGGCATTATTTCAGATTCGCTCCTCAATTCTCCTTGAAGGCCGATACAGGAAGATTCCCTATTCAGAGATAAAATGCAACTGACTCTGAACATACAGAAAGCACATGATTCTCCATTGTCTGTATTGCAGAGTCATTTGTACTAGCCTCATTTCATCACTATTGCCTAAATACCCACCCAAGTAGCAGCAAGGTAATTCTATAGCTTGCTGCTGGTTTCAGGTATTAACCATGCTATAACATGTAATATTACTAAATTCTATGCAGCAGTCCATGACCTGTGTCAAAAATTAGTCTTAATGACTATCTAAATTTATCATGCATGTCATACTAGGGTACAGTACAGTGTGTAATGTGATAGACATATTCTGCCCAACTTTTATGCTCCCTCTATACCCATCTAATCCTCCTACTTCTCCTTTTAGATTTATTTTATGCTTTTATTTTTTATCTATATTTTCTATTTTACAATTGTGATTATTTTTAAGACAGATATATTTTCTATGGTTTTCAGCACTGTACACCACACTTCTTATGCTTGTCTTTGTAATAAATATATGACTTGATTGTGATATGAACAAGTCACACAAGGACTTCAGACTATTATATACCTAGAATAGTTCTATATACCCCAACACTGTTATTATACATTTTGCTATTTGTTGGACATAAAGCTGCTTCTGGGCTTAAATTACTATCATTATAATGTCTAGTCAGTTTGACAGCACTAGTCTCCATTATAAACAATCATTATTTTCACAGCACTAAAGCAGGCAACTCTTAGTTTGGAGGCAATCTACTTTACCGGATATGTGTATTATTGCTTAAATCCATTTGCTAGAATTGTGGCTATACAAGGTTTCCAGGCTATGAACCCTTGCATTCATCAACCTTTACAACAGATATTTAAATAAATACCAAATATATTTAAGTTATCTTTATTTTTTTCAGATCTATGCTGATACTCAACGTACTACAGAATCACAGGTACGACACTATTTTTATTTATTTTTTTTGCAAGTCTACAGCTTGCACAGAACCAGTGTATGTTTATTCTAGCTCCTTCTGAAGTGACCAAATAGTTAGGTATCTCTTGGGAGTTCATGAGGTTGAAGAAATTCACCGAGTTGTGAATTAAAATCTTTATTTACCTACCTTTATCCCAATCCCCAAATCCTAAGAGGCTGTTCTTTTCTATTACAAGATAAGAGAACTTCAAGTGTTTTTTTTTAAAGCAAATGAATAGATCTAGAATTGACAGATCCATGTTCAGGGCTATGTATTAGTAAACCGGAACACAAAAGCCCTTTAGAACAGCAAGAATGTGAAATAAAGGCAAGATACACAAATACTAGGGCATTGGAAGTGCCATGTTCAAGGCATTAATCTCACACTAGAGGACCTGGTGAAAGAGACAGATTTGTAGTTTTATACAGAAAAGAAATGCTGTTAAGGTGTTAGAGGCATAGATTGATTGGGGATAAATCCCTCTTATAAAAATCATTTTGCTTTCCTGGAACGTAGAAATGCAAATATTCCTGGTATAAAAAGAATGCTGGTTACATTGTTTGTGGATTTCAAAGAAAAGCTATCATATCACTATTTCTGAAAATGCCAAGGTCAGGAAGAAAATAAGATTATATACAGAAAAAGGTTCTGAATTATAGAAATTGTCAGCAGCTAAATAGTATCAAAAAAGATTTCCTGGAACTCTTGTATTTTTTTCTGAAATAAGTTGTTTTGTCCCACGTTACTCAAAAGAGCCTAGGACCTTCTCCTTTTAATTTTGAGTCTTCCTAACTCCTTCCTGAAGACATGTCTTCGTCAACTTTTTAGTGAAATTCTTTGCTACTGTACCATACAAGACATGTGAAGATAGCTAACAATTCAAATTCTTGGCATCAACTATTTCATGAGAATTAAACATATATTAGTCATGCTCCAAATTTGAAAGGAATAATGAATTCATGCACAACTCTTTCACATTTGGATGAGCATGGCAATATCACCAGAGTGGGCATGACAAGGAGTTATAAGTTTACAAAGAAAAATATCTTTTGAAGACTTCAGGACATGGCGGGCAGTATTTTACAGTAACAAAATGCATAGGTCCATTTTGGAAGTATTGGAGGATTGTAGTAGCAAAATGATTGTTTTAATAAGATGCTCATGTTGCTCTTTAATATGGGAAAAAATCATATCAATGAAAATCAATCACACAATTTGTGGATATTCTGGGAATGGTGGATTTCCAATGTTAATATATAAAGTCAACAATGGCCAGTGTTATCTGATGCATTCTTCAGCTGGTAAATGAAATGCTGACTATCAACATATGAAGTATCTTCTATTCTGGTTTCTCACTGATTCCCATGAAAGACCTTTATAGCTGCTCAAGTAAGATATTTATTTAGGATGGATAGGTTAATTAGGTTAATCAGGCAACAGTCTACATCCTTGTCTCATTCAATCACTGGCATGAAGTCAATTTGTTTCAAATTTCATCCAGATTCCAGCTTTTTGCCCTGTGTACAGGTTTTCAGATGAGGACAATGGGACATTCTGGGGTTCCCATTATTGTAAGGGTATTCCTCAGCTTTACATGGGCCATAGAAATGAGAGCCTTTCTATAATCAATGAAGTATATATTGAGCCTGTTCTTTGCCATTATGTTGATATTTCAGGAATTTTTACTTGTGATCCCATATGAATGTGCTACATCTCTTATTGTCTCTCCTGGTAAACTGTAATTGAATGGATGCTAAGCTTTACCTTCTTCTTACTTCTTCTTACCATATGATTTCATTGCATAAATTTTATTTCTATTAAAGTTGTAAACACAATTCACTAACACTTGCTCATGTAGATTTCCATTCTTGAGAAAAACATGCTACAAAAAGTACAAGATTAAATAAGATCAGAATACTCTCTCCTAAACAGAGAATATTGTTCCAAATCAGTAGTACTATTCCTGGCCCACTGGGACAAACTATATGCTCAACCAAGTTCCTTACTTTATTAGTCTATAATTTCTTATGAAAGCTGAACCAAAAGAATTTACTACAAAAATAAGTTTAAAACTAGGATCAAATGTGTTTGCAATCCTAGAGGGAAAAATACTTTTAATTAAGCTAGAAATCATGGGAAACGGGGGTTTAATAACTGTGAAAATCACTTATACTGGTCATTAATAACAGATCCAAGAAATCTAGGATTAGAAACACTACAGTTAAACCAAGCTATGTTATCACTGAATATACTTTGCTATCTAATCCTAAACAGATCACTGAGTAATTTTCTGTGTTAATTGTCTTATCAATTTTAAGCCATTTAAGTAAGTTAAAAGCTATTATAATATATGAATCTATAAATTAATTATGTAGAACATGAAAGGGTAGTTTTTTTCCTTTCATTCAGACTCTGATCTCCTTTAATCCTTTTACTTGCCTTTATATTTGTTTCTAGCTCCACAACATATAATGTGATAAAATTCTTTAAAGTCATTAAAATATTTTTAAATCGTTGTTATCATAGTTTTCTATTAGGGATTAACAAAAGCCACAATCTTACTTCAGATTAACTCAGAAATTTCTGAAATCTTCTGAAAATAGTTAGACTCTCAAAAATACCTTTCATAATAATCAGAAAAAGAAAACAACTATTAAATAGAATTTAAAAGACAACAACAGTACACATCAATTGATAAACCTTTGTTTCATGGATAGTCTAGTACAGTGATGGCTAACTTTTTCTGGACCGAGTGCCCAAAGTGCACGCCCAAACCCCCAAAATGCAATGTGTGTGTGGCCCCCTGCAAGTGCCCAGTATCTGTACATGTGCCCTGCCCATGCACATGTGCACGTACCCCCACATGCGCCCTGCCCCCCACACGTGCCTCAACCCCATGCATATTCATGCACTCCCACATGTGCCCCGCCCCCCCGTGCATGTACAGCCGAGACCCGAAGACCAGCTGGCCAACGGGAGGTGTGCGTGCATGCACAGAGGGGCTGAACTGGAGCGACAGCTCACGTGCCTTTAGGGAGGGCACTGTGTCCCACTTCTTGCATGTGTGCCATAGGTTTGCCATCACGGGTCTAGTAGAATTGGAAGTGCTTTTGTACCCATATTTTACTCATATAGTCTCTGTATTGTGCCTTTTCCAAGAAAATAGTAGAAGTGGCTAAGTATAAACGCAGGGTTAAATGGCAAATTATTCTTTTTTTTAACCAATCAGGTCTCAATGGAAGCAGAATTGGGAGGGAGGTTCATCTCTTCCTTGAAGCAAGTATTTATATACTCCTGAAATGTCCAAAATATTTAAGAATTTTCCAAGCCATTTGAATTTAGGATTTTATATGAGGCTAGTTTAAAAATGTGAGATACGTTTTTAATGGCAGAAAACATAGTTCCAATTTTCTTTGGAAATAACTGACATATGTAACTTGGCAATTTAATTGTTCAGCCTTGATTGTAAATATTTTATAGACAAACACCATGGTGTGTTATGAAAACTACTGATTTATTCAGCAGTGTCTGCAGGGGAAGGTGTAATTGTTCTTTTTCCCTCCCCTTTGGTAAGTGTGTTGATGTGGCATGGAGGGGATAGGAATTCAATTATGCTGCCATGCCCACCATCTTGTCGTTTGTGCCCCCAGGATGATGCAAAACATTTCTACAAATGTTTTAAATATGAACAGTCTGGTGTACAACTATGAAATTCAACCTGTTTAACTGGTTTACTTTTTCTGGAAAAATTTCAACCCTCCTGCAGTAGCCATTTTGATAGCAGGACCTACATTTTTAATAATTCAAATGTGGTCTGTTATAATCGTTTTCCAACTAGCTTGACTAACTAACAAGGCCTGCTATATATGCATCTCTAAGTCAAAATAATGCTTACTTTTTCCTAATGTTGTTGAAATGGAGCATATTTAAATATTTCTACATATTCCTGTACATTACAAATACAATGCTGCCATTTTGTTCTGAATCCTTTTTCTGGTTGATACTCATGTATTTATAAAGTAGGTTGATGAAACAAGCGTTTGCATTTCGTGAAGATCAGATTTACTCTTATTATTAAATAAATTTATATAGCCTCCCAACTCACACACAGATGACTCTGGAAGGCTTACAACATTAAAATCCATAACATAAAAAAACCATATCACAATATAAAAACAACACATACAAATCACAACATAAATAGCACCACATGTATCCTGAGAAGCAACTATATGACTTCTTGTCACTATAGCAGTGATTGGGTTTAGCTACAAATTTAAAAGAGTTAATTGCCACTTTCACTTAATTATTACAAAAGAGAAAAGAAATTAAAGTCTCAAACTAATGAGAGTTTTCTTAAGGAAAGACACAAACTCAAATATTAGTTCCTAAGGCCCCAAACACACTTTCACATTTTCTTTACTATCAAGCTCTGCAAAAAACTTTTCTATATTTAACAGAAAATATCTAGTGATCACAATTCAATACTAAATATGTGCATCTGAAAATCTATACTCTGAATAGATACATGGGAAAAGTTGACAAGGGAATGAAACCAGTGTTTCAGACTTTTAAAAAAGAAATTTAAATATTGTATAAAGCTACTGATGAAATATTTCTATATGGTTGAAGAACCATATAGAAGCATTCCTAAATGGTCATTTCAGAAACAATTCAAATCAAACTAAAAGCAGTAAGAAGCTGATTGCTTTGGTTCCTGGATATCTGATAGGAGAACTCAGAGATCTTAACCAACAAGAATTTTAACAGCTGATTTATAGCACCTTAAAGACATTTTTTGCTCAAGCTTTTATACCTAAAACTCTAAATCATTCCAAAAAGTAGAGTCAACTTTATGAATGCTTATATCATTATAGCTCTATTAGTCATTAAGGTGTCAAATTGTTTGCTTCTGTGATATAGTCTAGCACTATAGAAATAAACTAATTTGAATAAATTAATCCTTACTTTCATTTTATTTTTATTAATCATTTTAAATGTTTTAGTACCCTACACTTCATTTACAGTACTATGCAATACCATTCTGATAAAGGAAGAGCAGAAATGCACTCGAACCTTCAATTCTACATGGAGTCCAAAGCTGGGTGGGTGTGGGGGAGGAAACACATTTTAAAAGACTGCACTATTTATATTACTCAGGAACATACTTAAGCATGACACTGTCTCTTTCAGCCAACACAATCAATCTACTTGATCAGCACAAATTATGCATATTGGTAGTTTCATCAGGCAATAAGGCAGTATCATCAAGCCAAGATATTTCACTTTGTTTCCCAAAACACATACCAGTAGCACTGCCAGAACTGCAGAACTGCTGCCTAATCCATAAAGGCTGCCAGCAGAATAAAATTACATTCTCTATGCCAACAGAACAGTGGAAAAGCCAAAACATAATGTATGACTGCTATGCAGTGTTTCTAAAAACCTGAGAGAATGAGAAAGGTGTTCATATATCAAACCTCACTGTACAGTTTAACTGCTATTTAAAGACTAATATTCACCATTTTAATAATACATTAAAATTATCCAGATAGCATTGAAAAATGATTTCACCAGCTGTTATGTTAATGAAAAAGAAGTAAAACTGAAGCAATATACCATAAAACAAAACTGTCAGAACATTTTCCTCTGTCACCAATGATGCTATAAAAATCTGTTTGTTCACTAATAATGAGAAAATATCAGCCACAGTTCTATTCCTCCCCTTATCTTTAACCCTTGAGGATAGAACATTTTCAAAACAGCATCCTAGTTTTAAATCTTATGGTTTTTCTCATGTGGCATTTATAATACACTGAATATACATGTTTGTAATTATTGCTTCAAAAATCTGGATAGACCTGACAGGATGGAAAATATCCTGAATACAGCAGATTGTAATTTTAATGTAATTTTGAAACAAGGAGACAAGAGAGATTTTCAGCCTGTAAATTCATTTTTAGAAATACTAAGTAAGAATGTACTGTGACTAATTTTAATGTATTTCTAACCAACTGTTTATCTGCTCTTATTGTTATAATTGTATATTGGTATCTTTGAATGTTGTTTAACTACATTTTACTGTAATTATAATGAATTCTACTTCATGTAAATTATTGGTAATTTTTAATGGGGTTTTTTTGGTGTGTGAATTTCTGGTTAATTATGCTTTTCTGTTTTTGACCTTATAATTTTAAAAATACATTTTGTCTATTGTAGGTCGCCCCAAACCTCGCCATGTGGATTGCGTACAAATTTTGTATAATCTGTAAATAAATGTGGAACATATGTTAAATATACATCAAATGATAATATGCTTCCCTACAAAGTCAACTCTTGGTCAATGAGAGACCAATGAGTTAACTCAGAAAGGCAAGAGGAAAATCTAGAACAGGCCTGCACAGTTTGTAGAGGGGAAAGGCCCACATTGATAAATTTAAAATCTTTGTGGACTGCAAAGGAATGTTGGTGGGCTAATTAACAATTTGGTGACCAGAGGACCATCTACAGTGTTAGATTGGGTGGTCATGGTAAGTAAGGCACTAGGCAACATCACTTTCAGCGCAGTGGTGGCGATTTTATTACTTTAAGTATGTGCTCTTCCCAAGGGCGCTTGGTGGGCTGCATGTACAGGCCTGGTCTAGGATTTATTTTGGAGCATTTCAACTATTTAGAGACATCTATTTTTTGCACTGGAAAGCACCTTTCATCTTTTATATATGTATGGCCTTTCATCTTTTATCTTTGCATGAAAAAAAAGATTCTAAATTAATTGAGTCATGTCCTGATATGCAGTCTGACAACTTGAATTAAAGAGCCTATAAAATATCAAATCACTCCAGTTGTTTTGTTCAAGTATGCTAATGTTCTAAGGTAAATATTATTCATACTATATAATATCGAGATGGGCACCTCAGTAGCATGTGGTAGTTCTATGAGGTGTGGTGGGCTTCCTAATTTGTTGACTGAAAAAATCCACCATGCCATATGTATATATGCAACTGCCATTATTTTTCAAGATACGTTAATTGAACACATGGCACACATCACAAATCAGATTCCTCTTTAATGCACTATTCCTTTGCATGACCGTGGGACATTTAGAAACTCAATTACGTTCTTATGCTTCCAAAGCATTCTTCCTTATCTTCCTGGTATGCTAATCACCATAAAAACACTCAAGGTCTCTCATGATAAGAATAAGTATGGTATTTAAGGAATGCAATAGAAAGAATTCACAATGCACAATATATTTAAATTTCATTTTGTTTGAGGCAACTTCTTATAAATTGCCATTAATTTGTTTTAATAAAATAATTTAAATTGCTTCTACTTTCACCTGATTTCAAATTAAATGAATTATATTGGTTGGGCAATGAGATTTTTTAAATACTATTGTCAAGTGCAATAAACTTGTTTTAGATTTATTATGTGTGCACTAATTATTTCAACACCAATACATTTTAGTAACATATTCTATTTGTAAATGAATGCAAATCGTACATTTTTTTGTACAAAAATGAAACAAAATAACAGATTTAAGAGCTGTTATCATTAGTTATCCTTAGATTTAAAAAAATCCATACTCCAAAACGCTGTTATATTAAAGGAACAGATGCTTTGGGATTAAAAAAAAAAGACTGACTATATTTGATTGTGCATTACCATGGCATTAAAACAAAATTTGAACAGCGTATGAAAAAATAAAGGTGCCCTATACCTCTGCTGGCGATATCCATACATATTTCTTGGCAGTACTCTATTGTCTTCTTTTCAGCATTTTTTTTCAACTTCCCAGCTTAGCCAACAATTATGGAATGCTTATGTTGTTCCCCATTCAATCAAGCCAATTCTGCTTAGTTTCTAAGATCAGTCAAAGTTAGCTACAGGTTACATCTGCTATTGCAAAACCAATTTTTGTGCCAATACTATGGAAGAACTTTGACATTACAGTACCTGTTTCAGTTTCAAAGCCTGGTCTTCTAATTCCCTGGTAGTCTTCCAACCAAATTCTACTCAGGATTTGCCTTTTTTAGTTTCTGAGTTCAGACAACTCTAACTAGGCATTGTCATCTAAGACCTGAAAGTTCAAGGACTTACTTTCTTTTTCCTAAAAAACTCAATTAATCTGTTTTCTTCCATTTCTTCTCTAAATGTACAACTAAAGAGTTTTATCCTGCTATTTCACCCTCTCTCCCTCCCTCCCTTTTCATAAGACTTGATATGGGAAAAGAAGCTAGCAAAAGAAGGTTTCAAGTCTGAAAATATGACTTAGGAGGAGGAGGAAGAAGAAGGAGGAGGAGGAGGAGGAAGAGGAAGAGGAGGAGGAAGAGGAGGAAGAGGAAGAGGAAAAGAAGAAGAAGCTGCTAGTCACAGTGCAGAACACTGGTGGCAGCTTCATTTTCACTCATATCACTACCTTGTTACATACAAGACAAGACAAATACCTCTGATGATGACTGTTACTAAAAGGATGGAAAATGTTTGAATAAATTCTAAAAGTCATGCTCTGTATGCCTCCCCTACTCTGTTTTAACAATGTCAGTGTGAGAACATTCAAGGAATTAAAAAAATTAGAAGACTAGATTCTATGAGTACAGGAGTTAGAACTCCATGAAAGAAAGGAATCTTGCTGAGAATGGAGTAGAATATCTTGTTAACTTCCTCCAAAAATCCTGTTGCTTTTAAACACCTTCTTATGGTGATGAAGTTGCATAAACAAAAGCAGAACTATATAGCAAAGTCGTGGGACTGTAACAGAGATGCAAGATAGATGCTCCCCCAAAACCAAACAGGGAGAAAATGTATGGGTAGAGTTTTCTTTCAATTTGAAAGAAATTTGCCTTTTTAAGAGATCAGGAAAGGCAATAGAACAGACATTGAAAAGCCCTACAACAGATTAAGTGAGGTGGTATAGTCTTCTAAAAGGCCCCTGAGAATCCATGTAATTCTCCTCTTAGGATCACAATTGAGAGCAGAATTTCCATTGCTAAGTAAAGAAGATTGTTAAGTGAGTCATGCTTGATTTTGTGACCTTTTTGCCATGGTTGTTAAGCATATCACTACAATTGTAAGGTGAATCATAAGTCATTAAGTGAATTTGGCTTCCCTCATGGTTTTTGCTTGTCAGAAGCAGGCTGGGAAGATCACAAATGGTGATTACATGCTCAGGATACTGCAGCTATCATAAATACATGCCAGTTGCCAAGTGCCCAAATTTTGATCACTTAACCATGGGGATGCTGTGATGGTCATAAATATGAGGACCGATTGTAAGTCACTTTTTATAGTGCCACTAAACAGTCATAAACAAATGGTTGTCAGTTGAGGATTACCTGCAAGACCTACCAAATATTTCCAGGAGGAAGGACCTAGCAAAAAGACCAAAGTGGCAGGAGATCAAAGAAAGACTCTAAGGTACAGAACGGTTGCCAGCTACTAAACAAACTGAGTAGACTATAGTGGGCAAAATGCCAGGAGAAGTCCTAAAACAATTGATCTGTCGTATATTTCATGGTAATGATCTGCATTTTTATTTTTGCCTTAGGCACAGAATAAAATCTTTGCCAACCGAGCATAACAGCATTGCTTGATATTGCTGTCAGCAACAATGCTTCGTCTTAAACAAATGTATCTGCTGGCATTAAAAACCAGGACCTAAGGTTCAATAAAACATGACTTTAATTTATTTACTACCTAACAAAAACACCAATAAAACCCTTAGAGAAACAACCATCTCCTTTTAATCAGGATATGAAGTATAGATTAAATTTATAAATTAAGTAACAAATGTCTACTGACTGTGCTGAGATTAAGGTCTAGCTTTGAACCATATTTAATAGTAGTACCCATACTTGTCCTTGAAGCTAATTTGCATTCTTTTTCAGCTCCAGCAGCCCCAGACAATAAGAAATATATTTTATAAAAAATTGAAGTTTTACCAAATTCCTGGCAATAGTTACACGTCTATGCAATCCTTTAAAAATGGGATTTGATGAAATATCTTCTCAGCTATATTCTTTCTGAATGAAAGCCAAGTATTATAAGAGTTTAAGGAAGTTCTCTCAACTTTCAAAATTCAAGCAAGAGGTTGAAATAAAGCCCTAAGCAATGCTATTTAATAAACTTCCTAGACTAGAGTCACTTCAGGTTTCAGAGGCTGAAAAAAGCAAGGTGCAGGGCTCACATCAAACACACGGGTTGCTAAAGTTGACCTCTGGGAACAGCTCATTCGGGGTATTCCGGGAGGCCAATCTACCCCCAATCAGCTCTTTTCTTAGTTTCCTCCCCAAAAACAAAGGTGCGTCTTATACTCAGGTGCGTCTTATAGTCCGAAAAATACATATGTTTGTAGGCAGTAGTACATAGAAGTAAAATGCCTTCTTCTATGTGGTTACTATAAAACTTTACTTCATTCTAAGAGGGCATTTCATCCAGTCTGTCTTAAATGGTTGATCAGATAGTGTTTTTGCTAGGCAACTTTCAGCTTCCATGAACCATACCCCTGAAAAAACTATCATATAGGAATAGAGAAAAGTTATAATCTAACACTTTCACTAATATATTATATTTAATTCATAGGAAGCTCACTATAAGACATCTACTGAAATGACATCTACTACTATTTATATAGTATAGCTGCTATACTATATAAATTATATTTGCTGTTTTTCCCCTAAAAATCACTATAATATATTACTGTAGCTCAGCCTTAAGAATATTAAAAGAATTCTAAGCAAACATAGACTAAAAAGAATATTGAATGAATTACAGTACTTTTGATGATATACAAATGGAAGGAAAAGTTTCCATCTGCTGAATGGCAGACAGCAGATAGCAAACGTCTAAACTGTGGTACTTTTATAGATGAATTTTCTCAAAACCTTTTCAGTCCCAGGCAGGTGTTTAAATTTCTTTGTTAACCTCTTAAGAAAATGGCTTCAGATATTTAAATGCACTGATATTTTGTGTTTAAACTGTATATTGAATTACAGATAATTAGTGTAGATTGCAAACTTGATCATTAATTAATTGTGCCCGTTATAGAAGGGATGGAAAGAAGGCAATCATGTTTCATTATCTGAGTCTATATCAACAGCGTCAAGTAATGTTGCTTCCACTTCAAATGTGTCAAAAGTGCCTAATATAGTTGCTACATACCTTGTGAAAATTTCTGAAATACGCTGCCTTCTCATCTGGAAATTTTTCTAGCCTTCGAGGTCCTTTACTTGAAGCTTTCTTGAAGACCAACCAGCATCTCCTGAAAATCTATACACACAAACAAACAAAAAAAGAAAAAGAAAAATTACCATCCTTAGAAAACTCATATTGTAGCCACCTGAATATGATAACAGAACTTTGATATTGTAAGGTTTCCCTCATTTTATTTATAAATAAATATTTATTTGTTTCATGTATGATATAGAATAGTGAGAAACATTCATTGTTTTTAGAGTATTTCGTGTCTCCAATTTCATTCTTAATTTCAAAAACACGTGAATAGTTTGGAGAAGAAAAAAATAGCCCATTTCTAGTACTAAATTATTTTTCAAGATCATATATTATACTATTGTGAAATTGGTTTGGGTATATATACCAGATTCACTTATAAACATACCTTGGGCATGCTTATTTTTTATTCTTCTTCTTCTTCTTCTTCTTATTTATTATTACTTAATGTAGAATACATTAAATCAATAGGCTTTATTCTGAGCTGACAATGTACCAGATTGCAGCCAATATGTTTTTAAAATATATCTTGTATAACAAAAATAAATGTTGTGCACTGGAATATAAGTTTTAGCCATGTTTTAGAGTCAGGTATTAAAGTAAAACTGACGATTTTCTTTGATATTCCTCCAGCCCCTCTTTAGCATTTGCAACTGGTTTAACATCAGTCTGCTAATTGTCTCAATGACATATTCACTAACCAACTTGATCCCAGCCCCTAAGAGAACATAAATTATTTCAGTGTGGGGACTGCAAGAGTGTTCAGGAACAGGCAGATGTTCTGATGAGATGGGAATTGAGCTACGAGATTGCACTGAGTTACTTGTAACAGCAACTTTATCCTACATTATCTCTAGAAATAATGTTACAATGTGGCAGACTTCCAGTAAACCTAGTAGAAAGTAAATACCCAGAGGTAGTGCTTTTCATGTTCTTTGATATCTAGTGTTTTAATGAATACCTAATTCACAATGGTTTCACTTTCTGGTCCTTGAGTAACAAGAGGCTCTTTTGTGTTCTGCATCTCCAAGGTATTAGAATCTGTTTTTTTCTTCTTTGTTAATTTCTCTCGCTATTGTTAATGCTGATCAATGTATTCAATGTCTGTTCTTTTTAATCTAATTTACACCTACTCCTTTTATTTGAATATTTGAAACAGAGAAGATCAAGGGCAATACTTTAAAATATACAATATTGTATTAGGCCTCCAATATTTTTTACAGAAGCTACTTTTTATAAATTATCTAGTTTCTTTTGCCCTGAACTTAAAGTTTTTAAAACTATTTTTTTAAAAAATCCTTCTGTGCAGCAATAGTATATTCAACTATTAGTTAAAAGAAAGCTGCTCATTTATTTCTTTAACCACGAACAATGACATGAATTCTTTTCAAGCAGCTTGCATGAGAGTACTGTATCAAATTATAATAAAAACAGGAGGCCTTTTGTCAAAATTATAATATTTTTAATGATTAAAAAATCCTAATATTATTTCCATCCTCAACTCCAAGGCTAATTCTGTCCTCAATTCCATAGCTATTTTTCTGAAAATGAAATTTTGAAAGTGTTCAACTAGATATACAATAGGAAAGAAGGAAGGAATAAACTTAAAACTTTTTCTTGCCAACCTTTAGGTATTTCAAACTCCCCTTGAAGTTTTTAAATACCTGCATATCTTTCCTAACTGACTCTCAATGTTAATGACAAAATCCCTGTGACTGAATCTCCAAACTAATTCATTATTCAATCACTTAAATGATAGTTGAGATACACTCTGTGGACTAAATTGAATGACTTTTGGTTTTTATCAGTGAATGAAAAAGTCTGAGCACAATGAGCCTACCCACATACAATTCATAATTAGCAAACTATCATGAACTAAGTATTACTTAGGACTGTGTGAACTCAGATTTAAAGCATGATGCTTCCGTAAAGCTCAGAGGATGACCTTGGGCCACTCACTAACTCTCAGACTAATTTATTTCAGAGGTTTGCTATAAAGTTAAAATAAAATGAACAATTTATGCTTTCCTGAGCTGCTTGGAGGAAAAATACAATATCAATGAAAGAAATTACTGTCAATTCAGTGTGCGCTGAAATTATTAAATCTGTTGAAAGCAATGTTATCTGGACAATCTAACTTTAGTTAAATGTATTTGCAGCTGGGTTTGCAGCTAAAGTAAATTGTAGGCTTTTAGCATTTATTTCAACTGATAAACAAATCCAACATTTTAAGCTTTCATTGTTTGTTCCAGGGTTCTATTTTTGTTTTTAGTTTAGCCTGTAAACAATCAAATAGGCAATCTTTGTAAAGTGGAATAAATAAGTAATAAGATCAGGAAGATATCATGCATTACAAATGAATGTATATTTACTGAAGACATCTTGTCCAACAGAAACACAGTTAACTATTCAAGTACAGTTAGTTATTGTATTATTTCTGATCCACTGTTAGTTACACGAATTTCTCCAAGTTTCTCAGTTCACTACACCCTTACTGTCCTTGTAATCTTTTCATGGCCAAAACTGTGATCAATCTTGAGTTTGCAATTTGCAATCCTATAGTTTCCCCTTATATTGTGATCCTGTATAAATGAACTGCAGCACCATGGACAGAGTTTGGAAACAGAGATCCTACTGCTGCTGTGAAAAATTTGGAGGAAAAATTCACTCAAATCCATTCAGAGTTCAATATCCATGAGCAGCTCCAATGTCAGAAGATGACTGAGATCCATACTGCGGTGTTATATGAAATGAGTTTGATCTTGTAACTTCTGAAGAAGTGGATAAGATCCTCTGCAATATTCCTGTAGGATGGACCCACGCCTAACCTGGTTAATGAAAGCCACCAAAGATGTGATTGGAGATTCATCAGAAAAGTAATCAATGTATCTTTGGGAGATGAACTGTAATGGGCAAGCAGGAATTGTTACCCATTTTTGCAAGTGGCACCTTCTTAGGAAACCAAGGTTTACTCCACATATATGGACAATTATTCACCTGTCTCCAATCTCCCCTTCAGAGAGGGGGAGGTTGTAGAGAAAGTGATTGAACTGAAATTGCAGAGAGCTCTGGATGAAACATTATCTGGACCAGATAATGTTTAAAACTATAGGATAGTCAAAAGTCCAGAGAAGTGAGCCAAAAGGTTGTCTGAATTATAGTCTGAGGATCAGAGAGCTGTAATGAAATTGTCACAAAGCAGCAGAGTTCCCACAGGCAGAACATCAGGGCAAAAAATTGCAGATATTCTGATAAATGGAGCAGTTATTCCTATTGAGAGACAGGCTATCAAACAGAGCTTAAGTCACTCAATCAAGGCTGGAAATGACCCTGGTGTACAAAGAGATATGCCGAATGCCATTATTCTGTTCTCTATTGTACATAGCATGCTCTGAACATGAGTGGTCTTTCCAGCTATAGTATTCGTCCTCTGACAATGGACGCAGCTGAACCTGATGATTTTTAGGGTAGCCTCAGGTGTCTGGATGCTCCACGCTTCCTCAGGCTGAGATCCAAACAGCTCTCCAAAGCAGGCTCAGTTGTGTTAGAACCCTCTGAATCAGATAGATATACCCTCTGGATAATCTGATGGATATTTTGCTTGCCAGTTGGTTTCTGGAGCAATTCCAGGAATGCTTTTCAGAATTTGGTGCCTAGGTATTTGTGCAATTGCCTTTTCCCTGCTCAACAAGTCAAAAAGAGGTTGTAGGCCGTGCTCCCTATGTGTCTCATCAGGGCTCCCCCTGCTCTCTGGAATACTGCCACCTGATACTCAATTGGATCCTTTTAGGAAGCTGGTGGAAAACTGGCTATTTCATCATCAGGAAGGCTGGATTGTTTTAACTGACTCTTGGATGGGAAAGTAGGTTTCTTTTTATTATTCTTTATATGGTACTTTTAGTTATGACTCTCAGTTTCACAGGAATACTTCTAGTAGTTGTTTTTAATTGATTGTATGTTTTAATCCCAATTATGTATTGGTGAATGGCCTGTTGCTCAACAGAATGGCAGAATGGAGTGTTTCATCAGTCAATCTTACTATATAGAATGTCTCCTGCAGGAACCCATCCAGTTGGTGATGCAGTGACTTGGTGCCTCTTCTTATATATGTGTGTGTGTGTGTGTGTGTGTGTGTGTGTGTATCCCTGTTTATTTTATAATAGATAGATTTTTCCCTATTTATCTAGCTGACAGTCAATATTCCATACCTAACAATTATGTCTAGGAATTCTATCACAAGGGGATTCTCTTCTGTTTATTTTATATTCTGTTAAATCTATAAACAAGTTATTGTGCAGGTATTTCAAAATATAGGCACACTGATTCAGGAACTATTAAGGTAAAGTTAAAGGTTCCCATTACACATATGTGCTAGTCGTTCCCGACTCTAGGGGGTGTTGCTCATCTCCGTTTCAAAGCCGAAGAGCCAGTGCTGTCCCAAGATGTTTCCGTGGTCATGTGACTGACATGACTAAATGCCAAAAGTGCACAGAACTCTGTTACCTTCCCACCAAAAGTGGTCCCTATTTTTGTACTTGCATTTTTTACATTCTTTCGAGCTGCTAGGTTGGCAGAAGCTGGGACAAGTAATGGGAGATCACCCTGTTATGTGGCACTAGGGATTTGAACCTCTGAACTGCCGACTTTTCGATCGACAAGCTCAGCGTCTTAACCACTGAGCCACCATCTCCCTACAGGAACTATTACGTTATGTTAATTTATTAGATTTGATTTTCAACAGACCAACACAATATCTATTTGCTGCAAAGCAAGCAGGTAAGATCCTCTGAACTGCTTCATTAGAAGATAGACTTTGATATCTATCTAAGATGGCGTCTTATAGATCGTTCTATCTGTTTATTCCTTTCTGAATCTGAACAATAAACAGGGCAGAGAGGTGTGGCACATGGTGTTATAATAACAGATTAATCAAATATTGTGAGAACAGGATAGAAAATTAGATAAAATAAACTGTTCAATCTTCACTTCAGTGTGCACATAATCTGCTTTATGTGTTTTAATTAAAGCATTTGGTGTAAAACACAAATCTATTTTTTCCTACTTCATGTTCCCTATCCTCTTATTTATATTGTGCACCAATTCTGGCGTTTTTTTCCCCCTGCCACAGCCCTCTTTTCTCCATCTTGTTTTGGTCTGAATGAAGCTTATCATTAGAAGGCATGGTTGACTGACTATTTACTGTACATATCTGTATCTTTTCCATCTTTTATAAGGATACATTATATTATTTTTTATGTACAGCAAAAGCTACATAAGGATCAGCATACATCAAATAAAACTATGAGATGAAATTGCACAGAAACTATCCTTCCTTTGGTTTAAAGTATACCATATAAAACAATTCTTACATGCATTTCATATAATGCTTACATTTATTCTCCACAATAATAGAGGAAATTCAGACACTGATAAAGTAAATGTAATTTTCTTGCATATAGTTTTAATTAAAATAGTTTTACTGATATACTGGAAATATATTACAGATACACACAAGCAAATAAGTGCTTGCCAGAACGAATAAAGAGATATATAGATATTCATGACTCCATATGGAGTATGGAGGTATATGAATAAACTAAATAAAGGAAATTAGAAAGACTTCCTAAAACTGTGATTAGACATTCCATTTACAATAAATGTATCAGTATAGTTTACTTCAGCAATGAAAAACTAATATTGTATATTATATATATATATATATATATATATATATATATATATATATGTTATGTAAGATATTATTTTTCCATTAAAAAGTTTTGACAAAATTAGTATGCTGTACCACAAAGCTAATTTCCTTAAAGCAGCCAAGGATAATTTAAAAATCACAAACTTTAGTCTACTAGTCTGAATGAGGCAATATTATTTTTATTTCCTTTTTTTAGTTCCTCATATAGAGAAATAACAGGCAAGTTTCTCATATCCTGCTGAGTCACTACTGACTCTTGGCACCTTCATAACCAGTAAGTGATGTACTCCAGATTGTGTTTTGTGTGGCAAATTACAACCAATAATGCAAGTGAGTCATAAAGTAAACAATTGACTGGTAAGGCTGCATATTAGCTTCTTCCTATGAACTTTATAAAATCATGATTGACTAGTTTATAGAGCAGTACTATCACTATTCTCAATATTGTAGGAGGACAACTAAGGCATTAGTCTCCAATAGTCTGGTAGCATCTTTTTCAAAGTAACAAATGTTATTAAAAGATATAATCTTTCATGAACTCCCTTATCCGATAGAGTCCAGATGCAGAGTTGATCTTTAAAGGCACTACCAGGTTGTTTGATATTTTACACTCAATATTATAAATCAATGTGAAGAATAATCACTGAGATAGCACGAAGAAGTTCTACATGCGGAATACAGAATTTTACTCTACAAACTTCTGTATAACAAATGAACTCATTACTGAAAAGTCATAATGGGTGACACCTTGCACAGAATAGTGTGTTTCAACTTTCACTGTACAACTTCCTAAAAAAAAGAAATTAAGCTTTAATGTTATACTTGCATATTGGGGTATGAATCTAATTAAATTCAGTGTGACCCACTTTGAGTGGTCACATTGAATTTAATTAGATTCATGCCCCACTATATAAATACAGTGGTACTGTACCTTGGTTCTCGACTGCTTCACAACTCATCAGATTTGGTCCTTGATGCATTTTGACATGAAAATGTTGTCCCAGTACTCAGCATTATTTTGGTACTACATGTGCAGGAAATGGGGGACGCCTGCAGAGGGTGGACAACCAGGCTGGGAAGGTCACTGCAAAAGGAAGCAGCAGACAACTATAGATGGCAGGACAGGAAGTCGGCCATGCTGGGAAGATCACTGACATAGGAAAAGGGACAGATAGGAAGCCTTTCCTGGCTGAAACAAAGAGTCATGTGGTAAGTAACATGGCTTGTTTGATACTCATCCTTTTTAATATTCGCGCCTCCCAATATTATTTTCTTTTGGCTTGGCTTTATTATTGGGGGTCTTATTATTTGGGGGATGCAGGAGGCAGCAAGCATGGGATTGGATGTCCCATCGCTGCTGTTACCTTCCCTCGCTGTTCTTTGCACCAGCCAAACAGCCCAACACGTCCCCAACAGCTGCTTCCCTTCCCCACCGTCTCTATATCAAGAGGGGTGGCAGGTGGGGCAGGAGAGAAGCGAGATGCATGGAGCAAGACATGGCTCCCCTTGCCGTCTCTTCTCCCCCCCCCTCACCAGGCATGACAGGGCTCCTGCTCCTCGCTTAGCCACCCGCCCCCTTTGGGGATGCAATTTAGGGGTGGCAGGTGGGGCAGGCGAGAAGCGGGACGCAGGTTTACCTTTCAAACTCCATCACTTTCCTTGCCGTTGTGTCCAGGGAAACATGCTGTAAAAGAAAGGCTTCTTGTGAGTTCAATCGAACTTCTCAAACATGCGAGAAGGCTTTCTTTTACAGTGTGTTTCCCTGGAAACAAGGGCGAGGAAAGCGACAGTTTGAAAGGTAAGACCTGCATCCTGCTTCTCACCCACCCCACCTCTGGATAAAGAGATGGTGGGAAGGGAAGCAGCCATGCTGCTGTTGCCATTAGGGTGGGGTGGGATGTGTTAGGCTGCTTGGCCGGTGCGAAGAACAGGGAAGGGAGGGCATGTCCCCCACTTCCCCACCCCTCCGGCCTTGCCTCCTCAACTCATTTTGGTTGCGTGGCAAGCAACCAGAGGAAATGGCGGGACCAGCTGCGCATCCATGCAAGTAAGTTAGGGGCTTATATTTGCAGGGGTGGCTTATATTATCGCATGCGCTGAAAAGCCCGATTGGGCTTATTATACGAACATGTTTTATTTTCAGGAAAACATGGTATTGCTTCAACTTCTCCTCCTTCAACTATAGGGCATTGCATGCCAAAACAACTAGACACAGAAACAGTTTATTCTTTCATGCCATCAATCTGCTGAAAATGTAATTCTCACAGTGCTGTCTAATGTACGTGTGTGTGTGTGTGTGTGTGTGTATTACTCATGTAGAATGGCTGTAATATTATCATTTATCCTTATTATCTCCCCCCTCTTATTGGGATGATGATGATGATGATGATCATCATCATCATCATCCTCCTCCTGTTGCTTTGCCTGTATACTGAAAGCTTCTGCACTGGAGACAAATTCCTGTGTGTCTAATCACATTTAGCCAAATAAAGTATGCCAGTGGTTCTCAACCTTTTCTTCACCACAAGTCACCTTTAAATACCTTTTGTGGCTATGGACCATGGCCACATACAACCAAAACTTAACTCAAGATTTAAATCACAACATTTCCCTGTGATGACATTACAGCCCCCAGAGATATACAGACCACAAGTTGAGAAACACTAAACTCTCCTCTCCCCTCCTCTCCTCTCCTCTCCTCTCCTCTCCTCTCCTCCCTTCCTTCCCCTCCCCTCCCCTCCCCACCCCTCCCCTCCCCTCCACTCCACTCTAGCTATCATTGGCATTTGGAACTGAAAGTGAATTTAATATATGATTTTTACATTTGTTAATTTTTATTTTATTACATCTGGACTTTCCAAAATAACCAATGGATTTTTAAAAATACATTAGTAACCCATTGGTTGCATTCCCATACAGTTTGCATACATTTAATACTGCCGCTATACAAGTGTTAAAAAATTAATGAGGAACATTTACAAATCAATACAAAATAGTATCAGGTATAATAAGAGACTTCTATATCTATGTTCACTGGATTTTCTTTTTCTCACTATAATGCTGTTCCTGGTATACTAATCAGTTCCTGGTGTACTAATCAGTTCCTGGTATATTAATCAGTTTTTGTAGGAGTCATATAATTCCACTGACAAATATTAAAGATTAAAAAAGCATTTAGGCCTAATCCTATTTTTGATACTCCAACACAATATCAACAACTTTTTCAACTTCCTAATGTGTTGCTTGGGCTATTCAACTGTTTCTTACAGCTGTCCATTTCAGCAGTATAAACTGAAATAAATATTCATTGATTTAAATGTCTAGTGTTCAGCATGGTTTCTGGAAAAACAGCAAATGATTCACTTACATCGGTAACTAACAACCATGTATTTAAGACTTCACACTGTAGTGTGGGCTTCCAAATGTACATCCTGTTGAAATAAATAGCCTGCCTGCTACAGTCATTTAATGACTTTTTATCAAGGTTTCATGCAACACATGAAATATTATCAACTGGTAGTATTCCCACATAATATCTATAGCTAGAGCTATAGTATCTTATTTAATATAACTAACTATTTAATATAACTGCTTATTTTCTCATTACAAATATACCTCTGTGAGAAACATCTGAAACAGGGTTAAAAAGTTTTTATTTTACACATTCACTGGGACTGTGGAACAATTACATGTTAGAAGAATCTTATTTCTCCCAACTGAATTGTAGCCAAATTGATGTGATAGAAATGGTGGAAAAATAGTTGGAAGCAAAGGCAGGAAGAAATATTACCATTCTAAATAACCAATGTCCTCTATTAAATCTAACTGGAGAAAATCAGAAAAAAAATCTGATAAGGTTGAAGCTGACAATACTGTTTTGCTGTTTCTTTTAGGTTTGGTTGGTCTTGGACTGCCTGGTAATTAGTCTGTGTCTAACTATCCAATATGCCAATTTGCCAAGTTACTTGAAGGTCACAATTCTGAGTTTTTATTAAAAACCATCAGCTTAAGGGCTTCAAAGTCATTTTTAGTAATAATTAAAAATAGCAATTACACTTTGTATTGTTAAAATACATAGATAAATCTTCCCTTTGTATCAATTTGTCTTATTTCTTACTTAGGAGAAATTAGTTTTACAAGGAATTCTTTGGAAAGGAATTTGAAATGCATTTCAACTACTTCCGAAATGAAAAGATTGGAGAAATAGAAGCAACATCTTCCAAATATTAATTCCTTTAATAGAGAAGCAGCACCCATATAGGAAACTGTTCATCTGACTCCAATTCTAGCACTAATTCTAGCAAATCATATTTGGCCAGAGTTAGAATTAACTGAATTTATCCAGTTTTATTCTTGATTTCATATATGTCAGTTTATTTGGGAAAATATTGCCATTTTTTAAATTCCTTGCCTGACTTTGCAGAAATCAAAGACACTTAGTTCATTAGAGTGACATTTGTTCTTTTCACCCCATTGTCGGTAATACTAATGTATCAGGAATATGCAAAATATTCTAGGCACAAGCCATTTCATGAATGAAACAGCTATCTGGAGACATCATAGTACAAACTTGTATGACACAAGCAATGCTATTTTCTAAAGGATAAAAATAAAAATGCTGTTGTTCCAAGAAGTGGTTTGCAAGGAAAGGAACCAGGAGGAAAAAAATCATCACCAAACGTGATATCAAGGCAGGTGAGCGGAGCCTCCCGCTGATTTTACTACTGGTTGTCAAGAACCGGACAGAACTGGGAGCAACCCACCACTGCTTTGAACGGTCACTAAATGAAATGTTGTAACTCGAGGGCTACTTGTATGTGTGCCACAAAAGCACTCTAGGATCCCTCTGGATGTTTTTTGCCTAGTCAAAAGCTGGGACAAAACGTCCTGAACTTTTTACCCCCTGGTCTGTAGATCTGAAATGATTTAGCAGAATTTCCACTGAACAATAATTTGTTTCAGATTCAAAATAAAAGATCTCCATGCTCTTGTAATGCAAGTTATGCTCCATGTTATGTCCATGCAAGCTATGAATTTGCATACATGAAAATAACCTAAGAAAACAAACAGATGAAATGGGGAGTGATGTGTAAAACAGTAGTGCAATAACAGGTAAAAATGAATAGAAATAACAAAAGGCTAAAAAAAAAAAAGATACAGCAGCAGCTGCATGCTGGATACCATCTTGCAATTTAATATTAGCAGCAGCACTAAATTACAAATCTTGTTAGTTAAGCCCCAGATCCTTTAAAACAACAGGCAACTGATAGGGAACATAAGAGAGAAAAGGACATACACAGCAAGCAAACATTTAGGAAGTAATTTCCTTCCATACAAGGAAGCTGAATTATCAAAGCTTGACATACAGCTGTAATTAGAGAAGGAAGTTCCAAAAATCAATCTCTGAAATTATTATTTATCTCTCTAGATATGCTAAACATAAGCCACAGTTAGACTTACTTATTGTTTCCAATAATAATAGTAACAACAACAACAACCTACATAGGACTATTTCCTGTTTTCCTTACGAAGAGATTTACGAACACAGTTTGGAGTAGAATATCTCCATCTTGAAGTTCCACAATAGCCGAATTTTGGCAATCATATCAAGTCTGCTTGCAAGCCCAAAATTATCATCAGTTATCACTCTTACTGTGTAGCAAAACATCATAAGAGGTAAAGGAGAGCCTAAGCCCAATGAGGAAGAGGTGGGGAGAAGATTATAGTTTTTACATTTCTAACACTGGAAAAGGAAGATCTCTGTATAAATGTTTCGCTTTTGTATTTGGTTTGCTTATTTGACAACTGCTGTCTGGAAATGAATCTTTCTGTTCAGTAAACAGCATATATCAAGAAATAAAAATCAATGTTCTCTGCTACATACACTATTTATTGAGTTTTGAGTAATCCCTCTGCAAGTATAATGCCATATTTTCCTCTCTGCAATGTCACTTACATTCTACTGAAATAGGATTTTATATTACAGATGCTTAATACATTTGCATGCTATTGGGCACCTGTTACTTGACAAGATAAATGTTGTTTACCACAATGAAAGAGTGTGTCATACTATGAGAACACGTAATTACTAAAATGTGTTTGAGTTTTTAGAATTGAAGATTCTGACCTTCACATACAACATAAAACATAATATTTATGCTGAAAGACAGAAACTCTCTATTTAAATCTCATGTATTGTATGTTAAGGGAAAAGGGAATTGTCAAAATAAATATTACATTATCCAAATCATGTAACAGAGTATCTTTGGTTTAAGCAGAGATTCTGAATGGAATAATAATCACCACCACCTGTTCTAAGCCACTGAAGGACAAATTCAATCATTTTTACTGCTCTAATTGAGAGTGCTACAAGCTTAAAATGAGCCCTGGGAGCAATAAAACTATTTTTATATTAGCAATAGCTGATATTAGAATGCTTTGCACAGCTAACCTTATTTGTGCCAATGCTATTGTATGGCACATGTCTATCAATGATAACACTCTTAGTGTCATAACATTCTTGCTGTCACCCAGTCTTCAACTATTTAGAATGTCAAGATCTGAAGAAAGGCAGAGTGTTTTATAAAGCTTCTAGTAATACAATGAATCCTTAATTCAAATCCAGATCTCAGTTTCATATTTGTTTGTGAATGCATACATATACACACATTAATTCAAATCTCTCTTCTAGAGATTTGAATTAATAACTTTATTAATAACACTTTAGGGTGTTGACGTAAAACATTCTCCACTGTATGTCTTCAAGGTACAAAATAATTATACCTTAATTACTGACAGGAAAGTTTTAACTTGCGGGGTGGATTCTATTTATTTATGCTCATAAGATAATTATAAATTACTAAGATAATTTTCCAGGTATTTTACAGATAAAGACATCAGAGTGAAATATTTACTGACAGGAAAGTTCCAATTGGCACTTCGGCAGAGTACATTTTATTTATGTTTTTTTTTTAAATAGTCTATTTCTATAGACTATAGAAATATAGAACACACAAAGATTCTTTGGGCATCTTTGCTTCATTGTCTAATATATAATTGTTTAATGGGAAGTGTAGTTTTCCACAAGTGAAAGAGAAACAACAGGAACAAGAATGAAGGTGCTCAAGAAATAAAATTAAGTAATCAGTAACAAAATCTGGAACAGAAGAAAAGCAAAGTGTATTTACTTACTGCTCATTTTTCATTCCCAGCACCAAAATTGCACACATAAATAACTATCATGCTAATGCCTTTTGCGGTAAGCATCATTATTCAAAGCACAGAAAATAGTAAAGTTGTAGCAAGCAAAACGATTTGGGGCAGGTGTTTAAGAGAGAAGAAAAAAGAAATTTGACTAAATCTGGTTTATGCCATTCACTATTCCTTTCATAGCTCCTTATTCTTGGGGAAGATCCTTACTTCTACCATTCCCCTACACTTATCCATATCTCATACTTTTTTCTTCAAAATTCCACTCTGTCTTTTTCATCAGGGTTTGAGGATCTACAATTCCATCTAATTATAACTTTCTTGGTCTTTCCCTGCATTCATTGAGAGAGAGGGAGGGAGAATGCACACATACACAAATGTGATCTTCATTCAATCTACTCAAGCTATCTTCAAGTATTTCTTTTGTACTAACACTAATTTCTATACAGAACTCAAACCCATATTCATTTATCATCTATTCATTTCTGACCTTTTCTCTTTTAGACCACACAAGTTTGTGTGGCCATTTGCAAGGCATTCAACTGTTTTGCTTCCCCTTTCATATGCAGCTCTAATTTCTGTATAACAAAATGGACAGAAACATGTCCCTTTGCACAGCCATTTTTGCTTTTTTCAACAATAGCCATTCCTCGCAACAATGCACATATAGCCCACTGTCTTCTACCAGCGTCTGCATGTGTTATATGTCACCATGCATTTTCTTAATTTAGTGAGTACCAGATGTTCAAGCATGCTGGTGGCACTCATGACCATATTGCAAATCTACACTGGATCATGGCAAAAATCTCAGAAAGAACAAAAGAAAATCTACATCTGCTTTACTGACTACAAAAAAGCCTTAGAAGACCAGAGAGGGTGCCAACACATCTGGTCAAGCTGTGCAGTCACTGTACAAAAAACAGGAAGTCACTGTCCAAACACCATAGGGGGCACTGAGAAAAGAATGCAGCAAACTTGTGTTCCTACTCCTTTCTTATTCAACCTGAATGCTGAAGTGATCATGGGAAAGCTGAAATGTGAAGAATCAAAAATTGGAGTAAAGAGTGGAGGAAGGAACATCAACAATTCTTTAATATGCTGATGACACAACTCTCCTTCCAGAAACCAAAGGCCTGAGACATCTGATCAAAAGCATTACAGAAGAAAGTGAGATCAAGCTTACAATCACCATGAGGAATGGAAATATCAAAATCACAATCAACAATGAAAAAATTGAATGCGTGCAAGAATTTACTGACATAGCAGGGTGGCATGCTATTCTATGGGAGGAAAAACATTTAGTCCATCAGTACTTCCGGAGGCATTATATTAGGAGAGCACTATTGGATATTTGGAAAAAAACAAAAAGAAATAATTATATGGAAATTCCTAATTGGGTGTCAACATTAGAAATGTACACACATCCAAATTTGACAAAACAAGGGGGAGCTGTCACCTATTTTGAATGAGAAAGGAGAATTAAAAGCGAGAAATACTTTAAAGGAAGAAGGAATCGAATTGGAATAATGGGCGTATCTCCAATTCAATCTAAATTTAGCAAAGATAAAAAGGAGTAGGGCATAAAGCAAGAATCATCAGAATTAAATAAAATTTTATTTAGCAGGGAAGGCAAGACTATAAGTAAACTGTATCGATATTTATTAGAATAAGATATGATTAAGGAACAGGCGAAGGAAATGATGATAATTTGGTGTAAATATTTTGGGTACAATATCAATTTGGACAATTGGCAAAGTTTATGGGGAAAAAATTTAAAAATCACACTAGCAACTTCCTACAAGGAAAACCTCTGTAAGATGTTCTATAGGTGGCACCTCCGCCCCACAAGATTAGCACGAATGAATAAGGAGAAATCCTTGATATGCTGGAAGTGTGGAGAGACCGTTGGGAATTACTACCACATGTGGTGGGAATGCCCAAAGGCACAAAAATTTTGGAATTTACTAAAGAACTGGCTGGAAGAAATTTTGTCAACAAATAAAGAAGTCAAACCAAAATTTTTTTTTACTGGGAATTATAGAAAGAAAATATAAGAAAGATACAAATTATTTATTACTGCATATACTCACAGTGGCACGAATAGCCTTCGATCAAAAATGGAAGGAGAAAGATATTCCAACTGAAGAGGAAATATTACTGAAAATATTTAACTGCGCAGAAATGGACAGACTCACTTTGGAACTTAAGGGAAAAGAGAAACTAAGTACTGCAAAATCTGGGAACAATTTTATGATTGGATAGATAACAAGAGGGTAGCCAAGACAAATATATAGTGTTAGAACAAAAATATACATGTTATTATAGATAAATGTATGTTTAAGAGATAAATAAATATACAGAAATAAGAGAAAAAGTATTAATATCATATCATATTATGTTTAAATAGTGAACAAAGCTTAAGAACTATATAAACATGTTTATACGGGTATTAATATTATTGTAAAGTGATGGAAGATGTTTGGAACCAGTGATGTCATATCTATGTCCAATGTTTTTTTAATTTTGTATTATTAATAAAAAACTTTTTAAAAATAATAATAATAATAAACAAATAGAAAAAAAAAGAATTTACTGTCATAGGATCGCAGATTGATCAAACCAGTGAACAGTCCAGAAATAGAGCATCAAGTTGCCCTGGGGCACACAGCAATGATGAGTATGAATCATGTATGGAAAAGCAAGGACATCTGCCTAGCAACCTAATGCAGATTATCCACACTATCATATTTTCCCAAAGCTACCTACTGTTGCAAAAGTTGAACCATAAAAAAACTAGACAGGAGGAAAATCAACTAGAAGGAACTTTGCAGAATCCTGAGTTGTAAAATGGTGTAGCAGAAATTCAGATTCATTTTTGCCTCAAGAAAAAAAATATTACATTTAACTTTTATTTTTCAAAATGTTATAATTTTTGGAAATAAAACAGTAACTTTTCTGCATTTCATTTTGTACAATTGATTTACCAATTAAAAAAAAGACTGATATAATTTCAAGGACCCAAATAAAGACTTGAAGTGCAATCCAAAATAAGCTTTTAAAAGCTTTTTAACTGTTTCAAACTATTAAAGAAAATCAGCAAATCAATTGTATTTAACTTTTACATAACTTGATGGAGTAAATGTTATTTTACATGTGTTTTATTTATTTATGTTTTGAAAGAAAAAGGCCTATAAATATTGAATTTGTGTGCAAACGTTTGAGGTAAGTAGATGAAATTTGCAGGCAGACATGTTCCTTATGAAGAAATAAAGCTTGCCAAATTTCAAATAATACAAGGGATTTTATGTTGAGCAATTCTGGGAGGTATTTGAAACTGAACTAAATCTCAGTAATTTTAGCAGCAAAGAATAGAACAATTTGTTAGACTGAATGTCTGACTACAGCACTTAATAGCAAAAACAATCATATCCTGAATCATATTCTGTGTTGATACGGCAATAAGTTGTAACTTTCTTTATTCCTCTCATCACCAAGTATACTCTAGTTTAATATAATTCTTCTGATAAATAGATTCTATTACAATCTGGTTCATCTTCAGTTTTCCATAAGTGGTCCTTTGATTATAATTCACTAACACCAGCATCAGATACCGTATATACTCGAGTATAAGCCGAGTTTTTCAGCACGTTTTTAATGCTGAAAAAAGCCCCCCTCGGCTTATAATGGAGTGACAAAAAAAATGCCTTTTTTCCTGCAACCGTTTTGGCTCCCAGGGTTGCAGGCAGGCTTGCTAAAGCCAAAATGGAGTGGGGGGGAGGTGAGGCACCCCTCCCCCGCGCCCCTTTTTGGCTCCCAGAAGTTGCAGGCAGGCTTGCTAAAGCCAAAATGGGGCATGGGGGGGGGGGTGCGGCGCCCCTCCCCCGCACCCCTTTTTGGCTCCCAGAAGTTGCAGGCAGGCTTGCTAAAGCCAAAATGGGGCATGAGGGAGGGGGTGCGGCGCCCCTCCCCCATGTCCCTTTTTGGCCTTCAGAAGTTGCAGGGAGAAAGAAACAAAGAAATCCTCACTGTTTAGGGAGATCCCATGTGCACCGAGTTTGAGTTGAGAGCTTCTTGTAATTGAGAGCTTCTTGTAATTGGCTGCTAGCTATCCTTGCTCAGGCTAAGCCAGGAGTGGGTAAATGTGGCCCTTTTACAACCTGTGGACTTCAACTCCCAGAATTCTCCCAGCTTGGCTGTCTCAGGAATTCTGGGAGTTGAAGTCCACAGGTTATAAAAGGGCCACATTTGCCCACCCCTGGGCTAAGCTAATCAGTAGTGGAGCTCTAAGAATGCCAGATGAGAAGGAGAAAGGGAGGGAGAAAGAAAGAGAGAGACAGAGAGAGAGAGAAGAAAGAAAGAGACAAAGGAAGAAAGAGAAAGAAAAAGGAGGAGAGAGAGAGAGAGAGAGAGAGAGAGAGAGAGAGAGAGAGAGAGAGAGAGAATGCAGGTATCTCTTAACAGAGGCTTGAACTTGCCTGAAATTAGATCAAGCCAGTGACTGGGTGGGCGTGGCTAGCTGGTCATGTGATATATGTATATAGGGACTACTCAGAGGGCTGAAAAATGTCATTTCTGACAGGTCCTCGCACTTTTGACCGGTCCTCACACTTATGACCATCCTCACCATCCGTGCAGCATTCTTAACAACCATGTCACTCATTTCACAACTGCTTCTCTTCACCATGGTGACAAGATTTTTGTTTTTGTTGATCCTCTTTTCCACTTACAGAGCTAGTTTACTGTTTTTCTTTGAAATCAATATTCAAAAACATTTAACCCACTGATGCCTCAATTAATGTAATTTTATTGGTATCTATTTTTATTTTGAAATTTACCAGTAGCCGCTGCATTTCCCACCCCTGGCTTATACTCGAGTCAATAAGTTTTCCCAGCTTTTTGTGGTAAAATTGGGTGCTTCGGCTTATATTCAGGTCGACTTATACTCGAGTATATATGGTAACTAACTTGGTTAGAAGACCAAAAAAGCTTGGGAATAAAAATGTCAATTATTCAGGCCTTTTTTCATATTCTATAATTCAGTCTGAGTTCCTTAAATACTGTTGGCAGAACAGTTAGGAACCTCCCTATGCATTTTCAAGAAATCAGTTAAATCTTCCAGGTTTCTAAGATAGCCCATTTTAACTAGACACTACTTGACAGAAAACAGTCAGTCCAAAATAGACCAGAGTGTAATTTGTCCATGACACTTGTATGACAAGTCCATGATAAAAGTAACCCCTTCACTAGCACAGGCTGTTGCTGAAAATAATACCTAAGATATAGTCAGCTTTGTGTTTATGGCCAAACCAGAACAACTAGACAGAAGAACAGTTTTTTCCTGAATGCCATCACTCTGCTAAACAAATAATTCGCTCAACACTGTCAAACTAGTTACTAAGTCTACATTACTATTCTTCTTCTCATTGTTCCTATCACCCATCTCCTCCCACTTATGACTGTAACCTTGTTGCTGGTATCCTTAAGATTTATATTGACTGTTTCCTAATATGATTTGATTGCTTATTTGTTCCCTATGACTATCATTAAGTGTTGTACCTTATGATTCTTGATAAATGTATCTTTTCTTTTATGTACACTGAGAACATATGCACCAAGACAAGTTCCTTGTGTGTCCAATCACACTTGGCCAATAAAGAATTCTATTCTGTTCTGTTCTGTTCTGTTCTGTTCTGTTCTGTTCTATTCTATTTAATCAAGGCAATTATGTCTTGATATGAAGAGCCTTGGATAGTACAGTGGTCTAAAGCCCTGTTATTAACATCAGCTGCCTGCAATTATTGCAGGTTCGAATCTCACCAAGGCTCAAGGTTGACTCAGCCTTCCATCCTTTCTACGGTAGGTAAATTGAGGACCCAGTTTGTGGGGGCAATAAGCTGACTTTGTAAATATACAAAAGTATGAAGGCTATTGCTTAGCGCATTGTAAGCCGCCCTGAGTCTCCGGAGAAGGGCGGCATATAAATCAAATTTTTTTAAAAAATTATAGATATTCTCAAATAGTCACTTTCATGAATACTAAAATTGCACAGATTACATTATCTGGGATAATCTAATGGTAGCCCCTATACTCAGATACTCAGGACAGAAGATTATCAGATGGACAATGGGTAGAATTCAAACAAAAGCAGTTGTCCAAATCTATTCATTCAAATGAATGTTCTTTGTTAGAAACTGGCAAAAAACCTCAGAAATTGGCAAAAATCTTTCAAATTGTAATTACCTGACCATGGAACACAGCAATGAGTGTAAATGTGACCTGGCTGCCAAGCAACTGAAATGCAATCATGTCACCCTCTGGGATGGAGCAACATTTTATCATGTCTGGAAATTCTTTACGGGCCATAAAGCATTCTTTCTGAAGCTGTTGTAATTCCGAACTATCATTAAGTGATTGGTTGTAAGTCAAGGATTACCTCCAGTATGTGAGCTTATGTTCTAAGACACTAATTGTTCATTATCTATTTTAAATAGCATGCGATTCAATCTTCATCTTACAACCAACAATCCTACAGGAAAAGCATTGCCAAGCTGACAACCCATTCATGTAAGAGCATCAATAAATAAAAGCAAACTTGGTTGCACAAAGGACACAACATAAATATATTTCTATTGCTGAAGCTTTAAAAATCACTTTAAAATTGTTTTTTTAAAAAAATATTTGATAAATCTACCTCAATGTGGCTCATCAAGTCCATCAGCAGAGAATCTGAGTATCAGCAATAAAACGAAAGCTCACACATTATAGTTACCCCATGCAGTAAAGTATAAATGGTTCCATATGGCAGTAGCCATGCAAGAACCCATTAAAATACAGTTTCTTACAACAGAGAATAGAAAAAGTTTCAGTGTTCCAAGAAAAATTTAAGAAAAAAATCTGCTATAGTAACCAGTTAAACTGAACTAGAAAACTGGTATATAAAACTCACTATATGGACTGTGCCCTGCTTTGGAGCACATAGAATTGCAAATACCACCATGCTCTGCATCATCTTAAGGGACCCTGCTTTAAGATATTACAAATAGGTATCACTTTTGTGCTCCTGCATGCTTCAGAGCACTATGGAGACTGAATCCAAACTGTTGCAGAGCCCTAGTTAGCTTTCCATGCCAATTTTCATAATGTAAACATGGATGTGAAGTACATAGCTTAGAAAGCAGAGAGAATCACAACTAATTAAATCACTTTTCCCTGATACACATAAGTAGTCATTATGCTTCTGCATATATGCATTAGGTTTAGGGACCCGACAATAAAGATTCAGGTATACAACAAATAGCATCAAGGTTGACTATTAACACCAGAGGAAGCATGGTAGAAGCACTGAATTGGCATGAAAAATGAATACATTTTTATTCAATACAAAATTGTGTTCTGGAAGATTTCCCACAGTCTAAATTTAAGTGTTCAATATTCCGTGACTAATCCTTTGAGCCAACCGTTCCCTCTAATTATATTCCCTTTATACTAGAATACCTTTTATCTGTCCCATTCAGAACAGAATGAGCAACAGGATAAATTTTAAACAACTCACAGCATTCAGCACAGGTAGTCCTTGACTTACGACCACAACTGATCCCAAAATTATTGCTGCTAAGCAAGGCAGCTGTTAAGTGAGTCACACCCCATTTTACAACCTTTCTTGCTACAGTTGTAAAGTTAATCACTGCAGTTAAGTGAATCATGAAGTATTAAGTTAATCTGCCTTCTCCCATTGACTTTCCTTGTCCAAAGTTCCCTAGAAAAATTGCAAATGACAATCCCAGGATCCCAAATTGCTACAACCATTGTAAATACATGCTGTTTGCCAAGTGTCCAAATTCTGACCATGTGACTATGGGGATACTGCAACAGACGTAAGTGTGAGAACTGGTCATAAGTTACTTTTTCAGTGCCATTGTAACTTTGAACAATCGCTAAATGAATGATTATAAGTCAAGGTTTCCTGATGAGCTAATTCTCCCTATCAGTACATTATTTCCCAAATTGAGACATTACATACTAGTTCCTTAAAATAAGTATTAAGAAGAGGAACCTGAAGCCACCTTTTGGGTTTTTCGGTTCTCTCCAGCTACAAACAAGAGACAGACATACACGGTTGATATACTGTACTCTAAGTTGGGGGAAGGAAAGGTCAGTGGTCCCTTATAACTCTACAGCATTATGATTTCATGCAATCACTCACAATAAACCATGTTGTGGAATGAAATTACGCTATAGATTCTAAAGTTCAGAAGAATAAGCACAGAGAAATCCATGTTCATAAAACTTAAAAAAATAGCCAAAGACTTAATAGGTGGCAGAGAACTTAAAATAACCCAAATTACAGTTTTCTCTCACTCTGCCCTCAAAATGTTAGCAATTACTCATTCTGAAGGAGAAAAAAAATGGAATAAAGATATTTCTGCACTGGTAACTTACAATGTCTTTACAGTATCAGTCAGCCATTGCCGAAGTGATATAAAGCTTGTCTTCATTACTTTATTTTGGCCCAGCAATGGAGGGATGAAATTAGAAGATACAGTACTTTAAGTCTCTGATGGAAAAATGACCAAAGTCATTCCCATTTTTTCATCTAATGTCTTATAATTTTTTTTTACATAGTGTTCCATATTAACCACATTCGTTTGATTTCCTTATAGTCATCTTGCATGATTTTGATCTTTGTAAGGATATACACATCATGGCATTTGAAAATCTTTTCCAAGGTCTTCAAGGCTGCTCTGTCAAGTCCTAGTCTGTGGCAAATTACTTGACTTTTTGTTCCTTTTTGTTGATGGATCCTTTTTGTTATTTTATTGTTGATGGTTGATCCTAAGAGACAGAAGCTATTTATCATTTTCTTCATTGCCAGTTCTAAAGCTGATTGTGGTACATGTTGTCATTAGCTTTGTCTTTTTTATATTTATTCTTAGTTTCTCACTGTGGTTCTTGTTTTTCATTACTAGAGTTGCAGATTCTTTGCATTTTCAGCTATCAGAGTAACATTATCAGCATAACTCAGGTTATATGCGATTGATGTATCTTTCTCCAATTTTAAAACCACATCCATCTTCTCTTAATATATATTTAGCATATAGATTGAATAAATAAGGGGAGAGTGTACAACCTTGTCTCACTCCTTTGCCAATCTGGAGCCAATATGTTTCTTCATGTTCTGTCCATTGTAGCTTCCTGGTTTTTATATAGGTTTCCCATGAGTATAATGCCTGGTATTCTATCAGTATTCTATCGTTCTGTAGTCTTCTGACTTGGTAATGATCAGTGATTACCTAATTTCATCTACTACTATAGATTCTTATAAATATGGAATATCTTCTAAAGATATGGGATTATTTCTATATACTTCTATATTTTTTATCTTTGAATCAGTTACTATCTGGTGGCCTTCAGCATACCAATTCAAGGTTAGAATCTCCTTCTGAGTTCAGAGATCTTTTCCTTGTTTTCTTGTACCTGTTTTCATCTTTGATGTCTTTATAGTATCTTCTAGTATTCTCTGAAACTCTTTATTAAATTCTTTCCTGAGCTATTTGCATTTCTTGGTTTGGCTTCTTTTCTCTTTTTGACTTGTCTTTTTGGCAGTTTCCACAGTTCTGATGTCCAGATTGTTTTCTTTTGCTTCTTCATTTTTGGTAGTCTCTTTTCACATTCATCCTGTCAATATATTGAACTTTGCCATGTTCAAGCTTCATCCATTGCATATTCCTATTGTAATTCTGACTTTGCAACTTCAGACTTCCTTTTCCTTTATGGCAACATCAAAAACTAGGCATCTCAAAGGTTTTAGTTATACTTCATTTAGTAGCCATTAGCCCATGTCAGAATATAAAATATATCACACAGAACAATGATATCATACATTAAACTACAATAAAAGAAATAGGAAAATTGCAAATTGTATTGCATATCACCTCTACAAGTTATCCAAACAGATTCACATACATGTTCTCAAATATACTTTGTTCAATTAAAGGATTGTATTATGTATAATTTTCTAATTCTGACCATGATTGTGTGGTGTGCGGTCCAAGATACTGATCTTTCTCTTTCTTAAACAATGGATTTTCAAATATAATATATGCATTATGTCTTCTATCTTGAAGGCTCTGCAAATAGAAATTCATTCATTATAAGGAGCCAAGACTTTCATCTAGCCACATCATAAACACTATTAGTATTCCAAAAGATCTTTGGCTCTTTGTCAGTAGCATGTTGAATGTCATCCAAGTTGATGGGCTTATCATCCAACATTATATTGTCAAGCATTCTACATTTTATATCCACATGTCTTTCTTAGTAAAAAATACATGAGTAATTTATATTGCCTACACGTTGATGCTTTTGCCATTGTAACTAAAGTGATAATATATCTCCAGCATCTGCCTTTATCACTGCTACCCAATAAAAGTGTCTGTTTGCTTTAGTTGAGCAGCAGGATGATCTTCACACCTTTGGTGATCCTGCTGGGAGTTATATTTCTTGCTATATGTTCCCAACCTTCTTGACTTATCCAGGAACACATACACACATCCCTGCTAAGATGAGGTAGAACATAGAAAGCAAGATAAGGATCTTGGGTCTCTTGATCTTGTGGCAGAATCACAAAACGAGACAGCCCAGGTACCTTTTAGCACTTGACTTATTAGGAAAATCTAGGGGGGGGAATCACATCATAGAGAAAATCTATGGGGAGGGGGTCACAAAGCTGTAATTTTATAGCATACCCATATTTTACACATCTGAATCCTCTTGAGGATCCCCCCCCCCAGTTTGGCACATTGGGGAAAAATGCAGATTTTGCTTAAGGTTTATTAACTGCCCAACCTACATTTTGATCTGGTAGTCATGATACTATAAATTAACTCAACATTAGCTTCCTTTGGCTAACATTTTTAATTCACTGGCATATGGAGAAAATGTATTTGATGATGGAATAAAGTACCCTTTCTGTTTCTTTGTTTTGGTCTAACTTTAACATTTTCATATTAAGATGTTTGAGATTATAAGAAAACAAATATAAATAGTGGGATATTATATCCAACCTGAATACACTAAGGAAGATTTAATTACGATTTTAAATGCTTAATCAGTATAACTACATGCATAACTTCAAGGTATTATAATTAAGGATGAGACTACTTGTCTATAACTACAGGTGAATTATTGACAACTTCTAAAAATATATGTTCCTAGCACAATTCACCACAAATATTAACAATATGAAAACAGTGAGTCTGAAAGTTCATAATGTATTCATATTTAAATAGAAAAGTAAATTACACAAATTAAATTTTGTACCTCACTGAATTTTAAACAGTAGTACACAATTTTTTCCAGTTTGTATTATTCAAAAGGCTGCTCTGGGCAATTGCTAAAACAACATTCTGATCAAATATACCAATATGTTGCCCTATTTCTTCATATAAGTACAGCTATGTTTATTATGCATACTAATAGAGCTCAGATTTCCACATCTTGATATCCTTTAGATATGTTGGAATAGTAAAATACCCCCTCAAGTTGAGCTCAACTCTTGGTGACTGTATAGATCCCATCCAGGCTTTCTTCCAGATAACAAACCTTACATTTGCTGGTTTCAGAATGTTTTTCCTAGTCTAGACAATGTAGTCTCCAAGTATGGTACTAACAAAATGAAGCCTGCTGTTGTACTTTGTTTGTACTCCTGTTTTTATTGCATTTATACTGGTTTCAAATATTAAAAGCCTTGTACATAAATTATCAAGTTGTAAACTTTAGCCAGTAGAGATATAGTGGGCCACTTTGGACTGGCCTAGGGCCATACTTAATTACACAAATAGACTAGGAGTACAAAATAATGAGCACTAAGCACCGATGTCATCACAGTGTGAGTAGTGTCAGGATCTGTCAGTATCATGATGCTTTATATTCTGTGTGAGTGTGTGTGTGAGAGAGAGAGAGAGGGGGGGGAGAGGAAGAGGGAGAGGGTGAGGGAAGTAGGGAGGGAGGGAGGGAGACAGAGAGAGAAATGCCACATTTGAATTTTGAATTTGTTAATCTAAGGATCAATTCCTTGGATAAATTACTTTATCAGCACATATACTTTTCCTCTTTCCTTCTTTCCTTCTTTCTATTTCTTGTTTGCCAAAACACAACCATATTCATAGTAAATCATATTGGAAGATGTTTTACACAAATATGTATGTATGTATGTACATATGTATGTGACTATATGGAACATGTGGATATTATAATAGCTATATCATATCAAAAACAGTATTCCAACAAAGGTGGAAAGTTGGCCTTTCATTAGAGTAACAATGTTTTAACTATCTGGTCCAATATCCAATTATAGCAGCCATATTAAGTGAGATGCACAAGGACAAAGAGAAAGTAAATAACACTCTTCCACTGCCACTTCTCAGCAGTCAAATGCAAAGAGAAGTAATCAGCCATCATGAGGAATAAACGTTAATAGTTTTTACCATCATGTATTTGCTAAAATATCAAAATTGGTAGTTACCTCACATTTCATGGCAGTGAATTGTAGCTCCTATAGGTTATGGTTTGAAAGAGAAAAAGTAATGTGCCCCTCCCATCTAAATTATTACTGTAAGAACTACAAATTCCAGAGTTCTAAAGGTTGTCTTATTATTCTGTTAAAGGGCAGGGGGAACAACATGATCTAGTCTATATTACCATTAAGACCAGTTCTTCCTGTACAATTGAAGAACATGGAAATAAATAACCTGAGCTTCTTTTTCCAAAATATACAAAAGAACCAACAGTAGATCAGTTGGAAATAAGAAAAAAAATTGCATAAAGATCACTGGAACTTGTATTTAGTTATGCATCATACAACTATATCTGTTTAAAACTGCTAACAGGTAACCAGAAACAAGATGTATATAATAAAGGATTTAAAGAAAAGGGATATTGGAGATAGAACTCCCTTTAGAAAATTGTACTAACTCTACAGGTAGACCTTCATTTAAGATCACAAATGGGACAAGAATCTCTTTCAGTGAACAAAGTGCTTGTTAAGCAAGGCACCATGTGACTGCTTTGGCTTAACTACACAATCCTGGTTCTTCCAGTTTCAGTTGTTAATTGACTGGGAGAACAAAGACATACCTGGATGGCCTGGACCCTTTCCTCATCCCTCATGATCACATTCATTCATTAACATTCATTAACATTTTTTGCCAACATTTTCCCTCCTGCATGGAGGGAAAATCTCTTATCACACTGGGGGAACAGACTTCAAATACAACATCTGCTTCAATGGTGGGTTTCAAATTTTTTTACTACCAGTTCTGTGGGTGTGGTTTAGTGCACGTGGCTTGATGGGCATGGGCAGGGGAAGGATATTGTAAAATCCCCATTTCCTCCTGAGCAGCTGGGACTCGGGAGGCAGAGAATAGATGGGGGTGGGGCCAGTTAGAAGTGGTATTTACCGGTTCTCCAAACTACTCAAAATTTCCACTACCAGTTCTCCAGAACTGGTCAGAACCTGCTGAAATCCACCTCTGATCTGCTCTAATTAAAACATTGCCTGCCAGCTTAGCTATTGACCTTCTGGGGAAGCCAGCACTGAAAATTGCAAATCCTGTGGTCACAGAACAGATGGCAACTAGTTGTAAAAGAAAACCGCCAAGCAACTGAAATATGGTCATGTGACCTCGGGTGGGGCAGTGTGACATTTTATGCTGGAAGTGTTTATGGTTGAAGCCATCGTTATGGCAATTAAACAATTACGCAACCAATTATAAGTTGAGGGCTACATGAAGAAAATTTATGCTTGATAAAAGACCCTGCTCCAACAACAGTAATCTAATAACTAACTAGGAGTAAGGGAGACTGATTTGGTTTTAGCAGTTGGGACAAGCTATTCTACATTTAACAGGAAAGATGCAACTTTAGCTGATGTTTCTCCCATTTCTGATTAGAATTAAAAGGATGCATTAGTATAAATGTCCTTATATATTTCAAGCTAATACTCCTTGCTTTCTTGTAAAGGGGATATTCTCTTTTCAGCTTAGATAACAGAAAATGAAATTGGCAAATGTTTTACCCCTTTACTGTATTTGAAATAAAATACCACAGACTCTGTTGTTTATCAAATCAAAATAATCTAGTTGTTTACACTCCATGAAACTATGCCAATGAGGTTATTTTATTTCAAATTTTGATTAAGTTCTTGCTAGCAGTGCCTCCACTCTAACTAGGCCCATTATTTGAAAGGTATAGCCTTATTTCCCCATTATCTTCTATGAAGACCATAAGACTGACATTTGAACACTCCATGCAGAAGCACTCAAATTATCTGAGCTAAGCCTATTTCCCTGGCTCTGTTTATGCAGGAAATGTGTATTAGTGTCTATCCAACACAATTTTAATTGCCATTTACAATTCTGTAAAGAAAATTATTTTGTTAAATTGGGTGGAAATTCCTTCCAATAAAATCCAAATGGCTCCCTAAATAAATGCATCCCAGCAATTTCATTTCCCTTCTTTAATACTCCTTTTCTAAAATGAAAATAAGTGTTCCTTTATATTTCTGATGTTTAGAAAGAAGAAGAAAGAAAGGCTACATATATAAATATTTTAGAAGCACAGGAATACATAACAATTGATGTCACATTTTTTTATCTAAATGTTTTTTTAATGCTTCTTTTCGCAAATTGTTGCACTATTTCAGAATTAGCTTTCCTGGAGGGATTCTTTAAGGAAGAAGTGGTAGATCAACACTCAAAACACTTTTCTGCACAGTTTGTGCCTTAAGGTCAAAGCCTCCCTTTTTTTAAATAGTGGGCCTACTTAATGTTACACAAATGTGTCAAGGATATTGTTATAGTGGGTGTGACTATAAAATATTTACCAGAAGAAAAACCAATAAGGTTAAAGGAACTGAATTCTGAATTATAGGACGTGATGAGGACAAATCAGATTTATAGCCATAAACAACATTAAAAATCCTATTTCACAAAACCTCAGACACAAATAGACATATGGAAAGGGGAAGAACTTATAAAATATTGGATTATTACAATGCACTCTACTAGAAGCTGCCTTTGAAAACTTTGGAAGCTACAACAGTGGTGGGTTTCAAAAAATTTTACTACAGGTTCTGTGGGTGTGGCTTGATGGGCGTGGCAGGGGAAGGATACTGTAAAATATCCATTCCCTCCCCAATCCAGGGGAAGGTTATTGCAAAATCCCCATTTCCTCCCAATCACCTGGGACTTGGCAGGCAGAAAATAGATGGGGGGGGGCAGTCAGAATTCTTACTACCGGTTCTCCAAACTACTCAAAATTTCTGCTACCGGTTCTCCAGAACTGGTCAGAACCTGCTGAAACCCACCTCTGAGCTACAACTGGTCAAAAATGCAATGACATGGCCTGGCAGTGACATTACTGTCTGATGAGCTGCACTGGCCTCCACTGGGAATCAGGATGCAATTTAAGGTCCTGGTCATAAGATTTTTTGTGCCTATTTGGTAAGATCAGGCAAAGTGGATAAGCACCTCAATTAAATAATGTCATCTACTGTGATTGAGGAAGCATGCCTGTTCTGCCCCCAATACCTGTCCTTTAAAATAGCGCCCCCCTCAAAGATTCATGAATTTACACCCTGATGATGTTCAGAAAGTATTTGGGTAACTAAGTGGCTGAGCCTCTGTATATTGTTCTTTCCTGTTATGTATGGTTTTATCTTTTGGTGTGTAGGATTTATTTCTCTATTTTTTTTCTTGCTTTTAAAATGTGAGCTACCCAGAGCTGTTTGGAATCAGATGATTTCATTATTTAAGTAAATAAATGCACTGTGTAGTCACCACACAAGCACTAAGGCTTGTATATGTGCATGTGATGTTGGGGGAGAAAATTTTCATCATGATGTCATCTGGATTATCAGCACACTTCATATTTTATTGTCAGTAGCCACCTTGAACTAGCTCTAACCTGTTACTTGCTAAGCAATATATAAACTAGATCACTTCTTCTATACTTTTGAATAAGTAACAAATTGAATGGAATGCAACAACCTAATTACTTGGATATCAACTTTTCTCAACTTTATCTCCGCTTAGATAAATTGAAATATAAAATCTATCATCCATAGCGCACTGAATATTACAGAGGTTGTATCTAATACATTTGGATTAGATATGGCTTTGAGGGTCTGGACTATCCTAGACATTCATGTAAGAAAAATAGGATATAGGAAAAAATATCTGAAATTTGCAGATTTTTTTAAAAATTTATTAAATTATTATTCAAGTTTTGAGTATTTAAAATATTTTCTTTCAGGAACAATCATTTTAAGTCAATGAAGAAATTACAATTTACTTTGAATTGTACCTTTAGATTATATATGACCAATGCTGATCACAACAAAAATTAATATTTCTCTGAAACCAATCCTGCTCCAAAAATCACTTATATAAAATTTGAAAGAATTATTTTCTAGTCTGCAACATGCAAATTTGATATATTTCTATTAAAACTTTCAGTGTTGCAATAGCTTGTATAACTCAAGTATCCCTGATTTATTTTAAAAAAATTACACACAATATATTCTGCATGTATGTATTTATAAGACTAAAATAATATTAATTAAAATTCAAGATACTTCATAATTAAACCAGGTCTGATTATAGAATAATATGTCGCACAAGACATAGAGCATCCTGCTTGTAAGGCTACACATCTGTGATAGGTTTTCATTGATATAGGTGACAAGTATACAGACAGACTGAAACATCAATCTTGAGGAACCTCATAATTTGATTTACTTCAACTGATCGGTGGAATTCCCTATTAATAATTTCACTATTTCCTTCTTTATCCCAAAGAACACACTTTTTGGTGGGAATTTCTCGAAAAACATTTTTTTATTTAATAGACATAAAAGAATAGAAAGTATTTGAGGAAAAAAATAGTGAATGAAATGAATGCCCACCCAGAGTCTGATGTCAGTGATTTATTTCCAGGTTTATAAGATTTGTACTCTGCCTAGAATACAGAATAGGCATTGGCCTTACCTTAAATGCTAATTTTGGGGGAAGCTGTGGCATCGTCCAGACATGGGTTGCTTCAATCGGATTTGCTGTTGGCTGAGTCATAGTTTTTTGACCACGCCCCTTGCTCCTCCCTTTAAGGCTCAGTTTTGGTGAAGAAGGGCCATAAGAAAGATCCCCAACAGGAACCAACTGTTAGAGATAGGAACCAGTCCAATATGGCAACTGGAAGAACAAACTCCTTTGACATTAGAGAAAGTCAAGTAAAGGCCCTGAGGACAGAGGGAGGGGCTGGACGATGCCACAGCTTCCCCGAAAATCGGCATTTAAGGTAAGACCAATGCCTATTTTCCAGTGATGGCTGTGGCATTGTCCAGACATGGGACATACCAAAGTTTTGGCAGTCCTAAGGGCGGGATGCCAAAGGGCCTGGAGAGACCCCAGCTTGATGCACCTGCTGTAACAACCTCCTGCCAAATGATGCTTCTGCCAAAGTGAAAACATCTAATTTATAATGGTGAATAAAGGGTGAAGGAAAAGACCAGGTGGCCAACCTGCAGACCTCCCAAAGAGAGGCTTGAGTTGCCCAGGCTGCTGAGGTAGCCGCACTCCACGTGGAGCGAGCAGTGATACGTCCGGCAACAGGAAGTGCCTGGGCTTGATAGGCCGAGGCGATGCAAGCTCTGATCCAGCAACCAATTGTCGTGGAGGAAACCTTATACCCTAACGAATTTGGGAGAAAGGAAACAAATAAGGCCTCAGATTTTCTGTAAGGGGCTGTTCTCTTAATGTAAATTTTGAGAGCCCTCCCATATCTAAAGTGTGCCACCTCCACTCCAAGTCGTGAGACTGCCTTGGACAAAAAATTAGGGAGAATAACCTCCTGAGCTCTGTGAAAAAGGGAATTCACTTTTGGGATAAAGGAAGGATCCAAGCATAAAACAACAGTGTCTGGCCGGAAAACACAGAGATCTTCTCTAACAGAAAGTGCTGCCAGCTCAGATATGCGTCGAGCTGACGTTATGGCCACCAGAAAGGCTACTTTCAGAGTGAGGAAACGGAGGTGAACAGTCCGGAGAGGCTCAAAGGGGGGCCCAGTCAATGCCTTAAGCACCTTGGTTAAATCCCAGGTGGGTACCTATGTATCAATGAGGGCCGTAAGTGACTGGCACCTCTTAAAAATTTTTTAATAACTGGGTGATGAGTAAGGGGCACCCCAGTGGTACCTGACAAAGCTGTAGAGCTGGCTGCCACATGCCTCCTAAGGGTGCTATGGGCCAAGCCACGGTCTAAGCCATCCTGAAGGAATTCAAGTATCTGAGGAGAGGAAGCTGAAAGAGGGTTAATCTGGCGGGAATTACACCACCTATAAAAGGTTAACCAGGTGGCGTTGTAAAGTCTGACCGAGGACCTACGCCTGCAGGCTTGCATGGTGTGGATAACCCTGACAGAATAATTGTCTCATCTTAGAAGGACCCTTTCAAGTGCCAGACAGTCAGTTGGAGCCACTGAGGCTCCAGATGAATCAGGACCCCCTGGTGCAGGATGATCTGATCTGAGGGTATCTTCCAAGGTCGTGATATGGAGAGGCTGACAAGGCCCACAAACCATGGGTGATGTGGCCAATGGGGAGCCACCAGGATGATCTCCGCCTTCTCGGTGATGACTTTCCGAAGCAGGGCTGGAATCAGGGGTAGTGGAGGAAAGGCGTAGTGAAGACCGGGTGGCCACATGAGTTGGAGGGCGTTGACCCTTCTGCCCCCAGTGTCGGGAACCTTGAGAGGAAGAGAGGAAGTTGGTTGCTCAGATTCGTCACGAATAGGTCGATGGCCGGAGTCCCAAACTTGTTGCATATTTTGAGGAATATGTCTGGATGAAGCTGCCATTTGGCGTTGTCCACTTGATTTTCTATGTGTTCCGCTATGTACAGCTATGGGTTCTGCTCGGATGGAGAGGACGTGTTGTTCAGCCCACTTGCCACGTTGAAATGATTCCTCCATGAGTCGCTCGAACGAGTCCCCCCTTGATGATTGACAGGTGCCTTTGCGGCAATGTTTGTTTGTTTGTTTATTTATTATTTATTTATTTATTTATTTTTCATTCATTTGATTTATATACCACCCTTCTCTGGAGACTCAGGGCAGCTTACAATGCATTAAGCAATAGCCTTCATACTTTTGTATATACCTGCTTAGTAGGACTTTCAGCCCCCCCCCCAGCAGTGTTCTTTTTTATACAAAGTCAGCTTATTGCCCCCACAATCCGGGTCCTCATTTTACCTACCTCGGAAGGATGGAAGGCTGAGTCAACCTTGAGCCTGGTGAGATTTGAACTCGCAGTAATTGAAGGCAGCTGGCAGCTAAGTGCTATTTAACAGCGCTTTAGTCTGCTGCTCCAACAAGGCTCATGTTGTCAATATCAGGATATGGTGGTTTTGTACAGTCCGTTGAAAATGCCTGAGGGCTAGGCGGATGGCCTTCAACTCTAGCCAATTGATAGGGTTGGATAGATTCTTGGCGGACCAACAGCCTTACGCTACCTGTGATTCAAGATGGGCTCCCCCAGCCAGAAAGGCTGGCGTCTGTGGTGAGAATGAGTCTATTGTGATCCGCAAAAAGACATCCCTTGTCTAGAGAAGGCGATGTCCACCAATGCAGTAATCACCTGACTGAAAGAGGAACTCTGACTGTGGTCATGGTGTGAGCCTGACGTGTTCGCTGAAAGGGAAGCAGGAGCCACTGGATATGTCGAGCATGAAGGCGTGCCCAGGGAATGATCTGCATGCATGAGACCATCTTTCCTAGGAGTTTGGACAAAGTGGCCAAGGGAACTGACGGGTTCCTGTGAATCTGAACCACCAATTCCCGTATGTCGGACCTTCGTTCCAAGGACAGGTAGACTGCTCCATCCACTGAATCGATGATGGCGCCTAGATGGACAATTCTGTTGACTGGAACTAACTGGCTTTTTTTGTAGTTGGCCAAGAACCCATGGTCATTCAAGGTCTGAATTGTGAAATCCAGATCCTTTAAGATTTGGTCGTAAGATGGAGCTGAATTAGAATATTGTCCAGGTATGCCTGAAGCCTGACCGGTTTCAGTCTTAGGTGGGCTGCCACGACTGCCAGGACCTTTGTGAAGCACCTTGGGGCCAAGGCCAGTCCAAAGGGAAGAGCCCGGTATTGCAGATGTTTGCCTGCATAGCTGAAATAAGGACTTGAGTCTATTTGGGGGAAATAAACCTGTAAAGGCAGGTGTGTCTGGAATCACCCCTTCATCATCTGATAAATCAGAGTGATGTTCTTAGTCAAAGACAAAGGCCTCACTTACTCTGGAAGCTTCAGGAGAATGTGAACTGGTTAGGCTAGCTGAAGGAGAGCCTCTGATTTGAACGGAACATTCTGAAATTATTGAGCCAGAGCAATAACCCTGGAAAGCAGCAGCCATGCGAGAGGCAATGGCCTGATCAATAAGGATTTGTAATCCTTCCGGTAGATTCTTAAATGGGTCCTCTGGAGGTCTTTCTGGTAAGGGAGATTCCCTTGCAGAAGCTGCTGTTGTAAAAATTCTATCAGATTCAGGAGTTGTAGGAGTAACCAATTGACATGCAAAAGGATTTTGATTGTGCCTTGTTCTTCATGGAGAAGAACTCCTCCCTCCCATTCTGGTGACCAAGCCTTGTTAACTGCAGAAATCTGGAGGGAAGGAGTAGTGGGAAGGGTAGAAACCTCTTTATCAGGTATATTTACAACAGCCTTGGTAATTTGCTTCTCTTAAGATTTGTGCCTTCTTTCCAAATCTTTTTCCTCCACTTTAGAAATGCACTTGCGTTTGCAAGTAGCTTTCTTTCTCGTGTGATTGCCAGCTCCCTCCCCTTGGGAAGAGCGATCCACCATTTTGAATTTATACTCACTGCGACCAAGATGTTGACTGGAGAAGAATTAGTTTCACTTTCATTTACTACGTGGAGTAATAAATAGTGGCGGCTATGTCGAAGAAGACCGAGCCAGCCAGCACATACGCGAGCAGGACGTATTATGCTCAAGGAGTGACTGTCCAGGTAACACCTAGAATCAGTCACTATCTAGCACCCACAGCTGCGATTCAAGGAACCGATGGCTGATAATTGCCAAGTGGAGAGTGCAATAAGTGACCTTGCAACTCTCCACCAGAAAAAACTCCGTTGGTGGTATAAGAGGATTGAGGATAAAATTGTTTTTCAAGCCTCTCCTCTGAGCTCATTAGTGGCAAAGTGGCAAAAAAATGCTTTTAAAATTGCTGCGGCACGTCAAGGGCCGCTCTACAGCTGATCGTTGGCATTTGCTGCACTGAGGGCAGCTGCGGCTGAAAGGAGAGATCCTGGAGCTGCTGCCAGGTTTTGCTGTTTAAAAGTTGGTGGTACAGTGTTCTGAGCCCCTGCCCCTTTGTTGGTAGTATAGAGGCTCAAAGAACCTCACCAAAAACTGAACAACCGCGCAAAGGGAACCTTCCAAAATGGCAGCCACCAGGAGCGAAGAAGGAGCCTGGTAGACCAGGCCGCCCCAAAGAGGCTGGGTAGACCAGTAGGCTCCGATAGTTAAATAGTCTGGTACCCTTGCAAAAAGAATATTAGAAAAATAAAAATAAAAGGTCAAAAAACTTACAGTTAAGAAAAGGAATCAAACAGACCGAGGCTGAGAGCCAGATCTGTAAGAGATGTTTCTCTCAGGCTGACTGAGTCGAAACTGAGCCTGAAAGGGAGGAGCAAGGGGCGTGGTCAAAAAAGTATGACTCAGCCAACAGCAGATCCGACTGCAGCAACCTATGTCTGGAGGATGCCACAGCCATCACTGGAAAATGAGATTTGTACTCTGCATAGAGGATACACACATTTTCTCTGCTAAAATTAAGAAATATTAATACTTGAGTAATTTACCATTCCAAAATTATCAGCCTTAGGCTCTGTATCTAAACAAATTTATTTCTTAGTTTTTTATGCTGTGTGCTGTTATTCCAAAGTTTACTGGAGTCGTAGCAAACATATTTGTCATAAACATTATGGAAATTATGTTTCCAAATATGTGTGACCATAAATAAAAGTCACTTAAAGCAATAATTTAAAACCTTTTTTAAAAAACCTTTTTTTCCCTTAAATCTTTTTTTCCCCTCTCAAGACCCTTTCCTACTTTTAAAAATTATGAAGCACCCTAAAAGAATTTTTATTTGTATGGGTTATATTTATTATATTACAAATTAAGATGCATTCATTGCCACTGCTGCTTTGGCAAGACTTTTTGAAAGAATTTTAATATTGCATTATTTTTCAACATAGGACAGCAAATAATTACCTGTGAGGATGTTGGGGGACCCCCAGAGTCCTAGGGCCACACTTGAAGAAACACTAGATTTTGGTTGAATAATTGCATATTTAATATTTACACATTATCTTTCTATAATTAAAAATGTATTGAAAATAACAATAAATGCATACTTGTTTGTTTATGTAAGAAAGAATAAGAAGAGAAAATTTGGTTGGGGCAATGAAGTGCAGCAGAATTAAGAAATAATACAGAAGCAAAATGGCTATTAAAAAGAAAGAGGTATCACTCTTAAGTCCTCCTTCATAGAAAAAAGAAAGGAAAGGAAAGGAATATTCCATATAAATAGGAACTTAATCTATCAATGTTTTATTATTTTGTTGTTTTCATTATTCCCCATATAAAGCCTGAGATAGCATCGTCCCTTCTATCAAGCTCTCTCTCAACCATTCTGCTTAATGTGTATTTTAGTTTAAAGTTATCTGCAATAAAATACTAGGGAAAGCAGAAAATGAAGCCTTAATTTGCTAGTACAAAATCTTTCAAACAAATCAAATCAGAACAATAATCAGAACACTAATTGGCATATACATTTCAGTAGATAGTAGATAGAAAGACAGGCACACACTATTAGAAATAAGGTCAATATCATAATAGTTATTTACTGGCAATGATCTTCTGAATTCAATCTAGATCTGCCCATGCTCCTTATATACAATGGCATTTAAGTATTCTGAAACATCACATAATCTGTTATTAAATATGTGTTCTACAGTCTTTTGAAAGACCAATAGGCTTGTCTACTGTGATGAAACAAAACAAAAGGGGGAGGAGGGATGAAGACTGCTATTTGATTTGAATTGATTTGAAAAGATACATATGTCCTTATGATTCTTTCCCTTTTAATGAATACATTAAAAGTTTTCTTTAGCATTTATTCACTTGAGATTGTTGGCTATTGGGATTCAGTTGACAAAGTTCTTCCATTTAAGATGATAAGAAAGTAAATTTATTTACCAATCATATATAAAGCTAAACTATTTTTGACAAAGGTCTGCTAGTATTTTTTTTTAAAAAAAACTAATACACATGTTTTCAGAAATAGCCCTTTCTTTTGATCGATATGTATCATCTCTACATCAGTATCCTATCAGTGGAACAATTTGACTAAAGCTTCTATCTAACTCAAGCAACCACCCATACTCAACCAAGTTTGCTCCCACTTAAAGGAAAACAACTGAAGGTACTTTTTCCTGATAGTTGCTGATATGGAAACAAAGACAGGGGAACGTTTTACCAATCACTGTCTTTCAATAGCTTGCAACAGAGCTGCAAAGATATAAATCACATTATGAGGCTGATTAGATCTTTGGTGTGGGATCAGTGTATATTACATTACAGTATATATAATATTAATATATATATATATATATATATATATATATATATATATATATATATAAATAATACACTGTGTACAGTATATTATGTTGGCATTTTCCTGCCAACTCAAAGACTAGAAAATATACATTAATATGCTGTTTAGAGGAACCCCATAGCCATGTCCCAAACCATTCAACATGGCTTAATTCATTGCACACAAAAAAAGACAACTTACATAACAACAATAACAATTACCACAACAGTTAATACATTAATTGTACTATGATCACATTTACTACTAAGAGCCAAGGTGGCGCAGTGGTTAGAGTGCAGTACTGAAAGCTACTTCAGCTGACTGCTAGCTGCAGTTCAGCAGTTCAAATCTCACCAGGCTCAAGGTTGACTCAGCCTTCCATCCTTCCGAGGTAAATAAAATGAGGACCCATTGTTGAGGGCAGTATGCTGACTCTGTAAGCCACTTAGAGCTTTAGGGCTGTAAAAGCACTATGAAGTAGTATATAAGTCTAAGTGTTATTGCTATTACCACTATGACAACTGTAGCCTGTTGGAAAAGGTCCTAAAAATTTAACAATATGAAACATCTCAATAAAAAGGATATATTTTTCTCAAATGAATTCCTTTTTTAATCTCTAATGTATTGTTTCTTCTAGTATTACATAAAAAGGTGATTACCACAAGATAGAACTGGCTTCATTTTAGAATCCTTGTTCAGTACCAGGTTGCAATATTAAAACAGCAACAAGGGTTTAAGACATTTATCTTAATTCCTGAAGGACAGTACTTGTTGCTTCTTCAGAATCAAGGGTGTTTTTCAAGTGGAGCAATGTGAATATATTCAGAATGTTTTCTGGCACAATTGCTTCAAAACGAGATGACAAAAAACAAAAGGACCAATAAAAAAGAAAATCAAACAACAGCATTTGCCCAAGTCCTATCTCTTTTGACGATCTCTTATTTATAAAGTCAACTACTCAGATAGGATGATTAAATATGCAAAATGTTTTTGCGATACTATCATTTATGAGATTTTGTTTTAAATTACCCACAAGTAACATTAGCAGGCTTTGGCTAGAAGATCTAGGAGCAGCTATATTTATATAAATATGTACTGGTCAAAATGGGTTATACCCTATAGAGAAGAGAAAACACATTCAGAAAAGAAGCTTCTCCAGCAATTCTTTCTTTCTATGATAGCTTTTCTTTTCAATAATTCAACAGTACAGTTTTCTGCTTCTCTTCAATGAATTGTTTATGAATTGTCTAATGCTGGATAGGGCTATTGCATTTTAAGGCATTAAAATTCAAACAATCCAGTTATCATTACTATTACTGTATGTGCCAAATGAAGTTGACTGAATTGAACCAACCTTATATATGGAGAAGGAAGGATATTGTTTCATTTTCTTTTTAATGAAAAAGAAGTAGGCAGTTTATTTTTCAGTTTCTGTGAATTTTAAAGAAATGTGTAAGATTCTAAACAAAAAATCTGTGGGCCAAACTTTCTGTTCATTTTAATTTTAAAACACTGTTACTCTAACAATTTTTATCTATATAAACATGACCTTTCTTTACGTTACTCTCTTTTCTATAATTTTAGCTGCAACAAATAATCCGCTTGAAGAAACTTAACATGTGCAGCCAAGCTTTGCTGCCCTAATCAACTAAGAACTGGATTAGAGAACAACTGCTTAATACAGTGTGATGCACATCACAAGGACATCATGAACACAAAAGCAGGCAATCAGAGTTGAGGTTCTCTTTATACATTTCAGTGGTAATAGGAATACACAATATAGAAGCTCCCTTCCCTCTAGTGAAGAAAATTTGGCTGATAGGACAGTAGCACTCACTTCTATGCCAGCATTATTATTTGTAGCATCGGGATAATTAGTACTTTATAATTTAACAGTAAAATGTAAGAAGGAAATACACAGAAGGGACCTAGGAGGTCTTCTAGTCCAACCCTCTGCTCCAGCAGGAGACTTTACTATTTCAGACAAATGGTTGTCCAATCTCGTCTTAAAAACCTCTAGTAATGAAGCACCACAACTTTTAAAGGCAAGCAGTTCCCTTATTAATTAATATTAATTAAGTACTGTCTTGATAACAGGAAACAGCTGAGCAAGCTATTTCCATTAGAAATGTATTTGACATACTTACAGATTTCTCAGGACAATTGTATTATCTGTACTAGCTGGGAGTTTTATGTATTATGTTTAATGTATATGAGCCATGGTAGCGCAGTGGTTAGAGTGCAGTATTGCAGGCTATTCCTGCTGACTGCCGGCTGACTGCAATTTGGCAGTTCAAATCTTGCCAGGTTTAAGGTTGACTGAGTCTTCCATCCTTCCGAGGTCAGTAAAATGAAGACCCAGATTATTGGGTGCAATACGCTGACTCTGTAAACTGCTTAGAGACGGCTGTAAAGCACTCTAAGTGCTATTGCTATTCCCTTAGTTTCAATTGCTCTTTACCTCCCAAATTGTAGGACCATCTCCCTAGGTGATCTAGCAAGTTGAGCTAATTGGGATTGGAGCAGGCAGTCCAGCAAGTATTCAGATGTCAAGATATAAACAGCTTTATAAGTCAGATCCATATTTTAAGCTGTACCCAAAAATTAACCAGCAACCAAAAGCTCACGATATCAGTATTGTATGCTTTCAATGTCTGATAATGTAATGGGAAAAAAGGAAAATCTCAAGGAACAAGAGCCACTACCTCAACACAACGATCAGAAAAAATAAATACAAGACCAAGGCAGAAATGTAATTTGAGAAAGCATTTCAGACATGACCCTCCTTAGTTCTCATGAAGATAAAGGGAGGGAGGGGGAAGCACATTCAAACTTGTAAGATTCTGTTACCATTACTTTCTAATAAAAGTAATATTAAGTTTGACTTTGGATTTCTAGTTCAATCTACTGTACTGCTTATAGTAGTACTGTAAGTAGTAGTACAGTAGTACTGATGTGTTAAGCAGGTACTGCTTAACACATCAGCTGCTTTAGTTTCTAAATAGTCTTCAAAAGCAACTCAACGTAGAAGGTATTGTAGTAAACTAATTGAGAGCTTGCATTGTTGAATTACTGTACTACCTACTGTACTATAGGACAACTTCTGGTGCACCAGCAACATAGGAGCAAATCCTTCCTACTTACAATTGTATCTGTGCTCAATCCCCAAATTGCAAGCCAACTTCTTCTGATAGAACATAAGATTTTTTTTGTACAAGTAGAAGTTACCAGAAGTCTTGAAGGTGACTGGAAATTCTGGACATGTTAGTCCTAACATATTTATATGGGATAAGGTTGGAGAAGGCTAATCTAACCAATTCCCATTGTGATAATACCGCATACTCAGATTTATACAGATCGAAATAAAGAGGTACTACATAGATTTATGGCCTATACTCACTGATCTGTCCAACGGATACATGTCTACATATGATAAAGCTCCTACCCTTTTGATATATGTTTTTGTTCAAACTCATCCATGTTCTTTTTGAACAGCATTTTAAACCTATAGCAATAAACCAGAACTATAAATCTAGAACCATTCATACTCTATTGCCAATAGGATCTAATTGACAATCTTCACTGAACTCCAGCCATTTCCCTCTATCTAGCAAAACATATTGAATTTTCACACCACCTCCCATTCCTCTTACTGAACAATAAATCAATTAGCACTGAATTCTACAAAGATATTGATTAGAATTTTTCAGCCCTGGAGGCCAGGAGTAAATTAAATATGTTTTACAAGCAAGACAATTAATTTTGAATCATTTTAAAATGTTGAAAAGTGGAAATTTTCTTATTGCTGTAAAATCTTCTAGGCATACAAATATTTATTTTTGCGGTCATACCTAAAATTAGTACACATGTGAATACTAAAATTTCATATCATCTGAGTTCCTATTTGTTCTGAGGTTTTCTTTCCCATATAATTAATATAAATGTACAGAATATATTAATGTAGTTAAATATTATAAATAGATACCACATATTATTGGGAGCTAGTTTGGTTTAATGATGAGAGTCGTGGACAAATAACAAGGAAATCCTCCTTTGGGAATAAAAGCCAGCTCAGTACAGTAGGGTACAGACACTTTCTTTCAGTCCACCCCACTTCATAGAATTATTGTTGTGAAGGAAATAGGGGCAGGGAGGATTATGCACCTTACAATGTGTTGTGAATAAATATAAGATATATAACTCAAATAAATATTGTTCTTTCTTTTAATGACCCTCTAATAGCTTGCATTGGGGTAGAGTCAGGGTGACTGAATGGAACTGAGCATTTACTAGCCAGATGCCCTTCCTGATGCCTATGCAAAGTTCACAGCAAATATTTTCTCTTTGCCCTCAGAGAAAAATATCTGCCGCTATCTAGGATCCAATGCATAGCTCCTGATTGTGAGGCGAGAGCTCCACCTCTAGGCCACCATGCCACTCAAACTTAAATAAATAAAATACCGGTAAGTATATGAAAACTGAATCAGAGAGCTGAATCTAACGATAGAGTTCAAATTACAAAGCTCACATGAAGGGAGACGGTGATGTGATAAAGCATTTTTCCTATTTTGTCTTGCAGTTCATTTGCATAAATATTCTTATTTTGCCTTGTCACTGTTTCATAAGATACCACAAGAAAATATTGCCTTGTTACTGTTTCATTTAGAACTGAATGTTTCTTCTTAAAATCAAAGCAATTACTTTTAAAACAAATGTTGGATTTGGATGGGGGGGGATTCTAAAGTAGAAATATAAATCATTCCAGTTTCAAACTAAGTTCAGAATCAACAGAAACACTCAATCTTGATCAGCAGTCAAACCTTTAACCGCCCAACTAGCAAGGAGAGAAACATCACTTCAGAAGGCTTCATCTAGTAATGGTGCTGCAAAATTAATTGAAAATAAAAGATCTTAAATGACTCAGGCTGTCTGTGCTGTCTGAAGACTTGTACTCATCCAAAACATAGAACAAAACAATGCTCAAAGCTCCATGACCTTTTCAGACACTGAGTCACTGCTGTGGCACATTAGATTCTACAACCACAGACGGCAAAGCCTGCTGAGATTCTTCTTCAAAATATAAACAGTTAAAAACCCTTCAAAAATGTACAGGCAACTTGAACGACATTTGCTTTTCAAATATATTTTGATTCTAAGCATTCTCACTCTGTGCTGTACTGCCATACTGATATTTTCAATATTTTCAGGCCTTTGTCTGTTTTGGGGGCACTGTAAACCTGTGCACTTTGATCCAATTCTCATAGCTAACAAGACTAGATTTGAGAATCAAGTTCAAGAATAAAAGGACACCACTATATATATAGTGCCTCCAACTTAGTGTTGACTCCTGGCAACTGGACAAACCCTGAAGCTTTCTTGGCAAGATTTCAAAATGCCATTTCCTCCTAGCTGGGGCTGAGAGAGAGTGACTGGCCCAAGGTCAGCAGCTGGCTTAGTGTCAGTTCCTCATTCTTCAGTTTAGGAAAAAAGGCAAATAGCAAATCACTTCTGAAAATCTTGCCAAGAAAATCTAGTTTGGCCAGTTGGCAGGAATCAGCACTGACTCAAAAACACAAATAAATGAATAATTAAATAAATACATTATATTGAATAAATCTTTAGTAATATGGTCTGAACTTAATATAGTGTACAATTTCATTTGGTAATTCAAATTGTATAGACCATGGTTTTTATATTCATTTTGGGCTTAAGTTCTACAGTGATGCTTAACTGCATAATGTAATAGTATAAGTAATTATATTTAACAAAGTCACAACTATGACATTTAAAAAACCTTGTTTTATTTATACGCGTTGTACTTTTTATTCTTTTTTCATTTTTTCTTGAATTTGTATGTGTGTGTGTGTGTGTGTGTGTGTGTGTGTGTGTGTGTGTGTTCAAAGTGTTTGACTAAAAAAACAAACATTAAAAATGTGCTTTCTTAACTGGACCTGAATTGGGCTGTAAAAGGGATGCTGGAAGAAAGCATATAATCTGTTCTCCCTTTGTTGGCAAAAATAGAAAAAAGCTGTAGCTCATGGAGATCATCTTAAGCTCTATGTTTTGATCCTAAGGGGAAAAAACTTGTCATATTTTGGTTCCATTACGTTTATGGTGATATCTTGAAGCAAAAAAAAAAAAAGCCAATGACAGCTTCACATTCCTATTTGTTTGTTTTTTTCTTTCTTTTTCTTTCAGTAACAAGATAGATATCAGAAAAAGCCTCTGATCACCTGTAAGGACCCAGATTGTTGGTTCATTGTGATAATTTCATTTGTCAAAATAATGTACCTCAAGTTATCATTGTGACTCATGTTGTGGCCTGCCAGCGGCCTGCGCGGATTGTTGCTGATCAGAACGATGAGGAGGCTGGTGTGGTGTCGCACCAGCAGCCTGTGCAGCCGGCGCTCGAGTCGGACAGCGAGGAGGTTGAAGAAGATGTGGTGTCAGAGGCAGGGATTCAGCCAGGGCCTTCAGAACCTCCAGAGGCTCCTTTAAGTGAAGAGGATGAAGTAGAGGAGCCTCTTCTCAATGCACGAGCACGCAGAGCTGCCAAAAGGCAGGAGTGGTTACTCAGGAGGAGGTCTCCTCGAGAGTAAGGCTTGGGGCTAATTGGCCACTCCCTTAGCCTATTTAAGTTTGCACGCAGCTTGTAAAAAGCTGCAGGAAACAATGTGTGTTCATCTGTTCGTTTGCTGATCATTGAGTTTGGATTTTCTCTGCAAACCTGGCTTCTGGGCTTTCTGCCAACTCTAGTAAGACTCTATCTTATCTGTGGAATTTCTGGCAGGTTGTTAAGAACGTTTTATTAACAGCCTGCATTTGCAAAAGACTGTGTTTTGAAGTAAACTGAGTTTTGTTCAGAGTGTGTGTGTGCTACATTCTTTGGGATCCGTAGTTGGGGCAGAATAACTCATTATGTCACACTCCAGCCCATGCAATAGCTAATGCAAACTCAGCTAAATAAATGGAAACGCAAGTGTTGGGTCCAGGGTTGATAACCTTCTAGCCTATTGAAACCAAGGGCACAAACAAGGCTGTAGGCGCTGAAACTCGAAAGAGATTTGTAGATTTGTAGACATGCTATGGAGTTGATTTTATGGGCTACCTAGTGAGGCTGTCAGATGACTGAAATTTCCAAAGGAGAGCTGTTTATTAGTAAAGCCCTTCAAATTCCAAAGCTTAACAAGAAACTAATCAAATTAATGGCAAGGGTATCTCTTTAATATTCACTAGCTTTTGTTAACATTTGTTAACAGTTGCCTTGATTAAAAATTAAGTGCACAATATACCTCAAAGAAGTTTTTTTCACAAAGGATTTAATCACTGCCACTCTCTGGTCTCCCTTTTAAGAAATATGCTATTATGGGGCACAAATTACATTAAATGTAATGGAATTAATACTGATAACCTCTCTTTAATAATATAGATTCAGTCCCATGACATGTAATCTCTTATGTATTTCTTAGTAAGACATCAGACAATGAGATCTTTGCTCAATATCCCATGGCTAGAGAGAAACAGATAAAGATAGGAAATGTAACTAAACACTACAACCTTAGGTTCAATTGCATGTGAAAATGATTAAATGTGTTCAGATTTGCAAAACTGTCGTAAAATATTCCTAGCAGTTTGCTTAGAAACTGCTACTTCTATCTGAACAGCATAGGAAAATGGCCAGAATGACTAGACAGAAATATACAACAGCATCAGATTCAGCTGTAGTCAATATTTGTTGCTAACAGAATAAAACAGCTTTGAAATGAGAAGGGAGTGGAAGTGTAACAGTCAGAGAGAAGGCTTTTCAAAAGCTTTCAGATTCTGTAGTTTTTAATCTTGAAATATAATTTTGCAAAGATACAAATATACTCATTTATATGTTCCTAACAAAGTGACAGAATAAACATCAGAAAACTTTGTAACGAAAAGCACATTCAGATCCTTAATGGCAGTTGTATCTGTTCTTCAGAAATAGAGGCATCTGCCACTGGATTGCAGGGAAGAGACAAAATGCCTCTAAATAATTTGATGCTTTTTATAACAATGAGGATATTATTGATTGATTGATTGATTGATAGTCCAAGCCCAATAATAAAAGTAAAGTATAGCAAATAATGTAAACTATGGTAAATAAAAAACCAATAAAATTACATAACTGAACCAGTTGATAATGTTAAGGAAGCACCCGGTGGTTTCTGAAAACCATAGCTATCAATGAAGACTTTTGTAACCTTCTTTAGAGGTTTCTGAGAATTGATCACCTAGAAAAGCAGTAATATCATTTCTGAAAAAGGCTGTATTTTATGCACTGCAACTGCAAACAATAAATTATTTGCACACTAAATAATTGATTTTTTTCTTTAAAAAAAAGTTTGTTTGCATCCCAATACATACTTTTTTCACTGATTCATTTGAAAAAAACTCATTATGTAAAATCCTACTTTATCTGCCTTTCCTTCTTCATACTATTCCATTCTAATTCCCCATCAAACTAACTTGACGGATCAGTGTTCCACAGCAGGTGACAAAGGGCTCATCAGAACAGAAGATGCAACACTGAGCATCTGGCTAGCTGGTAAATGATGCACAGAAGCTTTTTCTTTTCCCTGGGACTCAGGAAGATTGACTACAATTCTCTTGAGATCTCTTGGTGAGATATGGTGCCCTACATAATGTCTGTTGCCAGTGAGAGCCCTGGAAGAGAATATCTTGGCAGATAAGGGCACATGGGGCATCATCTCCTGTATGGAATCAAAGTCTATGTAGTCTAAGGCCAGAACATCTGGCAGAAAATGAAGTCCCATGCATTATTTACTGTCAAAGAAAAGCTGATGAGTCTCCTATTTGTCTGATGAAAACTCTGCCACATTTTTATTTTGATAAGAAATGTTTTTCCCTTGGGAAAAATATGGGTAGTGTGAATGCTGACACAGAAAGTTAGGCCTGGAGTAAATCTCATTGAAGTCTGGTATGCTCGGCAGCCAAATGAATTCATTTGTATATATTATATACTGGTAAGTATTTGTGCTGAGACGGAATGGAGCTTGCATCTCTCTTAGATCCATTTTAAATATTCACACTTCCCTGTATTTCTATTTGACCATAAAGATGTTTTTAAAGTTATTAGAACATGTGGAAATGCTCAGTTTTGTACCATAATCTTTAATATAGTCAAGAATGTCTGTTTAAAGCTGAAATACAATCACACTCCAGGGCAGTTTTAGCTTGCAAAAGGCTAGAGGGAAACAGTTATTAAAAAGAATTGAATACTAAAATGTTTTGCTATGCACAGAGGCCTTCTCGTGCACTTCTCTGGAGTAAAGTTTTTAAATACTAAGCAATAATTAAGATGTTTGCATTATTACATAGATGTGTAAAGTTGTTATTTTAAGGAGAAAATGAGAGAGAGAGAGAGAGAGAGAGAGAGAGAGAGAGAGAGGGAGAGAGAGAGAGAGATTGAGATCTAGGCTACTATTTTTATTCTAATCATTGTGTACACTACTATTGCACGGTACTTTAGTGTCACAGATGCATTGATGTGACTAACTCCAAAATACACAATAATTTGTAGAGCAAGATCTAGGCAATATCAGCTAATTTTTAAAGAGTTCCACGTATTATCCTTTCCACACTGGGATTTTGTATTAGCATCTATCAAAATGATAGATAGAATTCTTGCAAGAATTCATATAAATACACGTACACATATCATGTAGAAGGTTTTCATTATCCTAAGTTGTACTCAACTTTCATATTTATGAAGTAATTATACTTTTTTAAAAAAAAACCTAAAAAACAATATTTTAAAAAAATCCTGTAAAATGACCTTTATTTTTTATTTCTTAAATATATGTAGAATTATGGTACGGTAAATTTTGATCATTCAACTCCCAAAGAGCTCATAGGTTTTCAAAAACATAAAAGAGAACTGATGACAAATTCTTTATCATGAATGTTCACACGTATAGAAGACCAGTTGGTACAAATAACAATATTTGAATGTACTATATTAATATTTTTCTTAATGTTCTTTTATCAATGTTTATTATCCTAGATACCTAAACTAAGCTTTTTACATATCTTGTAATAAGAGAGTGCGCTTGTAACATCTATCATAAGTAAAGCAATCCAAATTATTGATTCGTGCTTCAGGGAGAAAAAAAGGGTTCAAACAGGAATATAATTAAGAATCAGAGGTCTGGCTTAGAAGGGATATTATAGATTGTCCATTCCATAGTTAATACAGTTCTAATTCTACCCTCTAGAAAACAAGCCTTTTTCATCCTTACATGAAAGGACTTCAGATATTTGCAGATCATATTACTCTGTTATGCTTTGCTTCTCAAGGACAAATATATACATCTCTTTCAATTATTCAACTTCAGACAGCTAGTTTGGGAGCTAGCATGCAGGGAAGCAAGGCACCTGCCTCAGGTGTACTTACAGATCCTAAAATGCGTCTAATTTCCAAAGTCAACCACAGTATTCTTAGAAAATAAAATGGTAACTGCCTGAAACCCAATACTTTTTTTTTTTTTGCTTTACAAGTTGTTTGTTTTTGGTGGCTGGCTACCATAGCATTGTGCAAACATACTCATAAAATTCAAAATGTGTCCATTTAAAACAAAAGTTAGTCAATTGGAATTTATAAGTGCAGCCTGACCAAACCAGGATCGGATTGAATTATTATCTATGTACCATTCAAAAGAAGAGGAAAAACCTATCAATTAAAAAGCAGAAATTATTCTTTAATCTTAAAAGAGTGTGAGTGTGTGTGTGTGTGTGTGTGTGTGTGAATGGCCACAGTGATGTAACATATTCTCAAAATATTATGAAAGTTTAATGTTTGGAAAGATGCTTATTGCCATGTGGGAGAATTTTATTTCTTGGAAGAGGGAAGCCATCTAGCAATTTAACATCATAACAAGCCAAAAACAGTGATAAGCATATTTAAAGAGGGACAAAATTTCAGGAAGTTAAGGATCTACTGGCAAACAGTACTAGAATTTTGTTGCTTTAAAAAGTCTACTGATTAAAATCTAAATTGCTAGGAATATGTCTATTCACCTTAATTTGATAAAAAGATGTTGCTGCCAGTTCAGCTGAATATGTTTTTCCCCATCAAACTACAGTAGTCAGTGGCATAACATTTTAATTGCTACCTAATTTATGTATTTTTAGATCCTAGTTTTTCATATTTCAGAACATGCTGAAACTGTACTAGCTAGAACAAGACTACTGACTGACTATATGTACATTATCTGAACAAATTGTTTTGCTATTGAATTCCAATATATTGAAACAATTCTTATTCTTCGAGATCACTGAAATTCAAAACAAATGGCTATTGCTAGCTAAATCCAGACATCAGTACTTAATACAGATTTGCATTTGGTTTAAATGAAAGGACAAAAATGTAAGAAAAACTTATAGTAACTAATACTTAATTATACTGGTATATACAATACAAAGCATAATTAAAGTTGTCTAGACTGTCACCATAAAGAGTATAAGAATCTGTGTGCAGTTTTCTTAAAAAATAAAATTTTCATCAGCTTTGGCAGCAGCTCTGATTTTCTACACAATGAAGAACTTTGCAGCATAATTTCATTCCTATTTAATACAACTAATAATAATGTAATGAACTGAAAAGTAATTCTTTTCTTTAAAAATCCTACGTAAATCCTACATAAATTATAGAACTAATCCTCAAATAATATCCTCAGAAGAGTGATATTTATAAAAATAAAACCTTATATTAAAGCACAGTATTTTTTATTCTATGAGTAGTCCTTGGATGACCCTAAACTTAACCTAAATTGGGCCTGGAATTTCCATTTTAAACAAAGTGTCATTGTAAGTTAAAGAGATGCTGAATGAATGGTTGTAAATCAAGGACTATCTACAGTATAAACTATGCATGTTATACTATGCATGCACAGTATAAACTATGCATGGTATCCGTTGATAATATACCCCATTAGAAATAAACTACATATCTAAATCTGAAAAATATGCTTGTTTTTTGTTAATCGTAATACTCTATTACTCGCTGTGTATGTAATACAAAGTATAATTAAAGATGTCTAGAATGCCACCATAAATTTGCTTACGTTTTTTAAAAGTGGCAATAACAACGGTGATATGAAAGCAGGAAACAGATCATTAACAGAAGTTACTGTATTAATACATTCTAATATCCTTTTAATCTTTCACCAACTAAATTAATTAGCTACTACAGTCTGTACACTGAAATCATCCCACTGAGTAAATTCAGTTGTGGAAAAATTGCTGGCGTCTTGTTTTAAGAAAATCATATTCTCAGAGTTAATCATGGTAAATCATCTTGATCTTCTCTGTAGCAGTTTCTTTGTCACAAAAATATGCTTAGGAAGATCTCTTTAGGGGACACTTAAATGGAATCTAATTTAAAGGGCTGAAAGGAACAGCTTCTACACCCGCTGTTATTTTCTCAAGATATATAAACTCTTACTACACCAAGCTTTTTGGACCTGCAAGTCTATAGAGTTAAATCATAGGAGAAGCTTGGGAAACAAAATACTATAAACAATACATCCCACAAATAATTTTTGGATAATTAAAAAAAATTACTATTTATTATTACTCAACTTTCTTTATTCCTATAATTAGTCTTTTGGAAATTCTCCTTTTCAGACTTACGATGAAGATGTATGCATAGGCATATATAACATGCATATACTGGACAGGTAAATAATCATTTTGTTTGTCTGGTGTCTATTCAGACAAATAAAGATGTCTATTCAAAAAATAGGTGTCTCTTCAGAAAAATAGTTTGGTTGAATAATGGGCTATAATGTTTTAAGCCACCATAATTCAATGGATATATAGACAGTTTAAAAGCAAAAAACGAACAAAAATTGCATGAGTAACAAAACAGGAAATGAAGATTTTATTAGAAGTCAATTATTTTATAGATGACTATAAATTTGGGGTTAAGATGAGAAATTAAATGAGATGTGAACAATTTTTTATGTTCAAATTAAGTATATATTTTTTTTCATTTCCTCCTCTGAATAGTACATTCTATTCTCACCAGCTCAAGGTTAATTCAGCTTTCCATCCTTCGAGATCAGTAAATTGAGGACCCAGATTGTTGGAGGCAATATGCTGACAATATGTAAACCACTTAGAGAGGACTGTAAAGCACTATGAGGCGGTATATAAGTCTAAGTGCTATTACTGTTGCTATAGGAAAAATGATACACCATTAACCAATCAGAAACTGCCAATTTACAGTAGCACTGGAACAAGCTGTTGCACAATGACAATGTTTACAGCGATTTGGAATAAGAAGATTTTGGGATAAAGAAACAGACTTCTCATTAAGCTTCCCACACTGCTTCTTTTTTGTTACATTATTTGGTGGGTTTTTTTTGATTACAAAACTATAGAAGAGTAACTCTGAGTTTATATGTCATATTGAGGCACAGTTTATTTTAATCACACTCTAATGGAAAGCCACACTATGTTCATACAATCCATTAAACTAAATCCAAGAGTCTCATAATATACTGTGAATTAGTCCGGTCATGCTTCTATTATGCCTTCCAAGATTCCCAGACGTATGCTTCTCTTCCTGGTAGATATCTTGCAAGAAGAATCTCCTATGAGAATGAGCCATGAAAATTGCCATCTTGGGGCAGACAGTATATTGTCATTCAGTTGCTTTAGATTGTAATTTCCCCTGGCTTTAGGGTGATGCTGGCTTTGGTTGATAGAACAGAAATCCAAAATACTGGGAAACTACTTAATGCCCTTGCCTTGCTGACTTGTAAAACTCAGCCCAATCAAACTGTTTTCTGTAATGTAGAGGTAACAACAATACATTCAACTCTGCTGGTATAATTATAAAAACAATTTTTCCCCACAGAATTATATTTCTAAGGCTGTCTAAAAGGTCCAGCCAGCAACACATCAGGTTTTTCATCACTCTCCCAGACTTTTGGTAGTGCTTAAATGCAGCACTAATTCTTTCAGTACTTTTTTTTTTTTTATTTCATTTATATGCCGCCCTTCTCCGGAGACTCAGGGCGGCTTACAGTGCGTTAAGCAATAGCCTTCATACTTTTGTATATTTATACAAAGTCAGCTTATTGCCCCCACAATCTGGGTCCTCATTTTACCCACCTTAGAAAGGATGGAAGGCTGAGTCAACCTTGAGCCTGGTGGGATTCAAACTTGCAGTAATTGCAAGCAGCAGATGTTAATAGATGTTAATAACAGGGTGCTTTAAACCACTGTACTACAGGCTCATGATACTGATTATCTACAGGCTTTTGATACTGATTATCAGAATATCATTCTGGACTGCCTGTAAGGCTCTGAGCTTCAAGCACAATGTTACAATGGTTTCTACTCCTACCTGGGCAGGCAGGTAAGAACATGGTTGTGGGAAAGAGAGGTTGGGCACTTGGTTCTGTATATAGAGTACCTCAGCATTCAGTTCTCTTGCAGATCTATCCAGTTCATCTTTTAATAAAATTATGGGAGAGGTTTTCATTTCCGGTAAAGTGTCATCATTAGGGAAAGGATATTCAGTTATTTGTCTTCATCCTGGCCCCACTGGAAGTTACGATGGAAACCATGACCCAATGTCTGCAGGCTGTGTTTGGTTGGGAAACTCAAACTGAACTCATAAATGGCATGGTGAATATTGATTCAAAGTCCAGCCTATGCCAGTACATACCATCTCAGAATCTTGATCAGATTGTGTCTGTCAGAATGAGCAGTTTTGTAATCTGGGGGTTGTTCTAATTCATAGCTTCAGTTTGAAGAGCAGGTAGACACCATGACCAAGATGAGTTTTGCAAAGCTTCAGCTAATGGATGAGCTCTGGCCTTATCTAAAACAGGATGCAGTAAAGATGGTCGCCCAGGTCCTTGTCATCTCTAAATTAGACTAATGTAGATTAAAAATCAGATCACTATAATCCACATGACCATCTGGAAACTTTAGCCAGTCCAGAATGCACAGCATATGTGTTGTAGTGTCACATTACACTTCTATTGCATATGCCGTGCTGGTCATTTCCATTATTCAAACTTCACTGTCATAACAAGTGAGTTGTACCTAGAGCGCCATTCAAGGTGGTAGTTACTGTCTATAAAATCTTATATGATTTGGAGTCGGGTTACTTTGGGACAGCCTTTTGCTAGTAGTCTTTGCCAATTCTTCTTGAATGCCCACTAACAATCCTCATCCAGCTGGAGATATGGCATAAGTGTTACAATGGTAGACATAGTAGTTCCCTTCCTCTGGAATGGCTTACCTCTGAAGTGCAGATGATTTCCCACCTTCATGACTTTTGGAAAAGGAAATATGCAACTCTTCTGAAGAGACTGTGGGGATTAACTGTATGTAACAATACCACTATTTACAGTTCTATTTAACTTCCCAGTTTTATATTCCCAGATACTATTGAAATAACTTTATTTCTGATTTGAACTCTGTTTTTAACATGTAAACTTTTTAAGCCACTTGGAGCCTGTCTGGTTTCACATAGTAATGGGTATTTTATAAATAAATAAATACAAAGCAAGTGAATAATATAAGAAGAGTGGTCGTGAGCAGATAGATGACAGATTCTAAGAAAATTGGGTATCTGAATGTTGGAAAAGGGGATTGAAAAGTATTAATGATGTTATTTTGTGGGAATGTACTATATAAATAAAAAAATTGAATATTCCATGCTACAACAGTTCATTACTTTGTATATTTCGTAAACGTTATAAGCCTTTATGTACCCTGCATCCATTTTCAACGTACAACTAAGATATGACTAAAACAGGAAAAATAATGCCAATAATACATGGTTGGTAAAGAATTAAAGCATAAATGTCTTTTCCTGGAAGGATTTACAAAGCAATGTCACAAGCAACTTTCATTAATTCTTCTTAAAAGGGATTTAATGTAGGAATTCTCCAGAATATACACATGTATTGTTGAAGGTCAATAAGATTTAACGCTTGACTAGTACTGAAGAAGGAGTGAAGCCATCATTTGTAAGCTGTCATAGCTATGTGACAGCAAATATGTCACATGAGAATAATAAATAAAGGGTTTAGGAAATAAGCTAATTTCAGGATATATACATTTTTATATAACTCCATTACTTATATATATCTGTTATGTACTATTTCTCGGCTACATAAACAATAATGTGCTGCTGGGGTAAACTTGAAGAATTTTAATGAGTTATTATATGTATATTATTCAATATATAGTAACATTAATTATTAAGTTATATCTAATACCATTTCTGTCATTGAAAAGAAAAGCTATAAAGAAAATAATTACTAAGATGATATATTATATAATTAACACTCATTAAACAAGTGTCAGTTGACATTTCAATCTCTTATTAATTATATTGCATTTCTAAGCTATCTTCGGATAACCATATAGCATTTGTGTGTATAATCTATATTAAGCATCAATATCACAGAAGCAAAGCCTTACATTAATGAGTAACTAGTAAAGCCATAATAAAGCTGAAACACACTTTACAAGATGGGAATATCAAACAAACAAATAGTCCAAACTGGAACCTGTCACGTATTATTCTGTCAATTTTAAATTTTTAGATAAGCTACTCTTAATTTTCAACTACTAAAATTAACATTGGAAATGTTAATTGGAAACTGGGACTGAAATTTCTGTCGCTAAGCAACATGGTTGTTAAGTAAAACATAAATTCAGGCCAGTTGCCAAGCAACCAAATTTTGATCATGTGACCATGGGAGACTTCAACGATTGGTTTAACTGCCTTTTCTTCGGTGTCATCATAATGTTGAACAGAATTACACAGAGGTGGCTATCCAGACTTTTCTTAAATCATTGGTGGTAGAGAATCCACAAACTTCATAGACTGACTGTTATATGGCTCTTATCATTAGGAAGAACCAGGAGACTTTGAGTTCTAGTTCTGCCTTAAAGGCATGAAAGCTGGCTGAGTGACCTGGCACTAGATTCTTTCCCAGCCCAACCACCTCACAGGGTTGTTGTTGTGAGGAAAATAGGAGAGGAGGAAGCAGTATTATGCATGTTTAGTGCCTAGCATTATTTATAAAAAATAATAGAGGTGGGATAAAAGTCTAAAAAACTAAATAAATACTGAACTTTGCTTCAATGTTAACTTTTGTAATGATTCCTTTTCAGAAACTAACAATTTTGGTCCATCACAAAACATTGTATTTTAATGAAGCATTATTGTTATTGATCATAATGTGCATACTCAATCATTTCTAGAAATAGTTTAAACATCTGTTGCCTATAAATCACCATTTGAGGTGCTTCTTCTATATAAACCTGCCAATCACCAAGCTTCTCCTCTGATGCTGACACTCTCCCCCAAAAATGGGGAAAGTATTTTCTGTCCTTATTCTTTTAGATCAACTGTTATACCTTGTAATTACTCCAAGCTGCATCTAGTTAATGACTTCCCTGAGGTATTCAATTATTTATATACTTTTTCCAGATAACATTGGTTCAATCAAGTTTACTTAAGCAATCATCTACAAAATCTTTTGGAGTAAAAACAGAGAGGATATTAGAAGACTGCAGTTATTATCTGTCAGAACATTGATAAGATAATGGATGTTCTAAATTGTTTTGCAAAATCTGCAAGGCAAACTGTGGCTCTGGCAAAGTCAAAATGGAGATAGAAATACTAGAAACATAGGGCGTACATAAATTCTGTTGGTTTGCCCCAACAGAACGTTGAACGTTGTTGTTTTTTTTAAATTCTCATAACACAATGCCATAGAACAACAGTATGTATTTAATTCAAACTGCTGGAATAGTAAATACTTTCTTTGGGGACAAAGAAAAAAGTATAGTGGTAATCTATAGGAGAACTATGGGATGTCAAATATGTCATAGCAATACCATATAAAATAATGTGTGTGGGGGGAAGAAGACAGTAGAAAAATACACAGTTGGAGGATTTTAAATTGAAAGCTCACATATTTTCAGCTGAAAGCAGTTTTTACAAAGCTCATGGTTATACAGTTTCTAAATGTGCAGTTTTAAGTACATACTGGCTTTAAGCACAAAGATAGACTAAAATGCACTGTGGATAATATGATGTGACAACTAGCAGAGTGCCCATACCATATTTGAAGCACTCCTGCCTGCTTCAGATTCAAGAATTATACACTTTTAATAAGGAACTTAATTTCAAACTAGAATGAAGTCCTATTGAACAGTTAATAGTCCTCTTTTAGTGAAAAGGTAGTCTCCAACTTGTACCCATGCTAATTTAAACCCACTTTTTCTTCCAGCTTTTCAGCCTTACATTTCATGGCCTTGAAGCTGAACAACTATTAGTTGTTTACATAGCCTACACTTCTGTACTGTGAATCTGGACTCATCTGTCACACTTACATCTGTCTGAGATCATTCACAAGTCAGAAAATAAGTGTGATAAAGTGAACGTGTAGTTTTAATGTATAATAAATCTTTCCTGATAATACTATGTAACTTCAATAGAAAGAAAAAAAACTTTTCTAGAAAATACAAAGTCAAACACTATTTGTTTCAATGTATTTTTGAATCTGTTATAAAATTCAATATATATAATTTTAATGGATCTGGAAAAAATTGCATCTTTTGTGTTGTATAGCATGAAATATAAATAAACTGTCAAAAAGCCAGGCTAAATTATTAATAATCAGAGTATAGATAAACATTTGTCTGCAAAGCATTTGTACATAATCATTTTGTTATATTTACAGTTTAAGAAAGAAACACTATTCTATTGTAACTAGTGAATCTTCAGATTCAACTAGGAATCCAAAATATGCATTTTTAAAAAGTACCAGAGTATAAAGAAAAGTCCCAAAGTAGTTTATTAGTCATCCCTAAATCCCAATCACTGCTCAGAATAAAATAAATAAAAACAATCCATTAAATGTTTCTGAGAACAGAACAGAACAGAACAGAATTCTTTATGAGCTAAGTATGATTGGACACACAAGGAATTTGTTTCTGGTACATAAGCTGTCTGTGTACATGCAAAATAACAAAGTAATAATAATCATAATAATTTAATAATAATAACAACAACAATACCAATAAGAGAAGATAGTAGAACAAATGAGAAGGATAATACCACTACATGGGTAATCATATAAAGATGAATTTTTTAAGACAGTAGACAATCTATGATTCATTGCATCACTGTTTAAGAGGTAATTCCTTATCTAAACAGAGGCAGTGTGTGACTTACAATTTCCTGTCAGCTTCCCCATTGACTTCCCTATAGGATTTTGGACGCATTTTGTAAGTTAGCTCATTTGAAGTACATTGATTCAAAAATTGTTGCCCTTTGATGGAGTATTTCACCCAAATTGAAGGTTATAAACAATCAAACAGACATTAGAGTTTTAGCAGTAAATAAATTTAAGAGATGGTGGCATTGGGACTTACATATTAACAACAACAGGTTTTTGGATTTGTGGGGGGTTTTGTGTGTGTGCAGAGGATAAGTACCTCTATGGATAAGGCCTTCTCCATGTCACACAATTTTATTCTGCAGTAAATGAAATCGTTTTTTTTTCCCTTCAATTTTACTGTTCTATATACTTTATAGTTCTATTTTTGAATGTAATTCTGGACTGCTGCATTATATGTCTTAGTCTGTCTTCAAAATATATAGCTTACTCTGAACACATAATCTGAGCTTTTGTAACTGTTCATCTTTATCTTTGGGAAAGTATGTCAAAATATATTTTGAAAAATTATTTGTAAAGATTAAGGGGGAAAAAATCTTCCAGCTGTCTTTTTGGGATAGTATCCATAAAATTAACTCAGGGTAAGTCTACAAATTTTCTTGTTTTAATGTGTATGGTAAGTACCTTGCTCAGAGCGCATTCCATGTAATACAATCAGTATATTTGAATTGATAAGTGAAATATAATATTAAAACCCTTTGTTAATTGTTTTCTCCATCAACTTTCACTGTTTCTGTGACTCTTGATGCCAAATCCCTATACAATCTTTATGAAAATGCTCCTTTGCAGTATAGGCAGTGGTGGGATTCAGCCAGTTTGCACCCCTTCAGAAGAACCGGTTGTTAATTTGCTGAGCAGTTTGGCAAACTGGTTGTTGAAAGAAATCATTAGGGCAGAGAACCAGTTGTTAAATTACTTGAATCCCACTACTGAGTATAGGCCTTTGTTGTCATACATTCTGGTTTACAAAGTTCCTCCTTTAAATTTTTCTTCAGAGTCTTTGTTTTTATGAAAAAAATAACAATACTTTGGTGTGTTTTTTCCTTCCACCATTCCATTTCTTCTGTTTCTTCCCAGATTCATTTCGCATAGGTTCTTTTAGGATATGGCCCACACCAAGATATTCAACTGTATTTTCTCTGGAAAGGATTGCAGCTCAATGTAATCAAGTTTCTTGCCTGGATCACAGTAAACCATCTTATCTTAACTAATCTTCCTCTCTGACAAATGTAATTGCATAAAAAACCCCAAACCTTCTTTTAAAAAAATCCCTGTATATAATTAAATCTGCTTTTGAACTGGTCAAATATATGGGAATCAGTATATCCTTTACGAAACGTAATATTCATGTAGAGAGAAATGCAAATAATACTGTAATTTACAGAAGGACTTCTGAAGACTGGTGCTTATCTTTAAAAAAAAATATCTTAACTGGAAAATTAAATTTAGACAGAAGACCTGAATACCGGATCTAGCTGCATCTGAAGTAAAAGAATGAAATACTATTTATTTTGGTAGACAGTCTGGCATGATATCTATAGGTAGACCTCGCTAACACCTGTCCTGTTTAGCAAATGTTTGAAGTAACTTCATGTTGAGCACCCACATTTGTAACTGCTGCAGTGTCCCTCTGTTCATGTAAACTGTTGGAGCAGTTACAAATTAAACCAAGTCTATTATTTTAGATAAATATAATTGTAAAAGACCTTCTGGTTTTTTGTTGTTGTTGGTCTGCTGAAAAGATACATTTTCTCTCCAGTCGTGGACTATATTTAAATCCTTCCATTTCTGTGTAATAAAACATTTTTTTCCCTAGGGTTTTTCATTCAAGTGCAGGGTCCACTTTTTTTTTTTTTTTTTGCAACCAAGAGTTGAACTGAGTGTTTATCTGGATCAACCAAGTGTTAGATCCATTCCTTAAAAAAGAATTTACTGACAATTTATCTCCTGAGCCTGATGCTATGGGCTGAGAGAGAGTGACTAGCCCAAAGTCACCCAACTGCTTTCATGACTAAGTGGGATTAGAATTTACAGTCTGCTGGTTTCTAACCTGGTGCCTTAAACATTAGTTCAAACTGTTCTCCAATAAAACAAATATTATATCAGGATTAAAATCTGCTACATAATTTCATTTTTAAAAAACATCTTTGTTTAAATAAGATATGCAAGAGAAACGTTCAAAAGAAGAAAAAGAAAAGGGAAGGGAAAGAACACATATGCATACATAAGTAAGAGTTATTTAAAAAATTGATTTTTTTTTAAAAAAGCAAGATAAAATAAAGGGCATTAAAGTAGCCTCCTTCCCTCCATTTCTTTACCCAAGCTGCAAATTATTGCCTGAGTATGTTTATACTATAGTTTGCATAGCTGCAATTGTTTCTCATTTCTACTTGGCTCATTCTACAGCTTCAAACTAAGAATATGGTTCTTCAAAAACCATATTCTTAGTTTGCCTTGCTGTGCGATATATATACAAGAACATTCCTCATGATTTATCACAGGGTACCACGAGCTCCACAGTTCATCTCTGAGCTACAGATATTCTCTTCAATTGGAACCATTCCTGATTAATGTGATTAGACCTCTGCCATTTTTCCATTGCAGCATTTAAGTGATATATTCTTCATTCTTCCAGTAACTCTTCAGATCATCCATAGTATCCACCTGTTCTTTATCTCAGGGAGTTTCATCAGAGAGGACAGCAGAGTCAGGTCTTCCTAATTCCACTTCCTTTTCTTGGAAGTAGCATTTTCCCTGAATCCTGATTGGCTGCCCCAATCCTGCCAGGATTTAGAAAAGCCATTAAAACCTAGCTGCTTCAGCAGGTCAGTAGGCCTTGGAGGCTGATAAGTTATGAGATAGATTTCTCCCGCAGTCTAAATGTCTATCTGAAGTATTACTGCTATTATGCTTTTTTCTATAGCTATTATTGTTTTGATCTTTTATATGGATTATGGGTATGTAAACTGCTGAGTCAGTAACAACAGGAGTGGCATAGAAAAGCAAACAGACTGAAACAAATCTTTACACAGCTTTTGAAAATTCAGCTAGAAGATGAATAAAGGGCTTATTTCACAGACCCCACACTATTCGTTTAATATATGAACCTATAACTCTAAAACTGTCCACTTGAGGCTTATTTGCAAACCACAGTTTGTACTGTCATATACTATTATTTATAAATTATAGTTATATAAAGCCATGTAAAACTTCTCGGCCGTCATTTGTTTCATTAAATGAGAACAGGAAACAAGATAAAAAATTATAGATGTTTGTTGTGTACGTGAAAATCCAAACTATGCTATGGTTCCTAACAAACTATAACTTAATGTGTTAAGTTATAAAGTCAACTATACCTTAATATGATATTCTATTCATTTCTATTTGGCTTCTCCAATAACCTGCATCTGTGATCACCAGCAACATTTTAGTGTCAAATCCAATTGTCAAAATTTATGACCAATTTTGAACAAAATCATTTTTGTGTATTCCCCAAACAGTGGTTGCCTGAGTTTTGAATGTCCTCTTCCGGTTCCAACAATTTATATCTGAAGAAGTAACATTAATTTTAAAAACTGTAAGATGCACTCAAAGGCTACTGTTAAAGAGCTGCCTATAATGTCACAAGAACTAAAACTCTTACCCACAGGTTTAACAATATAGAGGCCACTTATAATTTAAACTTAATATTACAAGACTCTATATCTTATGAATGGAGGAATGTAATGTAATTTTCACATTAACTTTGTGGGCAGACATGGTACAGCAATCAATAATAGGTAGTTACATTCAGGAACATTTTAGTCTCATTTAGTCTCATTTTGGAGGTTACAAGGAAATGTCTTTTTTTAAAAAACATCTTCAGAAAGTGCAAAAGAATGGAAAGAAAACTCAGCATGTCTAGCTTTATAATACAACTCTCTGCTGTCCTCTTCTAGACTAAAAGTGCAATGGGATAATAAATTAGCTGAAGTTACTGTTCCAACCACCCCAAGACAGTTCATTCTCCAAGCCCTTAATTAGTGTTTAGATTTTAAAAGATCCAGATGTTGCATTTTACTTTAGATCATTTTTAATAATTTTAGAATTTTAAAATCCCCATCTTTAGCCCATAATGCCAGCTAAAAATGGCAGCATTTCCAACAACAACAAAGCAGTGGAGAAATGCAATTTAGAGTTCCTTTGCTGACCATCTATGAATGCTTTCCCATTCTGATAATACTTGTTATGAAGGGAATAAAGGAGAAATGGAAAAGTGTAGCAGAGAAGGAGGAATGCTTCCTCCTCCCCGCTTAGTGAATGGCATTTAAGTTTTGTTTTAAATACTAGGAAGCAGAGACAAACTGTTTTAGCAAAGTCTCATCCTAATTTGCATCACTATTTGACTGATTAGGCATCCAATTGGGAATATATTGTCCTTTTCTTTCCAATTGACGGGGAGGGGAGCCCTAGCAGATCAATAAATTATCCTTCACTTTCCTTTTACCATACTCCTTTAAAAGGATTTTTAATATAGTTATATTGAATTGGGCATGCCATTCAATTAAGCAACTTACTCTGCCAGGTATATATGCAATATATACTTGGATAGTACAGTGGTCTAAAGCTCTGTTATTAACACCAGCTGCCTGCAATTATTGCAGGTTCGAATCTCACCAAGGCTCAAGGTTGACTCAGCCTTCCATCCTTTCTAAGGTAGGTAAATTGAGGACCCAATTTGTGGGGGCAATAAGCTGACTTTGTATAAATATACAAAAGTATGAAGGCTATTGCTTAGCACATTGTAAGCCGCCCTGAGTCTCCGGAGAAGGGCAGCATATAAATCAAATTTTTTTAAAAAAATAATCTTTAAAAAATAGAAAAAAACAAGAGGATGTTTTTGTCAAAACCGCCTGATGCTTATGATGTAAGACAAGCAACCAACATGACACAAGGAAGAACCGTTTTCAATTCTATTTCAATCGAAAGGCAGAACTTTAACAAAAAAATAATAATTGATAAATAGGCTCATCTTCCTCTGGTTAAACAAATCTACTTTCAATAATTTTCAGTAAAACTAAATTTATTTTTTTTAAAAATTATCCATGTTTTGCTGAAAATAAGACCAGGTCTTATACTACTTTTTGCTCCAAAACATGCATTAGGATTTATTTTCCAGTTAGTTCTTATTTTCAGGAAAATACGGTACTAAATGTGTCCATCTGGTTGAGAATCTTAACTGGGACTTATTTTTAGGGTATATTACGAGCATTCTGAAAAAATCATGCTAGGGCTTATTTCTGGTTGGGTCTTATTTTGGGGGAAACACGGTAGAAGACAAATATTTTCAGTGGATATAGCTTTGAGTGAAAAAAAAGCTATAAAAACTGGAAGTTTGACCCCAATTAATCACAATTTCTGCATTTCTTTTTCTTGCTTCCTTTTCATATTCATGTATCTCTTGATCTATCTGGGGGGAAAAAAACCCTCCAAAACTCATGGGTTTTAAAAACAGTGCCCAAGTATAGAGTTAAATTATTAATAACGTTATCTTTTTCTAAAATATTTGTTTCAATGTTGTATTATAAATCTGTACATACTTTTTTTCTATTTACATTTATTCTTAAGACAAATTATTAATAGATTTATGAGATATTTTCACATTTCAGAGCTCAACTGACACAATTTATACTAAAAATGTAGAATTGAAGAATACAGGCATAGTGTACAAGCCACAATGTTGTGAGAAGGTGCCTTCTGGAGTTAATCTAGTATTGATATTCTCTTTTTAAAAATAACTTTTTGATTATTTATAATCATATGTCAACATATATTACTGGTTAAGTATGGTATTCAAAAGATTCTAGTAGACTCTTAATGTGGAATATTACAGACATTTAAATAAATCTGTAACCCTAAGCACAAATACTTGAGTAGGAACCTCACTGCAACAACTGGCTTATTTCTATGTAAGAATAGGGATATAGATATGCTTGCTAATACCAAACAATTGTTTATACTTGGCAGAATAAAATGTTTTAAAAATACTAAAGGTTCAAGACCAACTTAAATGGCAAACTTGAAAGAGATAGTAACAATATTGAAATACAGGATTCTTGGCTTCCAAAATATTTGCAGTTTCTTGCAAAGAAGATGCCATTAAATGATAAAATGTAAGAAAAGAATGACTGGTTTAGGCAGCCTGTGTTTCAGAACAACTCATATACACCAAATCTCTGATTTAAGGTACTAACTTAAAGTCCCTGTGATTGGATTATTGCAATGTGTTGAACATGAGACTATCTCTGATGATCATCTGGAAACTATAGCTGGTTCAAAATGCAATGGCACAACAATAACAGGTACCACTGATGATCCCTCTAAGAGTTTATATAGTATATACTACTACTTTTTTTTTAAAAAAATGAAGAATTGCAGAGAAATTACTTTTTAAAATATAACACATATTTAGCCCATGCTCAAAGCTTCTGATTAAATTCAGAATATAATCCTTGTTTCCTGATCTTTTCCAGTCTGTCTTCAGTTACTTCCTTGGCCTTACCTTTTTTCAATGAGGCTCCACTTGGTATTTTTAAGGATGTTTTAATCACACTTTCAGACATGTCCCAGATGGTTCGTTCCCAGAAGATATTTAAGCTCTTTATCACACAGCACCTTTTTACCTTACTTCATATCCCAGCAGGATACATATCGAAACCACTTTTTTAAGCAGAAGAATTGTTCAGAAATCAAGAATTCAACATTACAAATCTATCTGATATGCTCATTTCTGTATGCCTCTGATTATGTAAAAGGTAAAGATAAAGGAGTCCATATGGATTTTTCTCCGCTAGTCATAGCCAACTTTAGAGAGTGAATCTTATCTCCATTTCTAGGCCATTGAGCTGTGTATATATGTCCATAGTATGAGCATGATTTTTAAAGATTCTTTTATCTATATATATAAATGGGAAAACCACTCACACTGTAATCACGGAATCTCCAGAACCGTAAAGCCTACAAACTTGAAATTTGCCATGTGTGTTTCTCTTGGCTTCTATGTGCTCACTAAAAAAGGATTTTTCAAAATGACCATCAGAGCATTAGTATTTCCTATATTATGATTAACACACTCTGATGCTAAGGAGTTCTACTCTCCCTCCCCACCTGAAAAGAAATCTGTTCCAAATGCAAAACACAAGCAGAGGA
>WNWU01000003.1:15843345-15860059 GCA_012654045.1 Ptyas mucosa
CCCACCTGAAAAGAAATCTGTTCCAAATGCAAAACACAAGCAGAGGACAGGAGTTTCACTTTCAGTTTTACTTTTACGCAGCAACCAGGGGATAGGATAGGGGAGGCTTCTGTGGGACAAAGCTGAGGGAGAGAGGGGGATAGGATAGGGGAGGCTTCTGTGGGGCAAGGCTGAGGGAGAGAAGGGGATAGGATAGGGGAGGCTTCTATAAGGCTTCTTTCATTTCTTATAGTTTTTCCCCAAATAAAAGTTATACTTTAAGCATACATTAATTAATATAGCTCAGCTACAACTGTGCTTATAATAATGTCACCCATCACTGTATACTGGTATAATTATTACATAAAACAAGTATCGTAAGATTTTGAAATATTATCTGAACAACAGAGGAAAGTAGTGCAAGACTGGAAAATGTGGAGAGACCTGGTCCATTGAATCACCAAGAGTCAGACACAACTGAATAGATAACATCATCACAAAGAAAAGAAGAATTAAAGGTGACATGATAGCAATATTCCAGTATTTGAGGGGCTACCACAAAGAAGAGGGGGTCAAATTATTCTCCAAAGCACCGGAGAGCCGGACAAGAAACAATGGTTGGAAACTAATCAAAGAAAGAAGCAAATTGGAATTAAGGAGAAACTTCTTAACAGAGAGGACAATTAACCAGTGGAACAGCTTGCCTCCAGAAATTGTAGGCACTCTATCACTGGACGTTTTTAAGAAGAGACTAGACAGTCACTTATCTGAAATAGTATAGGTTCTCCTGCTTGAGCAGGGGGCTGGACTAGAAGATCTCCAAGGTCCCTTCCAGCTCATTCATTCTATTCCATTCTATCATCATCACCATCACACAAAGGAATAAATAGCCACCATACTTGACTGCATTTTTATTTCTGCAATTGCAGAAATGCAAATTTAACAACATATTACTTACAGTAATTAATAAATATGTTACAGATTGTACTGATCTCCAATTTTGCTGATTTATGTTGCATTGCTAGGCATTATCTAATGGCATATTCATTGCACAAAAACCATCATATTCCTATATGAAACTCAAAGAAAATTTAACAGTAGTTTCATTTCTGATCATGAGAAGACAGGCAGCCTTCATATCCCAGCCCCAACTCTCTCTTAGTTGAAACAGCTGAAGATGTTGGAAATGGTGGTGGTAGATGATAGAGAAAATGTTCTAGAGATTGAGACAGAAAAAGAATTCCATATTCTTCTCAAAAGAGAAGTTGAGGAAAAAAATACTATAAAACTAATTATATGGTTTTGAAACCATTTCCACCCTCACGGAAAATCAATATACTTTGATAACTTTTAAAAGCAATCGTCATCACAAGGTTGAGAAAAACATTATGTACTAGGGCAGTGATGGCTAACCTTTTTGCCGTCACGTGCCAAAAGCGGGAGTCGCATGGGGGGATCATGTGCGGGCATGCCCACACCCATAATTCAATGTGCCACGCCCCCACCACACATGCACATGCGATCCCCTCCCACACATTCCCCCCACTTTTGGCACATGATGGCACAGTGGGCCCGGTAGGCCTCTTTTTCGCTCTCCCCAGGCTCCAGAGGCTTTCTTGGAACCCGGGGAGGGCGAAAACAACCTTCCCCACTCCACCGGAGGCTCTCCAGAGACCAGAAACAGCCTTTTCCCTGGCTTCCAGTGGGCCTGGAAGGCCCAAAAATCAGGTGGCTGGCGCGCACATGCACGCTGGAGCTGAACTAGGGCAATGCTCGCGTGCCCACAGATATGGCTCCACGTGCTACCTGTGGCACGCATGCCATAGGTTCGCCATCACGGTACTAGGGGAATGATCCAGAAATCACAGAATCAATAAGAAGGGCTACTGGAAATATTCCCAAACTGAAAAACACAGGTGGCAGGAATAGGGAAATGAATATAGTTTCTTTTCATTTTTTTTTAGCATAAATGTATCAAAGTAATATTCAAATGAAGACCTAAAAAAACTGGGAAATTACTATGAATGGGTGAAACAGAGAGAAGCAATGTGAAGACTGGATTGAGCAAATTAATGGAATTATGATATACTGTGAAGGCATGTGCAAAATGATGGATAAATTTAATAGATACCGGGTTGGGGCGGGGGGAGAGGTAAGGGTATCTAAAAATTTTTAAAAAGAGCATGATACCAAAAGTTTTGAAATCCCTCTGCTAATATAAATAAGCATTAAGAGTCTATATTTTTAAATAACCACCCTCCCCAATACTGGGAAATTACAATTCCCACCTCATATTTTTCTAGAAAAAAACAGTGTTGTGTTTTCTATCTGAATACATTTTTCCACTTCAAAATATGGTTTTGGGTATTATACTGGATACAATACATCAAACTAGAGATAATTTCCTCAAAATATGATTGAGGCAATATATGATGTATTTTAACTGCTAGAAAATACTTTAAAAATATATATATGCTAAATTACATATTCTCTACACACTCAAAGACAGCAAATCTCACCAAACAAAAGCAACATTAAATACTATTGTTCATGGATAAAGGAGGCAATGAGGCAGAATGACCCTTTAGTAAGTTCTCCTTAGGTTTAGATCATCTTCTTTCAACTTAGAGAAATCAGGAACTGAACTAAGAATTTTTATATACAAGAATAATAAGCTCTGCCTCCAGCTTCCTAGGCTTTTCTATAGTTCCTCATAGCAGGGATGCATAATAATCATATTCTGAATTGAATATGAAATTTCAGAGGGAAAAAAGCATTCTGGATGATAGCATCTGAAAACAAACAATTTTTTATTTCTGATGACATAATTTTGAGAATACTAATCCTGCAATAAGTAACAAAACTTGTTTCAAGAACAGAGAAATAAAAAAAAATATGATAGTTATTGCAACAATTTGATATTGGCCATGTGATTCACACACTCTCATTTTCTATAGATTATCAGCATAAATATATCACAGACATAGTTCATATTTAATTCCAAACAAGAATTATACATGGTGAATAACATATATATATATATATATATATATATATATATATATATATATATATATAATCAAATTTATATTTTGCTGATAAAGAAATGCCCCCTCCCACATGTTGGGATAGACCAGGTGTCTCAATAGAAAAACACTTAATATATATATATATTAAACACTTATATATATATATTTTACTGTAGCAACAATTTGCTTGAAGGCAATTTCTTATGATATCACCAGAAGAACACATCTGCTTAACTTTGTCTGTATCCTGGCAACAGAAAAATATATACTTCTCATCAAAGTATGCTACATTTCAAATCTGTAAAAACTTGGTCTCTACAATTATTTGCTGTTAAGATTTTTTCTTTTTCTTGACAGTAATTAAATGCTGAACTATATTCAAGTATTTTTATTTTGGAAGTAATGAAGCAACTCAGATTCCTTTAAACTACCTTATTATTAATACATGATGGTGAGAAGAAGAACCAAGTTAGACTGGCAACCCTGAGATTTTATTTTTTTTAAAAAATGCTAACTGGAGATATGAATATTAATACACACATGCAAGAAGGAAGTGCCACACTCAGCAGCAGTTGCAACTGTGAATAAAACTTCATTAATTACACATTCAAAATAGCCTCGTACTTGCAGCTGGAGTATGATTGTAAGGATTTTATCAATTATCAGGTTATTATCCAAATAATTTAAAGGATATTATAACAGACATAGGATTTTGCATTTCAATTCAGTGATTTTGTGTTTCTTAAAATTCTTTTATCAGGCTAAATAGTTGAAAATAAAAAAAAGCAAAAAAGCAAGTGAATTTATTACGATCTGGAACAGTGTATAGATGTAAGATGCTTTGTAATTCATAAATATACAACTAGCAGTGAGAACATAGTGAAAAGTCTTTAACTGAACATCATATGGGCAGACTTAACCATAGTTTCAACAGAGAAGCTATGGGCATACTAAACCAAGCTAGGTCCCCCCCAAAAATACTAGAGAATTCCTAGAAGTCTGGCACTCTGATAAATTGGCCACCATCAGGCACAATAAACAATATCTAAATACTGTTCAAAAAAGATAATTAAGAAGCTGTAAAGGAAACAAAAAGACCAAAACACCTCTTGGCTAGCATAAGCAGAGATTGACACCAAAGTTAACATTAGACTAACAATCAAGAAGCAAACAGTACCTCAATCAAGGAACTGCCAAACAAACTAACAGTAAACAACAGCCCAATTATAGAAGCACCAAGACAACTCTCATCAACATTGACAGGGAAAGCTACAAGTATATAAATGAGACCAAACCCCACTCCCTACAGCACTGATGATGTTAACTAGTTTGGTAATGAAATGTTTGCAAAAAAACCAACCAAACTCACCAAGGACCCTACAGTTAAATCCTGAGTTATAAATACTCTGTTCCAGCGATATAGCAAAGTTTTTGGTTTTGGTTTAATGTTGGTTTGCTATCTTATCATTTTATACATTTTACAGAAGAAAAGGCAGGTGTAAGTATTCACAGTATTAAAATTCTCTTGTTATTGAGATGTTGCAGAAATGGAATAGGGGACACAAATGACTCAAAATCTCTGTAGTCTTAGAAATCCCCCTAGCAATATAAAGTTCTGTTTTTTTCCCTTTGTTAACACTTTCCCCTACAGATCCTTTCACTTGTAATCACTAATTTACCTGACATACAGTATTCCAACTAAGAAACAGGTCTAAACTTGCCTGCTATTTCAGAAAGCAAAATAAATCACTTTCACTGGAATGAAAACCACAGAAAACAAAGATTTATCAAAGTTCAAAATAAGCAATTTTCCCCTTCCTTTCTGTTTTCAATTATCATAGTTCCTGGCTTCATATAAACTATCGTTCCATCATCTGTGGAAGCATATTTTTAACTGCCGCTTAACAAATATATGCTGAAAAGAAGTAAAATTTTCAATAGTATCTTTGACTATAGTGTATATTCCTGCCTACTTTAATTCAATGGAATAAGTTTTCAAACCCAGGCTTACTAAGAAAACACGTGTTTCTAATGTTTTCTGCTGCTTTCAGGACCCCAAACAAGATTCAATGGGAAACAATTTTCCACCTCTCACTTCCTCAAATCCTATCTTGTCTGTAACAACAATGGAGCAATATACAGTTATAAAAGAGTTATAGCCAACTAGTCAGTAGATGACTAAGTTAATTGTCATCAGTTATCTGCAGGCTCTAGATCTACTACAAACAGAACAAAATACATTAGAACATCAAATGCATAATACAAAAAATGCAAACAGGTAGATTATCTTTCTTTTACGGAGTTGGCTAAAGCATTATTCAGGCAAAAATATTTTCTAAGCCCAATTACATTATTTGTTGCACTGTACAATCCTGAGACATTAATAATGTTGATTTGGTAATAAAATTATGCATGCACATAATATGCCTTTGATGTGCACAGAGTAGAAATAATCTGAGCGTCTATGAAAAGCTTTTCACAGATCTTTCCAATACAGCAGCAGCAAAAAAATTCAAATTCCAAGGGATGGTTTTTGCTCCTGTAAATGAGTAGAAACTTACACTATTAAAAGTAACTTAAACTGAAACACTTTGCAATAACCAAGGCTTCTAATTAATTTACTATTTAATCCATTTAATTTAAGACTTAATTGATTTTCTTTTGATTAGGCAACTAAGTCCCAAAGAAACTGTACCGTGAGCTAGCAAACCAGTTGAAGAATTTCCTTAACAAATAATGCAGACCTGAACTGTACTGTATAGTACTCTAACATCTGCACAGTATTGTTTTCAGATGCAATTAATTCCTATTTATATTTCTCATAAAATACGATATTTGTAAATTAGCACATCCAAAATGACTAGCTTTACAGCACAAAAACTGGAGAAGAGTTCAGATGGAACTTTCCATTCTAGGCTATGCTCTGAGAACAATATAACAATAAGAATTATTATTATTAAGTATGAATTATAAAAACAAAAAACAAGAGTTACTTAAACAAAATCTCATTCACTAGATTCACTGATAAAGCCAAAAAATCTAGTGAATGAGATTTCACTGAACCATGGCTGTATAAAGATCTTGATTTACGTAGGAAAACCCTGGATGAAACAAATATATATATATATATATTCTGTTTATATTAAAGATACCTAGTTGGCTTCTGACTTACTGACACTCCATAATCTTTTTGAAGCTAAAGAGAATCAGAATAAAATTATGGAGAATTTATTTAAGAATAATATTCATATGAGGATAAGACCAACTTTTGGGTTTGTCATTAACTATCTACATGTTTCCATAAAAGAAATAAAACACCAAGAGTATTTTCCTTTTTCAAAAGCAATTTTGTTTTTTTATATAAAACTCTCTTAGTGGAGTCATGAATCATACCTCTTATGATTTCCACTTGATAAAAAGTATCCACGAAAGAGACCTAAAACAAGATGGATCAATGACATCAGAAAATATTGTGGGTCCAATTGGCAAAAGAAAGCTCAGGATTGTATTGGTTGGAAACATGCAGAAGAAGCCTTCATCTTGCATTGGGTAGACAATGGCTAAAATGATGATGATGATACCTCTCATGTAACAAATCTATAGTACAGTATTTGTATTTTCATTTCTAGCTGTAATAGTGTAACATCCACTCTGAGCTAGCAAACCATACTAACAAAAGCCACAGTTTTTGATAAAAGCATGCAAGCATAATTAATGTTGACACACTGGAGAGGGCTGTCTATTTAACACTGGTTAAATTATTTTCCTGAGAAAAGAACAGATGTTGGAAGAGTAATACTGTCGTAATGTGATATTGCTGAAATATTATTGATATGTGAGAAGTTTTATGTAGCTGATGGGCAGCTCCAAAGGCATGACATGCAAGCTCATAATACTCATAATACATTAGCTACCATCTGTATCAGCAGACTGTTAAAAAATAATGATAAGGCAATCATAGTTCGATATAGCTCCTGCCAAGATAAATAAAACATTTGCTCTAAGATTGGGTCCATCTAGGGCAGGGTTAAAACATACTGTGACTGCTTTGTACCATATAATGTTCAGCTGTTCCACCACAGACAAAAACATTCCTCGGCTCTTTTATTTTTGTTTTGGAACAGTTGCAGTGAAAACCAACCAATTATTGAAATTATGTTAATATGGCAAGAATAAAAAATATTTATGAAAAATGCTAATAATTTCATCTGTAGCTGAAGCTAATTATTATTGGAGGCCAATATAGTTATTTTTACAGGCCTTGTTTATAAATGTATTCAATTAAAATCTTGAGAATACTAGTTATGTTATATAACCAAATATTTAAAACATCGATGCATAAATGCCAATTGAAATATCATAAATCAGACACAGTATGTGCATATAGGTGTGTGTACGATATAGATATATGCATACTTACATGCTCAGAATTTTGAAACTGTTTTAAATAAAATCACCTGATTAACATGTAAACATGCCAGTTTCTAAGAAAGGAAGGAAGTGCAAAATATTTAAAAATTATCACAGGGCAGTGAAATATTACTTTTCCTGTGTCAGAGATATTTGTAACTCCATGTAATATTTGTGTTCATAAATAGTACATAACACATGATCAACAGCACTTATTTATCTATCAATATAGTGTTATGTATCATTTAGGCTTATAACACTAGGCGATAAAAATACATTTCTTGATTGACAGTAATTTAATTCATCCTCAGGGCATTGGTACAAAGATAACACAAGCTCTGCCTTTAAGCAAAGCCATATTTTAAATTACCAAAACAATTTAACTCAAAACTACATTAGTGTTACACCTTCAAATAAATTTTTATTTAGATATCTGGTTAAATGTTTGACTAGTTTACCAGAAGAAAAATATGTTACTATATCCATGCAACTTTTTCTGCCTTTATATCCTTAAATGACTTCACCCACAGAAAAGTTAGCTATTTAGTCAGCTAATTTGCGTTCCAGCTAGATAGTGGCAGTGTTCAATTAACCTCATGACTGAGTTCACACACTATGATTGGGCTGAAAAATGCCACTTTTCATGGCACAATCTCAGGCAATGTTTGTGGAGGCTAAACTTGAAATGGAAGTGATTTGTCTTTTAGAAGCCACCTATTGTCTTTCTATCTTTTTGTTTGTTTGTTTTTTTGGAAGAAGCATCATATCCCTAGAATTGGCTTTTTATTACTGAATTTTAGCAATCCTGTTTCACGATGAGGGTAACCACGAATAGTGTGCTATATGTTGCATGAGAATTGCACACTGTTTATCCTAGTTACATATTAGTATAATGTGTGACTGAAGATTGATTAGTGCAATCAAAATAGTATTAACTCTTAGTGTCCACACAGAGATACATTTCCCCAGGATGATTTGCCCCAAGTTCATACTTCAGTGGGATACCTAACATCACACTGTATGTATTTCCATTCATCATTTATTTTATTTCTTTTTTTTTTCTATCTCGACTTTATTATTTTTTACAAATAGCTCAAGGCAGCAAACATATCCATTAGGTGTAGCACTAATGTGGTTAAATTGTCTTCCTCCTCCTATTTTCCCCACAGGAACCCTGTGAGCTGGGTTGGGCTGAAAGAGAGTGACTGGCCAAATGGAGAGTGATTTGTTCACCGATACATTTGTTTCTTTGATCCGTGGTATTCTTAGAAGTCTTCTCTCATACCAAAATTGAAAAGGATCAATACTCTATCCAGCTTCTTCAAGTGCAACTTTCACTTTTCATAAAGTGTCATAGGAAAAATCATTACCTGAATGATTTTGATCTTCTTAGACAGATCATGACACTTGAATTATCTTTTCTAAGGCCTTAATTGCTGTCCAATCAAGTGCTAGTTTGCTGCATATTTCTTGACTATTGCTTCCTTTACTATTGATAGTCAATTCTAAAAAGTAAACACTATTTACCACTTGATTATTTCATTATCAATTCTAAAGCTCTAGCTATTACTATTTGTTTGGTTTTATATTTAATCTTATCTCCATTTTTTAAAAAATGCTGTTAATTTTCATTGCTAGACTTCCAGAACATTTGTATGTTCAGCTATCAGAGTAGTGTCATAAGCATAGTATAGGCTACTTTGCTTTATTCAATTTATATATATATATATAAATAATACTTGAATATAGTTTATTCAAGAAACTCCAATTAATTACATTATAACTTACTACCATTTGTGAATTGAGTTCCTATGTAAAAAAGTATAACAAGATAAAATTTGGTTGTAGATGATTGTTTACTGTTATTAATTACACCATCTTCTTGTTCACTTTTATTACTGGATATAAATGCATAACTCCAAAGCTCCAAGTTAAATTGATTCCAAGTTCATGAGGATATGATGGAGAACAATGATGCGATGTGATGATTTCTATGCCCAAATTGCAACACACACACACAAAAAATTGTTGATTGCTAACATCTCCGGATCAGATAGCTAATAATGTGCCAAGATCTCAGATAACTTTTCCCAGTTACAACAGAAAATACTATGCTGATTTACAAATAATTTGCCCTGATATACAGGACAGATCCTGCAGTGATTTCTTCTGCTGCAGCTATGGATACACTGTAAACCACTATTGCAACCAGGTATTTCTTACTTACATTCAAGCTATTTTAATATCAATTTTTATCCTACTTGAGAAAACCTATTCACTTAGTTACTATGGTAACTAATAATCAATACCAACTTGATGGCACATAATCAATCAACCAACTTATTCTGTTGAAAGGGAAGGAGAGCAGATATTACTTAACTTGCTTCTGTTAAAAGATATACAATCTCATCAGCAAATCATATTCCAAAATGGAAGTCAGAGATCTCCTTTTAAAAATTATAGCATATTTGGGAGGAGGGGAAAAAAGAAATATGAGTGACTTTTACTTCTTTTCTGATTAAAATGACATTGGAAGTAATCAGCCAGCTTTAAATATAAATGAGTTGATTTGGAAGTCAAATCAATGGTACTTTGTTTTCTTGCTCGTAAAGACATTATATACTGAAAATAAAAATAATGTCCCACATCACAGTAATTTTTCATTTGAAAATAGATATTTAAAGTGGGGCAAATATTTTATACCCCATCGTGGCTTTTGCAATAACACCAACAAAAGCAATTAGTGATTCAATCAGCTTACATTATAATGAATACAGCCCCCTTCTAAATGATACTTTTAACCACTTTAAAATGGGCTTAAAATTAGTAGCATGTATCTATGAAATATAAAAACTTGACTGAAAATTCAATGACATATATTCCTAATAGTACTTATACATATAAATCTTGAAGTTTAATACAAATGCTTCCCAGTAGTCAAAGCTTTTATACAAGTACAGGTAGTCATTGACTTACAACAGTTCACTTAGTGACCGTTCAAAGTTACGACATCACTGAAAAAAGTGACTTAGGACAGGGGTGGGCAACTGTGGCCCTTTTACAACCTGTGGACTTCAACTCCCAGAATTCCTGAGACAGCCAAGCTGTCTCAGGAATTCTGGGAGTTGAAATCCACAGGTTGTAAAAGGGCCACAGTTGCCCACCCCTGACTTAGGACCATTTTTCACACGTATGACCATTGCAGCATCCCCATGATCACATGATCAAAATTAGGAAGTTGGGCAATCGGTTCATATTTATGATAGTTGCAGTGTCCCAGGGTAATGTGATCATCTTTTGTGGTCTTTTGACAAGCAAAGTCAATGGGGAAAGCCAGATTCACTGTGGCAAGAAAAAATGGGGCAAAACTCACTTCACAACTATCTCACTTAGCAACAGAAATTTTGAGCTCAATTGTGGTCGTAAGGGAAAGATTACCTGTAGTTGTTATTAGTACTACTATAATGATATTAATATTTTATTATTAGAATGCAGCTAATAATAATAAACTTTTTCTCTCCCAAATCTTCTCATTTTTCATGCTCTGACCCAGGATCTTGGCTTTTAGGGTAAAACCTTAAAGATCATTCTGCCACCTTCAGGGAGACATAGAAATTCATCTCACTTAGAACCTTCAACTAAGCTAACCTTCACCTAAGCCAGTGATGGCTAACCTTTTTGCCATCGCGTGCCAAAAGCGGGGGAGCGCAGTGGGGTCACATGCATGCATGCCCACAACCATAATTCTATGCGCCCCTCCCCTCCTGTGCTCCCCCATTTTTGGAACATGATGGCATGGTGGGCCCGGTAGGCCCATTTTTTGCTCTCCCCAGGCTCCAGAGCCTTTCTAGGAGCCTGGGGAGGGCAAAACCGGCTTCCCCCCCTCCCAGAGGCCCTCTGGAGGCCGGAAACAGTGTGCTTCCTGACTTTTGGTGGGCCCGGAAGGCCTGAAAATCAGCTGGCTGGCGCACGCATGCGTGCCAGAGCTGAGCTCACGTGCCCACCGATATGGCTCTGCGTGCCACCTGTGGCACCCGTGCCAGAGGTTCGCCATCACGGACCTAAGCTAACCCTATTTTCACATTCCATGCTGGCTTTCTGGCAACTAAAAGAAAATAACATTTCTGTAATGCAATCAGCTAGCCTTGTTTCAAATGGCATGACTACAGGTTTTAGCACTTCGTCCCTTTTACAACACAGGTTCCAAAATACAGCTTCCAAAAAAAAAATTAAGCTGCTATCTTAAAAACAAAAACATAAATCCCATAACAAAAATATTGAAGGTTCTGTAGCAGGGATTCCAGCAACGTTAATGCTTTTATTCAGAAGTAAAGGACATGTCAAGAAAACATGTCTCAAAGGTCAGTTTGCGATTAGATTTGCCTTAGTCATGAACTCCCTTTTTGCAAAGAAAAGCACACCCAAGCAAAGATAATATATGCTATCAATATGATGCTTTTAGTCACTTACAGAACAATTTGAAATTTCTCAGGCCTCCCACTTACCTCTCTTGAAAGGGGAGTACATTCATATTAAGTACATATATTCCCTTGAGCTAATAACAATTTTAACTACACAGCTAACTGTCCTCCTAATGCAGATTATGAAAATAGTGGAAGTTTTATCTAACCCAAGACAGAAATGAAAATTCCAGATGTTATAGTGTAATTCCAAAAATATAGAATCTACATGCTACTAGAATTCTCAATGTCATGACCTTTAACTGGGTGAAATGGTGCAATGTGGAGCAATGAATTTTGAACCAAGGTACCTTAAAGGGGCTAACTTATAGAATACATCCAAAATCTGGGACCCCTGACTCCCAAAACTCAATGGGGAAGCCAGCAGGAAGTCAGAAAGTGCTCCTACTGCCACCACTTTTTTTTGGGTCTTCACTTGGTCTTTCTGTTTCTCTGTTTCATCATCATCATCATCATCATCATCATTTTAGGCAGTGTCTATCCATGCAAAAGGTGCCTTCATTGAGGATGAAGGCACCTTCTGCATGTTTCCAACCAATACAGTCCTGAGCCTTCTTTTGCCAATTGGGCCTCTAATACTTGCTGATGTCATTGTTCCATCTTGTTTTAGGTCTCTTTTGTGGATTCTTTTTATCAAGTGGGATCCATTCAATGACTGCCTTGGTCCACCTGCCATCAGTTCTTCTTGCTATGTGACCAGCCCATTTCCATTGCAATTCTTTTGCTCTCTTGAAGATATTGTATGCTTTTGTTTGTTCTCTAATGCATGTGCAGATCTTTCTATCTTGTCTTGTAATGTCAAGCATGTATCTTTCCATGGCTCTTTAAAACTCACAGTTTTTGCATTGATTGTGAAGTTAGTGTTCATGTTCACATAACATGTTTCACTGTTATGTGTTAGATAAAGTAGCGCACACTGATTGAAAACTTTTCTCGTCAGGCATGGGGGAGAGGTTGTTCTTGAAAACCATGCATAGAATAGAATAGAATAGAATAGAATAGAATAGAATAGAATAGAATAGAATAGAATAGAATAGAATTCTTTATTGGCCAAGTGTGATTGGACACAAGGAATTTGTCTTGGTGCATACGCACTCAGTTGACATAAAAGAAAAGATACATTTGTCAAGAATCATAAGGTACAACACTTAATGATAGTCATAGGGAACAAATAAGCAATCAAATCATATTAAGAAACAGTCAATATAAATCTTAAGGATACCAGTAACAAGGTTACAGTCATACAGTCATAAGTGGGAGGAGATAGCTTGCCGAATGCCTGCCAACCACATTTAACATGCTGTTCAATTTCCTTTATTGTATCACCATCCATTGAGATCCATTGCCCTAGGTATATGTAGTGGTCTACTATGGTTAGTTCTTTTCCAGATAGATAGATAGATAGATAGATAGATAGATAGATAGATATTCTTTCTTTGGTGAAGTTATTAAACATAACAGGTTGTCTAGTTCAACCATATCAAACCATATACATTTCCAGAAACACCTTAAGGCCTAAAACTAGTGGAGGCTTTATCGTGGCATAACAATAAACATTAAAGAGATACTAGAGAGAGGATCACTTAGGTCAATAATTTTATCAGGGCAAGTGAATCCAGCCAACAGATCAACACAAACAATCAAAACTATAAGGTACAACAGACCAATAAATGCTGATTGTTGGGATTATTAAATATGTTCCAACTCCAAATTGGTAATATATTTGGCAATTTTTAGCGAAATCTAACTAACATATTGATTCTGTACACTAGATCTTGTGGCAAAAATCCATTTATCTGTTGTTTTTCAAAAGGAAGTAACTTTTTGTAACATTGTAGCCATTATCACTAAATACTTAAAATTCACTTACATCATCATAAAATGAAAATATGTATCATACAAAGGAATGGAATCACTGATAAGCAATCAGGTGCTGGTCAGTTGTTTCGTTTTAGATCAATTACTATCAACTTCATCTTACATGGAAAGGGACGGAATGAATTCAGCAAAAATATGGAAAGCATCAGTGTACATATCACTACTCTATATCAATGGTGTAGGGATGGAAAAATATTTGACATTAGTCATTTCCCATGCTAAAGTCACAGAAACCCCTTTCTAAATAATTCCTACGTCATTATTGGACTTAGTAGCAATTCTATATGTCCAATCTGATGTTGTACTATCTTTTCAATGTTGAAGAATTTTTTGCTAACCATCATGCTAAAAACCAGATTAGATAAACCAAGTTAAATAATAAACCAGGTTAAAAAGAGAAGGTCTAGAAAGTTGCCTTTTCCGTACAAAATGTTATCTGTTGAAAACAATTCAAATATATTAGCATGAAAAAAACATCTAATTAAATATTTAGGCATTTGTTTAGCCTATAAATTGTTTTGCCTTTAAGCAACACTTACATCAATTTTATATGAGATTTTTTTTTTTAAATGATATTGTTACACCTTCAAATTTAAAAACTTTAATTGAAAGAAGAAGTAGGGTCAAGAATGACTAGGTACTGAATGAATGTGGATTGGGTACTTTTGTTTATATAAAGAGAATTAATGAAGACTGAACCAGAAAACAAATAAACAAAAGAAGACTGAATAAGCCAAGGATAACTGCCACAATTATTGGTTGGATGAAGTTGATGAGATCATGAAAAATAGAGAGACAAGAAGCTTAAAGAACAAAATGTATGAAGTAGTATACAGTTCTGAAGACAGCATGGATAGTTTACAAAACCAAATGGTATGGAATTGTATCATGGTTAAGTAAACTAAAATTGACTGTTTCCTTTTTTTTCCCATTCGTGATGCTTTAATTCCCTGGCTAACTATTTGTTACTCCTTTTGTACCCTTTCCATAGCACTTTTTGTTACAAAAAAGAATAATATGATGGTTGTGGATAAACAGGTATATGTAATTATTTATTCTGTTTTTATGGCAGTATTATTTATTTTTCAAACTTTAAAAAAATTAAAAAGAACTGTCATTTTGAATAGCTGTGGCCTATCTTTAAAATTTGTTAGCCTGATAAGCAAGAGGCATAATTTTAGACCACTCCTTAAAAATGCTTATTGTGGAAATGCTTTTCCACAATAGAGATATGAGAGGGTTAAGGGATGTAAAAGAATTTAACATGTTGTGATTTGCAAAAGAACACCTTTTCCAAGCAAAGAAACCACCTCGATTATCATGAAAATAAACATGAATACATCATGATAATCAGCAGCATTTTTGTCCTCACTTTTTCAATTATGTATAGTGTTTTCAGGTATGCATAGATTGGAGACAATCTGGTTCTGATGTTGTTTGACAAGTAAGATGTAAACTATACAGTTCACAGCAAGTAGCAGATTACTATGCAAAGCAAACAATAATTTCCCAGGAATCATAACACTTTTTAAATTGAAAATGGTATTTATTGATTGTATCGTATCTTTTATCATTAAAAACATCTAGTAATTGGTCAGGTTACAATAATAAATAAAAATGTATTTGACTTATAGCTAGATAAAATACTTGTAATGTGCAACAAGAGCAAATATCTCCATCTGGTTATACACGAGACTTTGTATAGTATTTGCCTTCAACCTGTCAAATACTCTCAGAACAGCCATATTTCCTAACAAATTCCTAAAGAACTTTCTATTCTGGGTAAGTATGATGACAGCATTCAGTAAGAGCTACAGCCTTTTCTTGACTCCTGATAGCCAGCCAAATTCAGAAGCAGACGATAGTGCCAAAAATTAGGTGAATCCCTTTTCATTACTTATCATCATTCTAAGTGACAGTAATGTTTTCTTTAAAGCCATAAATCTTCCCTTTGCAAGCCTATACAATCTTTCAGCTGAAGTGAAGAGAAAGCAACTGCCACCTGCCAATTCTCTAGACCATCTGCCCTGTGCACTGAATCTGCATATTTTTCCACCAGTGATGTTGAGCCTTAACTACCTGAGTAAAAGTAAAAACCCTAAGTTGCATTTTACCCCTGCTAACGACACCTAGGTACAGTAAATTTTTGGCAACAAAAAAGCCATTTACTGTGCTTCCTCTCCCATGGTTGTTTTTAAATTTTTTCCAGTGTAGAATCCAGAAATTGCCTGGTGGATTCTCATCCAAAGGATAAGTAGATTCAGCCCTGCTTATCTTCTAAGCTTTTCCAAGGTCAGCCAGGTGCTGCCACCTGCCGAGAACCTTAGCTAACTGGGGTTCCCCTGTTGTCCTATCAATCCAGTATCAGACCGCTCCACCCAGGAGACGCTTTTGTGCGTTTTTCGCTTTCCTGTTTCCCACCACTCCCGCTTGCCTTCTCACAAGAGCTGTTCAAGTTGAAATCTCATCAGCTCTGTCAAGCTTTCTCCTGGTGGCTGGAAGAGGAGGAGGAGGAGGAGGAGGAGGAGGAGGAGGAGGAGGAGGAGGAGGAGGAGGAAATGTTTCTGCACAAAGTTTACAATGTCCTGACCTTTGACCCAGTCACACTCCAACCTGTTAATCGCTGCCATCTGAACCAGAGAGGAAAACATGGGATGGGGGGGGGGGTGTCTCTCTGCTTCCAATTTCATCAAGGCATTGTTTTCCTACTGCTCAGTCCTATACAATCTTTCTCCTGAAACCCCATTATCTTCTGGGTGGGATTTATTCACTGGTCAAAATCATTTAGGATTTCAGCCTACAAGGGTGTCTTTTTGCGGGGGATGTGTGGAGGGGGGAGGAAAAGGAAGTTTAAGTAACGTGGCCGATTCCACTCAAACTCGCCACGCAAAATAATAATAATAATAATAATAATAATAATAATAATAATAATAATAA